>JARCIV010000098.1:0-306471 GCA_029618585.1 Citrus australasica | reverse complement strand
AGTCCGGCGGACGAACTTCGCCAGCCCCACGCCCAAAGGCTATAGCCCACCCTTTTTTGGGCATTTTTCCGCTGGACGAACTTGGGGCCCCGGGCTTCGGGCGCTCGTTTTTGGGTGCTGCTGTGCCCATGGCCTATTTTTGGCACACGGAGGGGGCACGTAAAGTCTCGCCCCATTCCGAGTCCGGCGGACGAACATCGCCAGCCCCACGCCCAAAGGCTATAGCCCACCCTTTTTTGGGCATTTTTCCGCTGGACGAACTTGGGGCCCCGGGCTTCGGGCACTCCTTTTTGGGCGCTGCAGTGCCCATGGCCTATTTTTCGCACAGGGAGGGGGCACGCAAAGTCTCGCCCCATTCCGAGTCCGGCGGATGAACTTCGCCAGCCCCACGCCCCAAGGCTATAGCCCACCGTTTTTTGGGCATTTTTCCGCTGGACGAACTTGGGGCCCCGGACTTCGGGCGCTCGTTTTTGGGCGCCGCTGTGCCCATGGCCTATTTTTGGCACACGGAGGGGGCACGCAAAGTCTCGCCCATTCCTAGTCCGGCGGACGAACTTCACTAGCCCCACGCCCAAAGGCTATAGCCCACCCTTTTTTGGGCATTTTTCCGCTGGACGAACTTGGGGCCCCGGACTTCAGGCGCTTGTTTTTGGGCGCCGCTGTTCCCATGGCCTATTTTTGGCACACGGAGGGGGCACACAAAGTCTCGCCCCATTCCGAGTCCGGCGGACGAACTTCGCCCGCCCCACGCGCAAAGGCTATAGCCCACCGTTTTTTGGGCATTTTTCCGCTGGACGAACTTGGGGCCCCGGACATCGGACGCTCGTTTTTGGGCGCCGCTGTGCCCATGGCCTTTTTTTGGCACACGGAGGGGGCACGCAAAGTCTCGCCCCATTCCGAGTCCGGCGGACGAACTTCGCCAGTCCCACGCCCAAAGGCTATAGCCCACCCTTTTTTGGGCATTTTTCCGCTGGACGAACTTGGGGCCCCGGGCTTCGGGCGATCGTTTTTGGGCGCCGCTGTGCCCATGGCCTATTTTTGGCACACGGAGGGGGCACGCAAAGTCTTGACCCATTCCGAGTCCGGCGGACGAACTTCACCAGCCCCACGCCCAAAGGCTATAGCCCACCCTTTTTTGGGCATTTTTCCGCTGGACGAACTTGGGGCCCCGGACTTCGGGCGCTCGTTTTTGGGCGCGGCTGTGCCCGCGGCCTATTTTTGGCACACGGAGGAGGCACGCAAAGTCTTGCCGCATTCCGAGTCCGGCGGACGAACTTCGCCAGCCCCACGCCCCAAGGCTATAGCCCACCCTTTTTTGGGCATTTTTCCGCTGGACGAACTTGGGGCCCCGGATTTCGGGCGCTCGTTTTTGGGCGCCGCTGTGCCCGCGGCCTATGTTTGGCACACGGAGGGGGCACGCAAAGTCTCGGCCCATTCCGAGTCCGGCGGACGAACTTCGCAAGCCCCACGCCCCAAGGCTATAAGCCCACCGTTTTTTGGGCATTTTTCCGCTGGACGAACTTGGGGCCCTGGACTTCGGGCGCTCGTTTTTGGGCGCGGCTGTGCCCGCGGCCTATTTTTGGTACACGGAGGGGGCACGCAAAGTCTCGGCCCATTCCGAGTCCGGCGGACGAACTTCGCCAGCCCCACGCCCCAAGGCTATAGCCCACCGTTTTTTGGGCATTTTTCCGCTGGACGAACTTGGGGCCCCGGACTTCGGGCTCTCGTTTTTGGGCGCGGCTGTGCCCACGGCCTATTTTTGGCACACGGAGGGGGCACGCAAAGTCTAGGCCCATTCCGAGTCCGGCGGACGAACTTCGCCAGGCCCACGCCCAAAGGCTATAGCCCACCCTTTTTTGGTCATTTTTCCGCTAGACGAACTTGGGGCCCCGGACATCGGGCGTCCGTGTTTGGGCGCGGCTGTGCCCGCGGCCTATTTTTGGCACACGGAGGGGGCACGCAAAGTCTTGCCGCATTCCGAGTCCGGCGGACGAACTTCGCCAGCCCCACGCCCCAAGGCTATAGCCCACCGTTTTTTGGGCATTTTTCCGCTGGACGAACTTGGGGCCCCGGACTTCAGGCGCTCGTTTTTGGGCGCGGCTGTGCCCGCGGCCTATTTTTGGCACACGGAGGGGGCACGCAAAGTCTCGGCCCATTCTGAGTCCGGCGGACGAACATCGCCAGCCCCACGCCCAAAGGCTATAGCCCACCCTTTTTTGGGCATTTTTCCGCTGGACGAACTTGGGGCCCCGGACTTCGGGAGCTCGTTTTTGGGCGCGGCTGTGCCCGCGGCCTATTTTTGGCACACGGAGGGGGCACGCAAAGTCTCGGCCCATTCCGAGTCCGGCGGACGAACTTCGCCAGCCCCACGCCCGAAGGCTATAGCCCACCCTTTTTTGGGCATTTTTCCGCTGGACGAACTTGGGGCCCCGGACTTCGCGCGCTCGTTTTTGGGCGCCGCTGTGCCCGCGGCCTATTTTTGGCACACGGAGGGGGCACGCAAAGTCTCGCCCCATTCCGAGTCCGGCGGACGAACTTCGCCAGCCCCACGCCCAAAGACTATAGCCCACCCTTTTTTGGGCATTTTTCCGCTGGTCGAACTTGGGGCCCCGGACTTCGGGAGCTCGTTTTTGGGCGCGGCTGTGCCCGCGGCCTATTTTTGGCAATCAGAGGGGGCACGTAAAGTCTTGCCCCATTCCGAGTCCGGCGGACGAACTTCGCCAGCCCCACGCCCCAAGGCTATAGCCCACCGTTTTTTGGGCATTTTTCCGCTGGACGAACTTGGGGCCCCGGACTTCGGGCGCTCGCTTTTGGGCGCCGCTGTGCCCATGGCCTATTTTTGGCACACGGAGGGGGCACGCAAAGTCTCGCCCATTCCTAGTCCGGCGGACGAACTTCACTAGCCCCACGCCCAAAGGCTATAGCCCACCCTTTTTTGGGCATTTTTCCGCTGGACGAACTTGGGGCCCCGGGCTTCGGGCGCTCGTTTTTGGGTGCTGCTGTGCCCATGGCCTATTTTTGGCACACGGAGGGGGCACGCAAAGTCTCGCCCCATTCCGAGTCCGGCGGACGAACTTCGCCAGCCCCACGCCCAAAGGCTATAGCCCACCCTTTTTTGGGCATTTTTCCGCTGGACGAACTTGGGGCCCCGGGCTTCGGGCACTCCTTTTTGGGCGCTGCAGTGCCCATGGCCTATTTTTCGCACAGGGAGGGGGCACGCAAAGTCTCGCCCCATTCCGAGTCCGGCGGATGAACTTCGCCAGCCCCACGCCCCAAGGCTATAGCCCACCGTTTTTTGGGCATTTTTCCGCTGGACGAACTTGGGGCCCCGGACTTCGGGCGCTCGTTTTTGGGCGCCGCTGTGCCCATGGCCTATTTTTGGCACACGGAGGGGGCACGCAAAGTCTCGCCCATTCCTAGTCCGGCGGACGAACTTCACTAGCCCCACGCCCAAAGGCTATAGCCCACCCTTTTTTGGGCATTTTTCCGCTGGACGAACTTGGGGCCCCGGACTTCAGGCGCTTGTTTTTGGGCGCCGCTGTTCCCATGGCCTATTTTTGGCACACGGAGGGGGCACACAAAGTCTCGCCCCATTCCAAGTCCGGCGGACGAACTTCGCCCGCCCCACGCGCAAAGGCTATAGCCCACCGTTTTTTGGGCATTTTTCCGCTGGACGAACTTGGGGCCCCGGACATCGGACGCTCGTTTTTGGGCGCCGCTGTGCCCATGGCCTTTTTTTGGCACACGGAGGGGGCACGCAAAGTCTCGCCCCATTCCGAGTCCGGCGGACGAACTTCGGCAGCCCCACGCCCAAAGGCTATAGCCCACCCTTTTTTGGGCATTTTTCCGCTGGACGAACTTGGGGCCCCGGCCTATTTTTGGCACACGGAGGGGGCACGCAAAGTCTTGACCCATTCCGAGTCCGGCGGACGAACTTCGCCAGCCCCACGCCCAAAGGCTATAGCCCACCCTTTTTTGGGCATTTTTCCGCTGGACGAACTTGGGGCCCCGGACTTCGGGCGCTCGTTTTTGGGCGCGGCTGTGCCCGCGGCCTATTTTTGGCACACGGAGGAGGCACGCAAAGTCTTGCCGCATTCCGAGTCCGGCGGACGAACTTCGCCAGCCCCACGCCCCAAGGCTATAGCCCACCCTTTTTTGGGCATTTTTCCGCTGGACGAACTTGGGGCCCCGGATTTCGGGCGCTCGTTTTTGGGCGCCGCTGTGCCCGCGGCCTATGTTTGGCACACGGAGGGGGCACGCAAAGTCTCGGCCCATTCCGAGTCCGGCGGACGAACTTCGCAAGCCCCACGCCCAAAGGCTATAGCCCACCCTTTTTTGGGCATTTTTCCGCTGGACGAACTTGGGGCCCCGGACTTCGGGCGCTCGTTTTTGGGCGCCGCTGTGCCCATGGCCTATTTTTGGCACACCGAGGGGGCACGCAAAGTCTCGACGCATTCCGAGTCCGGCGGACGAACTTCGCCAGCCCCACGCCCAAAGGCTATAGCCCACCCTTTTTTGGGCATTTTTCCGCTGGACGAACTTGGGGCTCCGGACTTCGGGCGCTCGTTTTTGGGCGCGGCTGTGCCCGCGGCCTATTTTTGGCACACGGAGGGGGCACGCAAAGTCTCGCCCCATTCCGAGTCCGGCGGACGAACTTCGCCAGCCCCACGCCCCAAGGCTATAGCCCACCCTTTTTTGGGCATTTTTCCGCTGGACGAACTTGGGGCCCCGGACTTCGGGAGCTCGTTTTTGGGCGGCGCTGTGCCCATGGCCTATTTTTGGCACACGGAGGGGGCACGCAAAGTCTCGCCCCATTCCGAGTCCGTCGGACGAACTTCGCCAGCCCCACGCCCAAAGGCTATAGCCCACCCTTTTTTGGGCATTTTTCCGCTGGACGAACTTGGGGCCCCGGGCTTCGGGCGCTCGTTTTTGGGCGTTGCTGTGCCCATGGCTTATTTTTGGCACACGGAGGGGCCACGCAATGTCTCGCCCCATTCCGAGTCCGGCGGACGAACTTCGCCAGCCCCACGCCCAAAGGCTATAGCCCACCCTTTTTTGGGCATTTTTCCGCTGGACGAACTTGGGGCCCCGGGCTTCGGGCGCTCGTTTTTGGGTGCTGCTGTGCCCATGGCCTATTTTTGGCACACGGAGGGGGCACGCAAAGTCTCGCCCCATTCCGAGTCCGGCGGACGAACATCGCCAGCCCCACGCCCAAAGGCTATAGCCCACCCTTTTTTGGGCATTTTTCCGCTGGACGAACTTGGGGCCCCGGGCTTCGGGCACTCCTTTTTGGGCGCTGCAGTGCCCATGGCCTATTTTTCGCACAGGGAGGGGGCACGCAAAGTCTCGCCCCATTCCGAGTCCGGCGGATGAACTTCGCCAGCCCCACGCCCCAAGGCTATAGCCCACCGTTTTTTGGGCATTTTTCCGCTGGACGAACTTGGGGCCCCGGACTTCGGGCGCTCGTTTTTGGGCGCCGCTGTGCCCATGGCCTATTTTTGGCACACGGAGGGGGCACGCAAAGTCTCGCCCATTCCTAGTCCGGCGGACGAACTTCACTAGCCCCACGCCCAAAGGCTATAGCCCACCCTTTTTTGGGCATTTTTCCGCTGGACGAACTTGGGGCCCCGGACTTCAGGCGCTTGTTTTTGGGCGCCGCTGTTCCCATGGCCTATTTTTGGCACACGGAGGGGGCACACAAAGTCTCGCCCCATTCCGAGTCCGGCGGACGAACTTCGCCCGCCCCACGCGCAAAGGCTATAGCCCACCGTTTTTTGGGCATTTTTCCGCTGGACGAACTTGGGGCCCCGGACATCGGACGCTCGTTTTTGGGCGCCGCTGTGCCCATGGCCTTTTTTTGGCACACGGAGGGGGCACGCAAAGTCTCGCCCCATTCCGAGTCCGGCGGACGAACTTCGCCAGTCCCACGCCCAAAGGCTATAGCCCACCCTTTTTTGGGCATTTTTCCGCTGGACGAACTTGGGGCCCCGGGCTTCGGGCAATCGTTTTTGGGCGCCGCTGTGCCCATGGCCTATTTTTGGCACACGGAGGGGGCACGCAAAGTCTTGACCCATTCCGAGTCCGGCGGACGAACTTCACCAGCCCCACGCCCAAAGGCTATAGCCCACCCTTTTTTGGGCATTTTTCCGCTGGACGAACTTGGGGCCCCGGACTTCGGGCGCTCGTTTTTGGGCGCGGCTGTGCCCGCGGCCTATTTTTGGCACACGGAGGAGGCACGCAAAGTCTTGCCGCATTCCGAGTCCGGCGGACGAACTTCGCCAGCCCCACGCCCCAAGGCTATAGCCCACCCTTTTTTGGGCATTTTTCCGCTGGACGAACTTGGGGCCCCGGATTTCGGGCGCTCGTTTTTGGGCGCCGCTGTGCCCGCGGCCTATGTTTGGCACACGGAGGGGGCACGCAAAGTCTCGGCCCATTCCGAGTCCGGCGGACGAACTTCGCAAGCCCCACGCCCCAAGGCTATAAGCCCACCGTTTTTTGGGCATTTTTCCGCTGGACGAACTTGGGGCCCTGGACTTCGGGCGCTCGTTTTTGGGCGCGGCTGTGCCCGCGGCCTATTTTTGGTACACGGAGGGGGCACGCAAAGTCTCGGCCCATTCCGAGTCCGGCGGACGAACTTCGCCAGCCCCACGCCCCAAGGCTATAGCCCACCCTTTTTTGGGCATTTTTCCGCTGGACGAACTTGGGGCCCCGGATTTCGGGCGCTCGTTTTTGGGCGCCGCTGTGCCCGCGGCCTATGTTTGGCACACGGAGGGGGCACGCAAAGTCTCGGCCCATTCCGAGTCCGGCGGACGAACTTCGCAAGCCCCACGCCCAAAGGCTATAGCCCACCCTTTTTTGGGCATTTTTCCGCTGGACGAACTTGGGGCCCCGGACTTCGGGCGCTCGTTTTTGGGCGCCGCTGTGCCCATGGCCTATTTTTGGCACACCGAGGGGGCACGCAAAGTCTCGACGCATTCCGAGTCCGGCGGACGAACTTCGCCAGCCCCACGCCCAAAGGCTATAGCCCACCCTTTTTTGGGCATTTTTCCGCTGGACGAACTTGGGGCTCCGGACTTCGGGCGCTCGTTTTTGGGCGCGGCTGTGCCCGCGGCCTATTTTTGGCACACGGAGGGGGCACGCAAAGTCTCGCCCCATTCCGAGTCCGGCGGACGAACTTCGCCAGCCCCACGCCCCAAGGCTATAGCCCACCCTTTTTTGGGCATTTTTCCGCTGGACGAACTTGGGGCCCCGGACTTCGGGAGCTCGTTTTTGGGCGGCGCTGTGCCCATGGCCTATTTTTGGCACACGGAGGGGGCACGCAAAGTCTCGCCCCATTCCGAGTCCGTCGGACGAACTTCGCCAGCCCCACGCCCAAAGGCTATAGCCCACCCTTTTTTGGGCATTTTTCCGCTGGACGAACTTGGGGCCCCGGGCTTCGGGCGCTCGTTTTTGGGCGTTGCTGTGCCCATGGCTTATTTTTGGCACACGGAGGGGCCACGCAATGTCTCGCCCCATTCCGAGTCCGGCGGACGAACTTCGCCAGCCCCACGCCCAAAGGCTATAGCCCACCCTTTTTTGGGCATTTTTCCGCTGGACGAACTTGGGGCCCCGGGCTTCGGGCGCTCGTTTTTGGGTGCTGCTGTGCCCATGGCCTATTTTTGGCACACGGAGGGGGCACGCAAAGTCTCGCCCCATTCCGAGTCCGGCGGACGAACATCGCCAGCCCCACGCCCAAAGGCTATAGCCCACCCTTTTTTGGGCATTTTTCCGCTGGACGAACTTGGGGCCCCGGGCTTCGGGCACTCCTTTTTGGGCGCTGCAGTGCCCATGGCCTATTTTTGGCACACGGAGGGGGCACGCAAAGTCTCGCCCATTCCTAGTCCGGCGGACGAACTTCACTAGCCCCACGCCCAAAGGCTATAGCCCACCCTTTTTTGGGCATTTTTCCGCTGGACGAACTTGGGGCCCCGGACTTCAGGCGCTTGTTTTTGGGCGCCGCTGTTCCCATGGCCTATTTTTGGCACACGGAGGGGGCACGCAAAGTCTCGCCCCATTCCGAGTCCGGCGGACGAACTTCGCCCGCCCCACGCCCAACGGCTATAGCCCACCCTTTTTTGGGCATTTTTCCGCTGGGCGAACTTGGGGCCCCGGGCTTCGGGACGCTCGTTTTTTGGCGCCGCTGTGCCCATGGCCTATTTTTGGCACACGGAGGGGGCACGCAAAGTCTCGCCCCATTCCGAGTCCGGCGGACGAACTTCGCCAGCCCCACGCCCAAAGGCTATAGCCCACCCTTTTTTGGGCATTTTTCGGCTGGACGAACTTGGGGCCCCGGACTTCGGGCGCTCGTTTTTGGGCGCGGCTGTGCCCGCGGCCTATTTTTGGCACACGGAGGGGGCACGCAAAGTCTCGGCCCATTCCGAGTCCGGCGGACGAACTTCGCCTGCCCCACGCCCCAAGGCTGGAGCCCACCGTTTTTTGGGCATTTTTCCGCTGGACGAACTTGGGGTCCTGGGCTTCGGGCGCTCATTTTTGGGCGCCGCTGTGACCATGGCCTATTTTTGGCACACGGAGGGGGCACGCAAAGTCTCGGCCGCATTCCGAGTCCGGCGGACGAACTTCGCCAGCCCCACGCCCCAACGGCTATAGCCCACCCTTTTTTGGGCATTTTTCCGCTGGGCGAACTTGGGGCCCCGGACTTCGGGCGCTCGTTTTTGGGCGCGGCTGTGCCCGCGGCCTATTTTTGGCACACGGAGGAGGCATGCAAAGTCTCGGCCCATTCCGAGTCCGGCGGACGAACTTCGCCAGCCCCACGCCCAAAGGCTATAGCCCACCCTTTTTTGGGCATTTTTCCGCTGGACGAACTTGGCGCCCCGGACTTCGGGCGCTCGTTTTTTGGCGCCGCTGTGCCCATGGCCTATTTTTGGCACACGGAGGGGGCACGCAAAGTCTCGCCCCATTCCGAGTCCGGCGGACGAACTTCGCCAGCCCCACGCCCAAAGGCTATAGCCCACCCTTTTTTGGGCATTTTTCCGCAGGACGAACTTGGGGCCCCGGACTTCGGGCTCTCGTTTTTGGGCGCCGCTGTGCCCAAGGCCTATTTTTGGCGCACGGAGGGGGCACGCCAATTCTCGCCCCATTCCGAGTCCGGCGGACGAACTTCGCCAGCCCCACGCCCAAAGGCTATAGCCCACCCTTTTTTGGGCATTTTTCCGCAGGACGAACTTGGGGCCCGGACTTCGGGCTCTCGTTTTTGGGCGCGGCTGTGCCCGCGGACTATTTTTGGCACACGGAGGGGGCACGCAAAGTCTCGGCCCATTCCAAGTCCGGCGGACGAACTTCGCCAGCCCCACGCCCCAAGGCTATAGCCCACCGTTTTTTGGGCATTTTTCCGCTGGACGAACTTGGGGCCCCGGGCTTCGGGCACTCATTTTTGGGCGCCGCTGTGCCCATGGCCTATTTTTGCCACACGGAGGGGGCACGCAAAGTCTCGGCCCATTCCGAGTCCGGCGGACGAACTTCGCCAGCCCCACGCCCAACGGCTATAGCCCACCCTTTTTTGGGCATTTTTCCGCTGGACGAACTTGGGGCCCCAGACTTCGAGCGCTCGTTCTTGGGCGCGGCTGTGCCCGCGGCCTATTTTTGGCACACGGGGGGGCACGCAAAGTCTCGGCCCATTCCGAGTCCGGCGGACGAACTTCGCCAGCCCCACGCCCCAAGGCCATAGCCCACCCTTTTTTGGGCATTTTTCCGCTGGACGAACTTGGGGCCCCGGACTTCGGCCGCTCGTTTTTGGGCGCGGCTGTGTCCGCGGCCTATTTTTGGCACACGGAGGGAGCACGCAAAGTCTCGGCCCATTCCGAGTCCGGCGGACGATTTTCGCCACCCCCACGCCCCAAGGCTATAGCCCACCGTTTTTTGGGCATTTTTCCGCTGGACGAACTTGGGGCCCCGGACTTCGGGCGCTCGTTTTTGGGCGCGGCTGTGCCCGCGGCCTATTTGTTGCACACAGAGGGGGTACGCAAAGTCTCGGCCCATTCCGAGTCCGGCGGACGAACTTCGCCAGCCCCACGCCCCAAAGCTATAGCCCCCCGTTTTTTGGGCGTTTTTCCGCTAGACGAACTTGGGGCCCCGGGCTTCGGGCGCTCGTTTTTGGGCGCCGCTGTGCCCGCGGCCTATTTTTGGCACACGGAGGGGGCGCGCAAAGTCTCGCCCCATTCCGAGTCCGGCGGACGAACTTCGCCAGCCCCACGCCCAAAGGCTATAGCCCACCCTTTTTTGCGCATTTTTCCGCTGGACGAACTTGGGGCACCGGACTTCGGGCGCTCGTTTATTGACACGGCTGTGCCCGCGACCTATTTTTGGCACACGGAGGGGGCTCGCAAAGTCTCGCCCCATTCCGAGTCCGGCGGATGAACTTCGCCAGCCCCACGCCCAAAGGCTATAGCCCACCCTTTTTTGGGCATTTTTCCGCTGGACGAACTTGGGGCCCCAGACTTCGGGCACTCGTTTTTGGGTGCCGCTGTGCCCATGGCCTATTTTTGGCACACGGAGGGGGCACGCAAAGTCTCGCCCCATTCCGAGTCCGGCGGACGAACTTCGCCAGCCCCACGCCCATAGGCTATAGCCCACCCTTTTTTGGGCATTTTTCCGCTGGACGAACTTGGGGCCCCAGACTTCGAGCGCTCGTTCTTGGGCGCGGCTGTGCCCGCGGCCTATTTTTGGCACACGGGGGGGCACGCAAAGTCTCGGCCCATTCCGAGTCCGGCGGACGAACTTCGCCAGCCCCACGCCCCAAGGCCATAGCCCACCCTTTTTTGGGCATTTTTCCGCAGGACGAACTTGGGGCCCCGGACTTCGGCCGCTCGTTTTTGGGCGCCGCTGTGCCCATGGCCTATTTTTGGCACACGGAGGGGGCACGCAAAGTCTCGTCCCATTCCGAGTTCGGCGGACGAACTTCGCCGGCCCCACGCCCAAAGGCTATAGCCCACCCTTTTTTGGGCATTTTTCTGCTGGACGAACTTGGGGCCCCGGGCTTCGGGCGCTCGTTTTTGGGCGCCGCTGTGCCCATGGCCTATTGTTGGCACACGGAAGGGGCACGCAAAGTCTCGTCCCATTCCGAGTCCGGCGGACGAACTTCGCCCGCCCCACGCCCAAAGGCTATAGCCCACCCTTTTTTGGGCATTTTTCCGCTGGACGAACTTGGGGCCCCGGACTTCGGGCGCTTGTTTTTATGCGCCGCTGTGCCCGCGGCCTATTTTTGGCACACGGAGGGGGCACGCAAAGTCTCGGCCCATTCCGAGTCCGGCGGACGAACTTCGCCAGCCCCACGCCCCAAGGCTATAGCCCACCGTTTTTTGGGCATTTTTCCGCTGGACAAACTTGGGGCCCCGTACTTCGGGCGCTCGTTTTTGGGCGCCGCTGTGCCCATGGCCTATTTTTGGCACACGGAGGGGGCACGCAAAGTCTAGGCCCATTCCGAGTCCGGCGGACAAACTTCGCCAGCCCCACGCCCCAAGGCTATAGCCCACCGTTTTTTGGGCATTTTTCCGCTGGACGAACTTGCGGCCCCGGGCTTCGGCCGCTCGTTTTTGGGCGCCGCTGTGCCCATGGCCTATTTTTGGCACACGGAGGGGAAGGCAAAGTCTCGCCTCATCCCGAGTCCGGCGGACGAACTTCGCCAGCCCCACGCCCAAAGGCTATAGCCCACCCTTTTTTGGGCATTTTTCCGCTGGACGAACTTGAGGGACCGGACTTCGGGCGCTCGTTTTTGGACGCGGCTGTGCCCGCGGCCTATTTTTGGCACACGGAGGGGGCACGCAAAGTCTCGCCCCATTCCGAGTCCGGCGAACGAACTTTGCCAGCCCCACGCCCAAAGGCTATAGCCCACCCTTTTTTGGGCATTTTTCCGATGGACGAACTTTGGGCACCGGACTTCGGGCGCTCGTTTTGGGGCGCGGCTGTGCCCGCGGCCTATTTTTGGCACACGGAGGGGGCACGCAAAGTCTCGCCCCATTCCGAGTCCGGCCGACGAACTTCGCCAGCCCCACGCCCCAAGGCTATAGCCCACCGTTTTTTGGGCATTTTTCCGCTGGACGAACTTGGGGCCCCGGACTTCGGGCGCTCATTTTTGGGCGCCGCGGTGCCCGCGGCCTATTTTTGGCACACGGAGGGGGCACGCAAAGTCTCGCCCCATTCCGAGTCCGGCGGACGAACTTCGCCAGCCCCACGCCCAAAGGCTATAGCCCACCCTTTTTTGGGCATTTTTCCGCTGGACGAACTTGGGGCCCCAGACTTCGGGGGCTCGTTTTTGGGCGCCGCTGTGCCATGGCCTATTTTTGGCACACGGAGGGGGCACGCAAAGTCTCGCCCCATTCCGAGTCCGGCGGACGAACTTCGCCAGCCCCACGCCCATAGGCTATAGCCCACCCTTTTTTGGGCATTTTTCCGCTGGACGAACTTGGGGCCCCAGACTTCGAGCGCTCGTTCTTGGGCGCGGCTGTGCCCGCGGCCTATTTTTGGCACACGGGGGGGCACGCAAAGTCTCGGCCCATTCCGAGTCCGGCGGACGAACTTCGCCAGCCCCACGCCCCAAGGCCATAGCCCACCCTTTTTTGGGCATTTTTCCGCTGGACCAAGTTCGTCCCGCGGAAAAATGTCCAAAAAAGGGTGGGCTATAGCCTTTGGGCGTGGGGCTGGCGAAGTTCGTCCGCCGGACTCGGAATGGGGCGAGACTTTGCGTGCCCCCTCCGTGTGCCAAAAATAGGGCATGGGCACAGCGGCGCCCAAAAATGAGCGCCCGAAGTCCGGGGCCCCAAGTTCGTCCAGCGGAAAAATGCCCAAAAAAGGGTGGGCTATAGCCTTTGGGCGTGGGGCCGGCGAAGTTCATTTGCCGGACTCGGAATGGGGCGAGACTTTGCGTGCCCCCTCCGTGTGCCAAAAATAGGCCGTGGGCACAGCGGCGCCCAAAAACGAGTGCCCGAAGTCCGGGGCCCCAAGTTCGTCCAGCGGAAAAATGCCCAAAAAACGGTGGGCTATAGCCTTGGGGCGTGGGGCTGGCGAAGTTCGTCCGCCGGACTCGGAATGGGGCGAGACTTTGCGTGCCCCCTCTGCGTGCCAAAAATAGGCCATGGGCACAGCGGCGCCCAAAAACGAGCGCCCGAAGTCCGGGGCCCCAAGTTCGTCGAGCGGAAAAATGCCCAAAAAAGGGTGGGCTATAGCCTTGGGGCGTGGGGCTGGCGAAGTTCGTCCGCCGGACTTGGAATGGGCCGAGACTTTGCGTGCCCCCTCCGTGTGCAAAAAATAGGCCGCGGGCACAGCCGCGCCCAAAAACGAGCGCCCGAAGTCCGGGGCCCCAAGTTCGTCCAGCGGAAAAATGCCCAAAAAAGGGTGGGCTATAGCCTTTGGGCGTGGGGCTGGCAAAGTTCGTCCGCCGGACTCGGAATGGGGCGAGACTTTGCGTGCCCCCTCCGTGTGCCAAAAATAGGCCGCGGGCACAGCCGCGCCCAAAAACGAGCGCCCGAAGTCCGGGGCCCCAAGTTCGTCCAGCGGAAAAATGCCCCAAAAAGGGTGGGCTATACCCTTTGGGCGTGGGGCTGGCGAAGTTCGTCCGCCGGACTCGGAATGGGGCGAGACTTTGCGTGCCCCCTCCGTGTGCCCAAAATAGGCCATGGGCACAGCGGCGCCCAAAAACGAGCACCCGAAGCCCGGGGCCCCAAGTTCGTCCAGCGGAAAAATGCCCAAAAAACGGTGGGCTATAGCCTTGGGGCGTGGGGCTGGCGAAGTTCGTCCGCCGGACTCGGAATGGGCCGAGACTTTGCGTGCCCACTCCGTGTGCCAAAAATAGGCCGCGGGCACAGCCGTGCCCAAAAACGAGCGCCCGAAGTCCGGGGCCCCAAGTTCGTCCAGCGGAAAAATGCCCAAAAAAGGGTGGGCTATAGCCTTTGGGCGTGGGGCTGGCGAAGTTCGTCCGCCGGACTCGGAATGGGGCGAGACTTTGCGTGCCCCCTCCGTGTGCCAAAAATATGCCATGGGCACAGCGGCGATCAAAAACGAGCGCCCGAAGTCCGGGGCCCCAAATTCGTCCAGCGGAAAAATGCCCAAAAAACGGTGGGCTGTAGCCTTGGGGCGTGGGGCTGGCGAAGTTCGTCCGCCGGACTCGGAATGGGCCGAGACTTTGCCTGCCCCCTCCGTGTGCCAAAAATAGGCCGCGGGCACAGCCGCGCCCAAAAACGAGCGCCCGAAGTCCGGGGCCCCAAGTTCGTCCAGCGCAAAAATGCCCAGAAAAGGGTGGGCTATAGCCTTTGGGCGTGGGGCTGGCGAGGTTCGTCCGCCGGACTCGGAATGGGCCGAGACTTTGCGTGCCCCCTCCGTGTGCCAAAAATAGGCCATTTGCACAGCGGCGCCCAAAAACGAGCGCCCGAAGTCCGGGGCCCCAAGTTCGTCCAGCGGAAAAATGCCCAAAAAACGGTGGGCTATAGCCTTGGGGCGTGGGGCTGGCGAAGTTCGTCCACCGGACTCGGAATGGGCCGAGACTTGGCGTGCCCCCTCCATGTGCAAAAAATAGGCCGCGGGCACAGACGCGCCCAAAAACGAGCGCCCGAAGTCCGGGGCGCCAAGTTCGTCCAGCGGAAAAATGCCCAAAAAACGGTGGGCTCTAGCCTTGGGGCGTGGGGCTGGCGAAGTTCGTCCGCCGGACTCGGAATGGGCCGAGACTTTGCGTGCCCCCTCTTTGTTTCAAAAATAGGCCGCGGGCACAGCCGCGCCCAAAAACGAGCCCCCGAAGTCCGGGGCCCCAAGTTCGTCCAGCGGAAAAATGCCCAAAAAAGGGTGGGCTATAGCCTTTGGGCGTGGGGCTGGCGAAGTTCGTCCGCCGGACACGGAATGGGGCGAGACTTTGCGTGCCCCCTCCGTGTGCCAAAAATAGGCCATGGGCACAGCGGCGACCATAAACGTGCGCCCGAAGTCCGGGGCCCCAAGTTCGTCCAGCGGAAAAATGCCCAAGAAAGGGTGGGCTATAGCCTTTGGGTGTGGGGCTGGCGAAGTTCGTCCGCCGGACTCGGAATGGGGCGAGACTTTGCGTGCCCCCTCCGTGTGCCAAAAATAGGCCATGGGCACCGCGTCGCCCAAAAACTAGCGCCCGAAGTCCGGGGCCCCAAATTCGTCCAGCGGAAAAATGCCCAAAAAACGGTGGGCTATAGGCTTGGGGCGTGGGGCTGGCGAAGTTCGTCCGCCGGACTCGGAATGGGGCGAGACTTTGCGTGCCCCCTCTGCGTGCCAAAAATAGGCCATGGGCACAGCGGCGCCCAAAAATGAGAGCCCGAAGTCCGGGGCCCCAAGTTCGTCCAGCGGAAAAATGCCCAAAAAACGGTGGGCTATAGCCTTGGGGCGTGGGGCTGGCGAAGTTCGTCCGCCGGACTCGAAATGGGGCGAGACTGTGCGTACCCCCTCCGTGTGCCAAAAATAGGCCGCGGACACAGCGGCGCCCAAAAACGAGCGCCCAAAGTCCGGGGCCCCAAGTTCGTCCAGTGGAAAAATGCCCAAAAAACGGTGGGCTATAGCCTTGGGGCGTGGGGCTGGCGAAGTTCGTCCGCCGGACTCGGAATGCGGCGAGACTTTGCGTGCCCCCTCCGTGTGCCAAAAATAGCCCATGGGCACAGCGGCACCCAAAAACGACCGCCCGAAGTCCAGCCCCCCAAGTTCGTCCAGCGGAAAAATGCCCAAAAAAGGGTGGGCTATAACCTTTGGGCGTGGGGCTGGCGAGGTTCGTCCGCCGGACTCGGAATGGGCCGAGACTTTGCGTGCCCCCTCCGTGTGCCAAAAATTGGCCATTTGCACAGCGGCGCCCAAAAACGAGCGCCCGAAGTCCGGGGCCCCAAGTTCGTCCAGCGGAAAAATGCCCAAAAAACGGTGGGCTATAGCCTTGGGGCGTGGGGCTGGCGAAGTTCGTCCGCCGGACTCGGAATGGGCCGAGACTTGGCGTGCCCCCTCCGTGTGCAAAAAATAGGCCGCGGGCACAGACGCGTCCAAAAACGAGCGCCCGAAGTCCGGGGCGCCAAGTTCGTCCAGCGGAAAAATGCCCAAAAAAGGGTGGGCTCTAGCCTTGGGGCGTGGGGCTGGCGAAGTTCGTCCGCCGGACTCGGAATGGGCCGAGACTTTGCGTGCCCCCTCTGTGTTTCAAAAATAGGCCGCGGGCACAGCCGCGCCCAAAAACGAGCCCCCGAAGTCCGGGGCCCCAAGTTCGTCCAGCGGAAAAATGCCCAAAAAAGGGTGGGCTATAGCCTTTGGGCGTGGGGCTGGCGAAGTTCGTCCGCCGGACATGGAATGGGGCGAGACTTTGCGTGCCCCCTCTGCGTGCAAAAAATAGGCCATGGGCACAGCGGCGCCCAAAAATGAGAGCCCGAAGTCCGGGGCCCCAAGTTCGTCCAGCGGAAAAATGCCCAAAAAACGGTGGGCTATAGCCTTGGGGCGTGGGGCTGGCGAAGTTCGTCCGCCGGACTCGAAATGGGGCGAGACTGTGCGTGCCCCCTTCGTGTGCCAAAAATAGGCCGCGGACACAGCGGCGCCCAAAAACGAGCGCCCAAAGTCCGGGGCCCCAAGTTCGTCCAGTGGAAAAATGCCCAAAAAACGGTGGGCTATAGCCTTGGGGCGTGGGGCTGGCGAAGTTCGTCCGCCGGACTCGGAATGCGGCGAGACTTTGCGTACCCCCTCCGTGTGCCAAAAATAGCCCATGGGCACAGCGGCACCCAAAAACGAGCGCCCGAAGTCCAGCCCCCCAAGTTCGTCCAGCGGAAAAATGCCCAAAAAAGGGTGGGCTATAGCCTTGGGGCGTGGGGCTGGCGAAGTTCGTCCGCCGCACTCGGAATGGGGCGAGACTTTGCGTGCCCCCTCCGTGTGCCAAAAATAGCCCATGGGCACAGCGGCACCCAAAAACGAGCGCCCGAAGTCCGGGGCCCCAAGTTCGTCCAGCGGAAAAATGCCCAAAAAAGGGTGGGCTATAGCCTTGGGGCGTGGGGCTGGCGAAGTTCGTCCGCCGGACTCGGAATGGGGCGAGACTTTGTGTGCCCCCTCTGCGTGCCAAAAATAGGCCATGGGTACAGCGGCGCCCAAAAACGAGCGCCCGAAGTCCGGGGCCCCAAGTTCGTCCAGCGGAAAAATGCCCAAAAAACGGTGGGCTATAACCTTTGGGCGTGGGGCTGGCGAAGTTCGTCCGCCGGACTCGGAATGGGGCGAGACTTTGCGTGCCCCCTCCGTGTGCCAAAAATAGCCCATGGGCACAGCGGCACCCAAAAACGAGCGCCCGAAGTCCGGGGCCCCAAGTTCGTCCAGCGGAAAAATGCCCAAAAAAGGGTGGGCTATAGCCTTGGGGCGTGGGGCTGGCGAAGTTCGTCCGCCGGACTCGGAATGGGGCGAGACTTTGTGTGCCCCCTCTGCATGCCAAAAATAGGCCATGGGCACAGCGGCGCCCAAAAACGAGCGCCCGAAGTCCGGGGCCCCAAGTTCGTCCAGCGGAAAAATGCCCAAAAAACGGTGGGCTATAACCTTTGGGCGTGGGGCTGGCGAAGTTCGTCCGCCGGACTCGGAATGGGGCGAGACTTTGCGTGCCCCCTCCGTGTGCCAAAAATAGGCCATGGGCAGAGCGGCACCCAAAAACGAGCGCCCGAAGTCCGGGGCCCCAAGTTCGTCCAGAGGAAAAATGCCCAAAAAAGGGTGGGCTATAACCTTTGGGCGTGGGGCTGGCGAAGTTCGTCCGCCGGACTCGGAATGGGGCGAGACTTTGCGTGCCCCCTCCGTGTGCCAAAAATAGGCCATGGGCACAGCGGCACCCAAAAACGAGCGCCCGAAGTCCGGGGCCCCAACTTCGTCCAGCGGAAAAATGCCCAAAAAAGGGTGGGCTATAACCTTTGGGCGTGGGGCTGGCGAAGTTCGTCCGCCGGACTCGGAATGGGGCGAGACTTTGCGTGCCCCCTCCGTGTGCCAAAAATAGCCCATGGGCACAGCGGCACCCAAAAACGAGCGCCCGAAGTCCGGGGCCCCAAGTTCGTCCAGCGGAAAAATGCCCAAAAAAGGGTGGGCTATAGCCTTGGGGCGTGGGGCTGGCGAAGTTCGTCCGCCGGACTCGGAATGGGGCGAGACTTTGCGTGCCCCCTCTGCGTGCCAAAAATAGGCCATGGGCACAGCGGCGCCCAAAAACGAGCGCCCGAAGTCCGGGGCCCCAAGTTCGTCCAGCGGAAAAATGCCGAAAAAAGGGTGGGCTATAGCCTTTGGGTGTGGGGCTGGCGAAGTTCGTCCGCCGGACTCGGAATGGAGCGAGACTATGCGTGCCCCCTCCGTGTGCCAAAAATAGGCCATGGGCACAGCGTCGCCAAAAAACGAGCGCCCGAAGTCCGGGGCCCCAAGTTCGTCCAGCGGAAAAATGCCCAAAAAAGGTTGGGCTATAGCCTTTGGGCGTGGGGCTGGCGAAGTTCGTCCGCCGGACTCGGAATTGGGCGAGACTTTGCGTGCCCCCTCCGTGTGCCAAAAATAGGCCATGGGCACAGCGGCGCCCAAAAACGAGCGCCCGAAGTCCGGGGCCCCAAGTTCGTCCAGCGGAAAAATGCCCAAAAAAGGTTGGGCTATAGCCTTTGGGCGTGGGGCTGGCGAAGTTCGTCCGCCGGACTCGGAATGGGGCGAGACTTTGCGTGCCCCCTCCGTGTGCCAAAAATAGGCCATTGGCACAGCGGTACCCAAAAACGAGCGCCCGAAGTCCGGGGCCCCAAGTTCGTCCAGCGGAAAAATGCCCAAAAAAGGGTGGGCTATAACCTTTGGGCGTGGGGCTGGCGAAGTTCGTCCGCCGGACTCGGAATGGGGCGAGACTTTGCGTGCCCCCTCCGTGTGCCAAAAATAGCCCATGGGCACAGCGGCACCCAAAAACGAGCGCCCGAAGTCCGGGGCCCCAAGTTCGTCCAGCGGAAAAATGCCCAAAAAAGGGTGGGCTATAGCCTTGGGGCGTGGGGCTGGCGAAGTTCGTCCGCCGGACTCGGAATGGGGCGAGACTTTGCGTGCCCCCTCTGCGTGCCAAAAATAGGCCATGGGCACAGCGGCGCCCAAAAACGAGCGCCCGAAGTCCGGGGCCCCAAGTTCGTCCAGCGGAAAAATGCCGAAAAAAGGGTGGGCTATAGCCTTTGGGTGTGGGGCTGGCGAAGTTCGTCCGCCGGACTCGGAATGGAGCGAGACTATGCGTGCCCCCTCCGTGTGCCAAAAATAGGCCATGGGCACAGCGGCGCCCAAAAACGAGCGCCCGAAGTCCGGGGCCCCAAGTTCGTCCAGCGGAAAAATGCCCAAAAAAGGTTGGGCTATAGCCTTTGGGCGTGGGGCTGGCGAAGTTCGTCCGCCGGACTCAGAATGGGGCGAGACTTTGCGTGCCCCCTCCGTGTGCCAAAAATAGGCCATGGGCACAGCGGCGCCCAAAAACGAGCGCCCGAAGTCCGGGGCCCCAAGTTCGTCCAGCGGAAAAATGCCCAAAAAACGGTGGGCTATAGCCTTGGGGCGTGGGGCTGGCGAAGTTCATCCGCCGGACTCGGAATGGGCTGAGACTTTGCGTGCCCCCTCCGTGTGCCAAAAATAGGCCGCGGGTACAGCCGCGCCCAAAAACGAGAGCCCGAAGCCCGGGGCCGCAAGTTCGTCCAGCGGAAAAATGCCCAAATAAGGGTGGGCTATAGCCTTTGGGCGTGGGGCGGGCGAAGTTCGTCCGCCGGACTCGGAATGGGGCGAGACATTGCGTGCCCCCTCCGTGTGCCAAAAATAGGCCATGGGCACAGCGGCGTCCAAAAACGAGCGCCCGAAGTCCGGGGCCCCAAGTTCGTCCAGCGGAAAAATGCCCAAAAAAGGGTGGGCTATAGCCTTTGGGCGTGGGGCTGGCGAAATTCGTCCGCCGGACTCGGAATGGGGCGAGACTTTGTGTGCCCCCTCCGTGTGCCAAAAATAGGCCATGGGCACAGCGGCGCCCAAAAACGAGCGCCCGAAGTCCGGGGCCCCAAGTTCGTCCAGCGGAAAAATGCCCAAAAAACGGTGGGCTATAGCCTTGGGGCGTGGGGCTGGCGAAGTTCGTCCGCCGGACTCGGAATGACCCGAGACTTTGCGTTCCCCCTCCGTGTGCCAAAAATAGGCCGCGGGCACAGCCGCACCCAAAAACGAGCTCCCGAAGTCCGGGGCCCTAAGTTCGTCCAGCGGAAAAATGCCCAAAAAAGGGTGGGCTATAGCCTTGGGGCGTGGGGTTGGCGAAGTTCGTCCGCCGGACTCGGAATGGGTCGAGACTTTGCGTGCCCCCTCCGTGTGCCAAAAATAGGCCATGGGCACAGCGGCGCCCAAAAACGAGCGCCCGAAGTCCGGGGCCCCAAGTTCGTCCAGCGGAAAAATGCCCAAAAAACGGTGGGCTATAGGCTTGGGGCGTGGGGCTGGCGAAGTTCGTCCGCCGGACTCGGAATGGGCCGAGCCTTTGCGTGCCTCCTCCGTGTGCCAAAAATAGGCCGCGGGTACAGCCGCGCCCAAAAACGAGCGCCCGAAGTCCGGGGCCGCAAGTTCGTCCAGCGGAAAAATGCCCAAATAAGGGTGGGCTATAGCCTTTGGGCGTGGGGCTGGCGAAGTTCGTCCGCCGGACTCGGAATGGGGCGAGACTTTGCGTGCCCCCTCCGTAAGCCAAAAATAGGCCATGGGCACAGTGGCGCCCAAAAACGAGCGCCCGAAGTCCGGGGCCCCAAGTTCGTCCAGCGGAAAAATGCCCAAAAAAGCGTGGGCTATAGCCTTTAGGCGTGGGGCTGGCGAAGTTCGTCCGCCGGACTCGGAATGGGTCGAGACTTTGCGTGCCCCCTCCGTGTGCCAAAAATAGGCCGCGGGTACAGCCGCGCCCAAAAACGAGCGCCCGAAGTCCGGGGCCGCAAGTTCGTCCAGCGGAAAAATGCCCAAATAAGGGTGGGCTATAGCCTTTGGGCGTGGGGCGGGCGAAGTTCGTCCGCCGGACTCGGAATGGGGCGAGACATTGCGTGCCCCCTCCGTGTGCCAAAAATAGGCCATGGGCACAGCGGCGTCCAAAAACGAGCGCCCGAAGTCCGGGGCCCCAAGTTCGTCCAGCGGAAAAATGCCCAAAAAAGGGTGGGCTATAGCCTTTGGGCGTGGGGCTGGCGAAATTCGTCCTCCGGACTCGGAATGGGGCGAGACTTTGTGTGCCCCCTCCGTGTGCCAAAAATAGGCCATGGGCACAGCGGCGCCCAAAAACGAGCGCCCGAAGTCCGGGGCCCCAAGTTCGTCCAGCGGAAAAATGCCCAAAAAACGGTGGGCTATAGCCTTGGGGCGTGGGGCTGGCGAAGTTCGTCCGCCGGACTCGGAATGACCCGAGACTTTGCGTTCCCCCTCCGTGTGCCAAAAATAGGCCGCGGTCACAGCCGCACCCAAAAACGAGCTCCCGAAGTCCGGGGCCCTAAGTTCGTCCAGCGGAAAAATGCCCAAAAAAGGGTGGGCTATAGCCTTGGGGCGTGGGGCTGGCGAAGTTCGTCCGCCGGACTCGGAATGGGTCGAGACTTTGCGTGCCCCCTCCGTGTGCCAAAAATAGGCCATGGGCACAGCGACGCCCAAAAACGAGCGCCCGAAGTCCGGGGCCCCAAGTTCGTCCAGCGGAAAAATGCCCAAAAAACGGTGGGCTATAGCCTTGGGGCGTGGGGCTGGCGAAGTTCGTCCGCCGGACTCGGAATGGGCCGAGACTTTGCGTGCCCCCTCCGTGTGCCAAAAATAGGCCGCGGGCACAGCCGCGGCCAAAAACGAGCGCCCGAAGCCCGGGTCCCAACTTCGTCCAGCGGAAAAATGCCCAAAAAAGGGTGGGCTATAGCCTTTGGGCGTGGGGGGGGCGAAGTTCGTCCGCCGGACTCGGAATGGGGCGAGACTTTACGTGCCCCCTCCGTGTGCCAAAAATAGGCCATGGGCACAGCGGCGCCCAAAAACGAGCGCCCGAAGTCCGGGGCCCCAAGTTCGTCCAGCGGAAAAATGCCCAAAAAACGGTGGGCTATAGCCTTGGGGCGTGGGGCTGGCGAAGTTCGTCCGCCGGACTCGGAATGGGCCGAGCCTTTGCGTGCCTCCTCCGTGTGCCAAAAATAGGCCGCGGGTACAGCCGCGCCCAAAAACGAGCGCCCGAAGTCCGGGGCCGCAAGTTCGTCCAGCGGAAAAATGCCCAAATAAGGGTGGGCTATAGCCTTTGGGCGTGGGGCTGGCGAAGTTCGTCCGCCGGACTCGGAATGGGGCGAGACTTTGCGTGCCCCCTCCGTGTGCCAAAAATACGCCATGGGCACAGCGGCGCCCAAAAACGAGCGCCCGAAGTCCGGGGCCCCAAGTTCGTCCAGCGGAAAAATGCCCAAAAAACGGTGGGCTATAGACTTGGGGCGTGGGGCTGGCGAAGTTCGTCCGCCGGACTCAGAATGGGGCGAGACTTTGTGTGCCCCCTCCGTGTGCCAAAAATAGGCCGCGGGCACAGCGGCGCCCAAAAACGAGCGCCCGAAGTCCGGGGCCCCAAGTTCGTCCAGCGGAAAAATGCCCAAAAAAGGGTGGGCTATAGCCTTTGGGCGTGGGGCGGGCGAAGTTCGTCCGCCGGACTCGGAATGGGGCGAGACATTGCGTGCCCCCTCCGTGTGCCAAAACTAGGCCATGGGCACAGCGGCGTCCAAAAACGAGCGCCCGAAGTCCGGGGCCCCAACTTCGTCCAGCGGAAAAATACCCAAAAAAGGGTGGGCTATAGCCTTTGGGCGTGGGGCTGGCGAAATTCGTCCGCCGGACTCGGAATGGGGCGAGACTTTGTGTGCCCCCTCCGTGTGCCAAAAATAGGCCATGGGCACAGCGGCGCCCAAAAAGGAGCGCCCGAAGTCCGGGATCCCAAGTTCGTCCAGCGGAAAAATGCCCAAAAAACGGTGGGCTATAGCCTTGGGGCGTGGGGCTGGCGAAGTTCGTCCGCCGGACTCGGAATAACCCGAGACTTTGCGTTCCCCCTCCGTGTGCCAAAAATAGGCCGCGGGCACAGCCGCACCCAAAAACGAGCTCCCGAAGTCCGGGGCCCCAACTTCGTCCAGCGGAAAAATGCCCAAAAAAGGGTGGGCTATAGCCTTTGGGCGTGGGGGGGGCGAAGTTCGTCCGCCGGACTCGGAATGGGGCGAGACTTTGCGTGCCCCCTCCGTGTGCCAAAAATAGGCCATGGGCACAGCGACGCCCAAAAATGAGCGCCCGAAGCCCGGGGCCCCAAGTTCGTCCAGCGGAAAAATGCCCAAAAAAGGGTGGGCTATAGCCTTTGGGCGTGGGGCTGGCGAAATTCGTCCGCCGGACTCGGAATGGGGCGAGACTTTGTTTGCCCCCTCCGTGTGCCAAAAATAGGCCGCGGGCACAGCCGCACCCAAAAACGAGCTCCCGAAGTCCGGGGCCCTAAGTTCGTCCAGCGGAAAAATGCCCAAAAAACGGTGGGCTATAGCCTTTGGGCGTGGGGCTGGCGAAGTTCGTCCGCCGGACTCGGAATGGGGCAAGACTTTGCGTTCCCCCTCCTTGTGCAAAAAATAGGCCGCGGGCACAGCCGTACCCAAAAACGAGCTCCCGAAGTCCGGGGCCCTAAGTTCGTCCAGCAGAAAAATGCCCAAAAAAGGTTGGGCTATAGCCTTTGGGCGTGGGGCTGGCGAAGTTCGTCCCCCGGACTCGGAATGGGTCGAGACTTTGCGTGCCCCCTCCGAGTGCCAAAAATAGGCCATGGGCACAGCTGCGCCCAAAAACGAGCGCCCGAAGTCCGGGGCCCCAAGTTCGTCCAGCGGAAAAATGCCCAAACAAGGGTGGGCTATAGCCTTTGGGCGTGGGGCTGGCGAAGTTCGTCCGCCGGACTCGGAATGGGGCGAGACTTTGCGTGCCCCATCCATGTGCCAAAAATAGGCCATGGGCAAAGCGGCGCCCAAAAACGAGCTCCCGAAGTCCGGGGCCCCAAGTTCGTCCAGCGGAAAAATGCCCAAAAAACGGTGGGCTATAGCCTTGGGGCGTGGGGCGGGCGAAGTTCTTCCGCCGGACTCGGAATGGGGCGAGACTTTGCGTGCCCCCTCCGTGTGCCAAAAATAGGCCGCGGGCACAGCCGCACCCAAAAACGAGCTCCCGAAGTCCGGGGCCCTAAGTTCGTCCAGCGGAAAAATGCCCAAAAAAGGTTGGGCTATAGCCTTTGGGCGTGGGGCTGGCGAAGTTCGTCCCCCGGACTCGGAATGGGTCGAGACTTTGCGTGCCCCCTCCGAGTGCCAAAAATAGGCCATGGGCACAGCTGCGCCCAAAAACGAGCGCCCGAAGTCCGGGGCCCCAAGTTCGTCCAGCGGAAAAATGCCCAAACAAGGGTGGGCTATAGCCTTTGGGCGTGGGGCTGGCGAAGTTCGTCCGCCGGACTCGGAATGGGGCGAGACTTTGCGTGCCCCATCCATGTGCCAAAAATAGGCCATGGGCAAAGCGGCGCCCAAAAACGAGCTCCCGAAGTCCGGGGCCCCAAGTTCGTCCAGCGGAAAAATGCCCAAAAAACGGTGGGCTATAGCCTTGGGGCGTGGGGCGGGCGAAGTTCTTCCGCCGGACTCGGAATGGGGCGAGACTTTGCGTGCCCCCTCCGTGTGCCAAAAATAGGCCGCGGGCACAGCCGCACCCAAAAACGAGCTCCCGAAGTCCGGGGCCCTAAGTTCGTCCAGCGGAAAAATGCCCAAAAAAGGTTGGGCTATAGCCTTTGGGCGTGGGGCTGGCGAAGTTCGTCCCCCGGACTCGGAATGGGTCGAGACTTTGCGTGCCCCCTCCGAGTGCCAAAAATAGGCCATGGGCACAGCTGCGCCCAAAAACGAGCGCCCGAAGTCCGGGGCCCCAAGTTCGTCCAGCGGAAAAATGCCCAAAAAAGGGTGGGCGATAGCCTTTGGGCGTGGGGCGGGCGAAGTTCGTCCGCCGGACTCGGAATGAGGCGAGACTTTGCGTGCCCCCTCCGTGTGCCAAAAATAGGCCATGGGCAAAGCGGCGCCCAAAAACGAGCGCCCGAAGTCCGGGGCCCCAAGTTCGTCCAGCGGAAAAATGCCCAAAAAACGGTGGGCTATAGCCTTTGGGCGTGGGGCTGGCGAAGTTCGTCCGCCGGACTCGGAATGGGGCAAGACTTTGCGTTCCTCCTCCGTGTGCAAAAAATAGGCCGCGGGCACAGCCGTACCCAAAAACGAGCTCTTGAAGTCCGGGGCCCTAAGTTCGTCCAGCGGAAAAATGCCCAAAAAAGGTTGGGCTATAGCCTTTGGGCGTGGGGCTGGCGAAGTTCGTCCCCCGGACTCGGAATGGGTCGAGACTTTGCGTGCCCCCTCCGAGTGCCAAAAATAGGCCATGGGCACAGCTGCGCGCAAAAACGAGCGCCCGAAGTCCGGGGCCCCAAGTTCGTCCAGCGGAAAAATGCCCAAACAAGGGTGGGCTATAGCCTTTGGGCGTGGGGCTGCCGAAGTTCGTCCGCCGGACTCGGAATGGGGCGAGACTTTGTTTGCCCCCTCCGTGTGCCAAAAATAGGCCGCGGGCACAGCCGCACCCAAAAACGAGCTCCCGAAGTCCGGGGCCCTAAGTTCGTCCAGCGGAAAAATGCCCAAAAAAGGGTGGGCTATAGCCTTTGGGCGTGGGGCTGGCGAAGTTCGTCCGCCGGACTCGGAATGGGGCGAGACTTTGCGTGCCCCCTCCGTGTGCCAAAAATAGGCCATGGGCACAGCGGCGCCCAAAAACGAGCGCCCGAAGTCCGGGGCCCCAAGTTCGTCCAGCGGAAAAATGCCCAAAAAACGGTGGGCTATAGCCTTGGGGCGTGGGGCTGGCGAAGTTCGTCCGCCGGACTCGGAATGGGCCGAGACTTTGCGTGCCCCCTCCGTGTGCCAAAAATAGGCCGCGGGCACAGCCGCGCCCAAAAACGAGCGCCCGAAGTCCGGGGCCCCAAGTTCGTCCAGCGGAAAAATGCCCAAAAAAGGGTGGGGTTTAGCCTTTGGGCGTGGGGCGGGCGAAGTTCGTCCGCCGGACTCGGAATGGGCCGAGACTTTGCGTGCCCCCTCCGTGTGCCAAAAATAGGCCGCGGGCACAGCCGCGCCCAAAAACGAGCGCCCGAAGTCCGGGGCCCCAAGTTCGTCCAGCGGAAAAATGCCCAAAAAAGGGTGGGCTATAGCCTTTGGGCGTGGGGCGGGCGAAGTTCGTCCGCCGGACTCGGAATGAGGCGAGACTTTGCGTGCCCCCTCCGTGTGCCAAAAATAGGCCATGGGCACAGCGGCGCCCAAAAACGAGCGCCCGAAGTCCGGGGCCCCAAGTTCGTCCAGCGGAAAAATGCCCAAAAAACGGTG
Source organism: Citrus australasica (assembly GCA_029618585.1). Taxonomy (NCBI): domain Eukaryota; kingdom Viridiplantae; phylum Streptophyta; class Magnoliopsida; order Sapindales; family Rutaceae; genus Citrus; species Citrus australasica. The sequence continues at coordinate 280,123 of JARCIV010000098.1, read as the reverse complement.
GGCTATATAGCCTTTGGGCGTGGGGCTGGCGAAGTTCGTCCGCCGGACTCGGAATGGGGCAAGACTTTGCGTTCCCCCTCCGTGTGCAAAAAATAGGCCGCGGGCACAGCCGTACCCAAAAACGAGCTCCCGAAGTCCGGGGCCCTAAGTTCGTCCAGCAGAAAAATGCCCAAAAAAGGTTGGGCTATAGCCTTTGGGCGTGGGGCTGGCGAAGTTCGTCCCCCGGACTCGGAATGGGTCGAGACTTTGCGTGCCCCCTCCGAGTGCCAAAAATAGGCCATGGGCACAGCTGCGCCCAAAAACGAGCGCCCGAAGTCCGGGGCCCCAAGTTCGTCCAGCGGAAAAATGCCCAAAAAACGGTGGGCTATAGCCTTGGGGCGTGGGGCTGGCGAAGTTCGTCCGCCGGACTCGGAATGGGGCGAGACTTTGCGTGCCCCCTCCGTGTGCCCAAAATAGGCCATGGGCACAGCTGCGCCCAAAAACGAGCTCCCGAAGTCCGGGGCCCCAAGTTCGTCCAGCGGAAAAATGCCCAAAAAACGGTGGGCTATAGCCTTGGGGCGTGGGGCGGGCGAAGTTCTTCCGCCGGACTCGGAATGGGGCGAGACTTTGCGTGCCCCCTCCGTGTGCCAAAAATAGGCCGCGGGCACAGCCGCACCCAAAAACGAGCTCCCGAAGTCCGGGGCCCTAAGTTCGTCCAGCGGAAAAATGCCCAAAAAAGGTTAGGCTATAGCCTTTGGGCGTGGGGCTGGCGAAGTTCGTCCCCCGGACTCGGAATGGGTCGAGACTTTGCGTGCCCCCTCCGAGTGCCAAAAATAGGCCATGGGCACAGCTGCGCCCTAAAACGAGCGCCCGAAGTCCGGGGCCCCAAGTTCGTCCAGCGGAAAAATGCCCAAAAAAGGGTGGGCGATAGCCTTTGGGCGTGGGGCGGGCGAAGTTCGTCCGCCGGACTCGGAATGAGGCGAGACTTTGCGTGCCCCCTCCGTGTGCCAAAAATAGGCCATGGGCAAAGCGGCGCCCAAAAACGAGCGCCCGAAGTCCGGGGCCCCAAGTTCGTCCAGCGGAAAAATGCCCAAAAAACGGTGGGCTATAGCCTTTGGGCGTGGGGCTGGCGAAGTTCGTCCGCCGGACTCGGAATGGGGCAAGACTTTGCGTTCCCCCTCCGTGTCCAAAAAATAGGCCGCGGGCACAGCCGTACCCAAAAACGAGCTCCCGAAGTCCGGGGCCCTAAGTTCGTCCAGCAGAAAAATGCCCAAAAAAGGTTGGGCTATAGCCTTTGGGCGTGGGGCTGGCGAAGTTCGTCCCCCGGACTCGGAATGGGTCGAGACTTTGCGTGCCCCCTCCGAGTGCCAAAAATAGGCCATGGGCACAGCTGCGCCCAAAAACGAGCGCCCGAAGTCCGGGGCCCCAAGTTCGTCCAGCGGAAAAATGCCCAAACAAGGGTGGGCTATAGCCTTTGGGCGTGGGGCTGGCGAAGTTCGTCCGCCGCACTCGGAATGGGGCGAGACTTTGCGTGCCCCATCCATGTGCCAAAAATAGGCCATGGGCAAAGCGGCGCCCAAAAACGAGCTCCCGAAGTCCGGGGCCCCAAGTTCGTCCAGCGGAAAAATGCCCAAAAAACGGTGGGCTATAGCCTTGGGGCGTGGGGCGGGCGAAGTTCTTCCGCCGGACTCGGAATGGGGCGAGACTTTGCGTGCCCCCTCCGTGTGCCAAAAATAGGCCGCGGGCACAGCCGCACCCAAAAACGAGCTCCCGAAGTCCGGGGCCCTAAGTTCGTCCAGCGGAAAAATGCCCAAAAAAGGTTGGGCTATAGCCTTTGGGCGTGGGGCTGGCGAAGTTCGTCCCCCGGACTCGGAATGGGTCGAGACTTTGCGTGCCCCCTCCGAGTGCCAAAAATAGGCCATGGGCACAGCTGCGCCCAAAAACGAGCGCCCGAAGTCCGGGGCCCCAAGTTCGTCCAGCGGAAAAATGCCCAAAAAAGGGTGGGCGATAGCCTTTGGGCGTGGGGCGGGCGAAGTTCGTCCGCCGGACTCGGAATGAGGCGAGACTTTGCGTGCCCCCTCCGTGTGCCAAAAATAGGCCATGGGCAAAGCGGCGCCCAAAAACGAGCGCCCGAAGTCCGGGGCCCCAAGTTCGTCCAGCGGAAAAATGCCCAAAAAACGGTGGGCTATAGCCTTTGGGCGTGGGGCTGGCGAAGTTCGTCCGCCGGACTCGGAATGGGGCAAGACTTTGCGTTCCTCCTCCGTGTGCAAAAAATAGGCCGCGGGCACAGCCGTACCCAAAAACGAGCTCTTGAAGTCCGGGGCCCTAAGTTCGTCCAGCGGAAAAATGCCCAAAAAAGGTTGGGCTATAGCCTTTGGGCGTGGGGCTGGCGAAGTTCGTCCCCCGGACTCGGAATGGGTCGAGACTTTGCGTGCCCCCTCCGAGTGCCAAAAATAGGCCATGGGCACAGCTGCGCGCAAAAACGAGCGCCCGAAGTCCGGGGCCCCAAGTTCGTCCAGCGGAAAAATGCCCAAACAAGGGTGGGCTATAGCCTTTGGGCGTGGGGCTGCCGAAGTTCGTCCGCCGGACTCGGAATGGGGCGAGACTTTGCGTGCCCCAGCCATGTGCCAAAAATAGGCCATGGGCACAGCGGCGCCCAAAAACGAGCTCCCGAAGTCCGGGGCCCCAAGTTCGTCCAGCGGAAAAATGCCCAAAAAATGGTGGGCTATAGCCTTGGGGCGTGGGGCGGGCGAAGTTCTTCCGCCGGACTCGGAATGGGGCGAGACTTTGCGTGCCCCCTCCGTGTGCCAAAAATAGGCCGCGGGCACAGCCGCACCCAAAAACGAGCTCCCGAAGTCCGGGGCCCTAAGTTCGTCCAGCGGAAAAATGCCCAAACATGGGTGGGCTATAGCCTTTGGGCGTGGGGCTGGCGAAGTTCGTCCGCCGGACTCGGAATGGGGCGAGACTTTGCGTGCCCAATCCATGTGCCAAAAATAGGCCATGGGCACAGCGGCGCCCAAAAACGAGCTCCCGAAGTCCGGGGCCCCAAGTTCGTCCAGCGGAAAAATGCCCAAAAAACGGTGGGCTATAGCCTTGGGGCGTGGGGCGGGCGAAGTTCGTCCCCCGGACTCGGAATGGGTCGAGACTTTGCGTGCCCCCTCCGAGTGCCAAAAATAGGCCATGGGCACAGCTGCGCCCAAAAACGAGCGCCCGAAGTCCGGGGCCCCAAGTTCGTCCAGCGGAAAAATGCCCAAAAAAGGGTGGGCTATAGCCTTTGGGCGTGGGGCTGGCGAAGTTCGTCCGCCGGACTCGGAATGGGCCGAGACTTTGCGTGCCCCCTCCGTGTGCCAAAAATAGGCCATGGGCACAGCGGCGCCCAAAAACGAGCGCCCGAAGTCCGGGGCCCCAAGTTCGTCCAGCGGAAAAATGCCCAAAAAACGGTGGGCTATAGACTTGGGGCGTGGGGCTGGCGAAGTTCGTCCGCCGGACTCAGAATGGGGCGAGACTTTGTGTGCCCCCTCCGTGTGCCAAAAATAGGCCGCGGGCACAGCGGCGCCCAAAAACGAGCGCCCGAAGTCCGGGGCCCCAAGTTCGTCCAGCGGAAAAATGCCCAAAAAAGGGTGGGCTATAGCCTTTGGGCGTGGGGCTGGCGAAGTTCGTCCGCCGGACTCGGAATGGGGCGAGACTTTGCGTGCCCCCTCCGTGTGCCAAAAATACGCCATGGGCACAGCGGCGCCCAAAAACGAGCGCCCGAAGTCCGGGGCCCCAAGTTCGTCCAGCGGAAAAATGCCCAAAAAACGGTGGGCTATAGCCTTGGGGCGTGGGGCTGGCGAAGTTCGTCCGCCGGACTCAGAATGGGGCGAGACTTTTTGTGCCCCCTCCGTGTGCCAAAAATAGGCCGCGGGCACAGCCGCGCCCAAAAACGAGCGCCCGAAGTCCGGGGCCCCAAGTTCGTCCAGCGGAAAAATGCCCAAAAAAGGGTAGGCTATAGCCTTTGGGCGTGGGGCTGGCGAAGTTCGTCCGCCGGACTCGGAATGGGGCGAGACTTTGCGTGCCCCATCCGTGTACCAAAAATAGGCCATGGGCACAGCGGCGCCCAAGAACGAGCGCCCGAAGTCCGGGGCCCCAAGTTCGTCCAGCGGAAAAATGCCCAAAAAAGGGTGGGCTATAGCCTTTGGGCGTGGGGCCGGCGAAGTTCGTCCGCCGGACTCGGAATGGGGCGAGACTTTGCGTGCCCCCTCCGTGTGCCAAAAATACGCCATGGGCACAGCGGCGCCCAAAAACGAGCGCCCGAAGTCCGGGGCCCCAAGTTCGTCCAGCGGAAAAATGCCCAAAAAACGGTGGGCTATAGACTTGGGGCGTGGGGCTGGCGAAGTTCGTCCGCCGGACTCAGAATGGGACGAGACTTTGTGTGCCCCCTCCGTGTGCCAAAAATAGGCCGCGGGCACAGCGGCGCCCAAAAACGAGCGCCCGAAGTCCGGGGCCCCAAGTTCGTCCAGCGGAAAAATGCCCAAAAAAGGGTGGGCTATAGCCTTTGGGCGTGGGGCTGGCGAAGTTCGTCCGCCGGACTCGGAATGGGGCGAGACTTTGTGTGCCCCCTCCGTGTGCCAAAAATAGGCCGCGGGCACAGCCGCGCCCAAAAACAAGCGCCCGAAGTCCGGGGCCCAAGTTCGTCCAGCGGAAAAATGCCCAAAAAAGGGTGGGCTATAGCCTTTGGGCGTGGGGCTGGCGAAGTTCGTCCGCCGGACTCGGAATGAGGCGAGACTTTGCGTGCCCCCTCCGTGTTCCAAAAATAGGCCATGGGCACAGCGGCGCCCAAGAACGAGCGCCCGAAGTCCGGGGCCCCAAGTTCGTCCAGCGGAAAAATGCCCAAAAAAGGGTGGGCTATAGCCTTTGGGCGTGGGGCTGGCGAAGTTCGTCCGCCGGACTCGGAATGGGCCGCGACTTTGCGTGCCCCCTCCGTGTGCCAAAAATAGGCCATGGGCACAGCGGCGCCCAAAAACGAGCGCCCGAAGTCCGGGGCCCCAAGTTCGTCCAGCGGAAAAATGCCCAAACAAGGGTGGGCTATAGCCTTTGGGCGTGGGGCTGGCGAAGTCCTTCCGCCGGACTCGGAATGGGGCGAGACTTTGTGTGGCCCCTCCGTGTGCCAAAAATAGGCCGCGGGCACAGCCGCGCCCAAAAACGAGCGCCCGAAGTCCGGGGCCCCAAGTTCGTCCAGCGAAAAAATGCCCAAAAAAGGGTGGGCTATAGCCTTTGGGCGTGGGGCTGGCGAAGTTCGTCCGCCGGACTCGGAATGGGCCGAGACTTTGCGTGCCCCCTCCGTGTCCCAAAAATAGGCCATGGAAACTGCGGCGCCCAAAAACGAGCGCCCGAAGTCTGGGGCCCCAAGTTCGTCCAGCAGAAAAATGCCAAAAAAACGGTGGGCTATAGCCTTGGGGCGTGGGGCTGGCGAAGTTCGTCCGCCGGACTCGGAATGGGGCGAGACTTTGTGTGCCCCCTCCGTGTGCCAAAAATAGGCCGCGGGCACAGCCGCGCCCAAAAACGAGCGCCCGAAGTCCGGGGCCCCAAGTTCGTCCAGCGGAAAAATGCCCAAAAAAGGGTGGGCTATAGACTTTGGGCGTGGGGCTGGCGAAGTTCGTCCGCCGGACTCGGAATGGGGCGAGACTTTGCGTGCCCCCTCCGTGTGCCAAAAATAGGCCATGGGCACAGCGGCGCCCAAGAACGAGCGCCCGAAGTCCGGGGCCCCAAGTTCGTCCAGCGGAAAAATGCCCAAAAAAGGGTGGGCTATAGCCTTTGGGCGTGGGGCTGGCGAAGTTCGTCCGCCGGACTCGGAATGGGCCGAGACTTTGCGTGCCCCCTCCGTGTGCCAAAAATAGGCCAAGGGCACAGCGGCGCCCAAAAACGAGCGCCCGAAGTCCGGGGCCCCAAGTTCGTCCAGCGGAAAAATGCCCAAACAAGGGTGGGCTATAGCCTTTGGGCGTGGGGCTGGCGAAGTTCGTCCGCCGGACTCGGAATAGGGCGAGACTTTGCGTGCCCCATCCGTGTGCCAAAAATAGGCCATGGGCACAGCGGCGCCCAAAAACGAGCTCCCGAAGTCCGGGGCCCCAATTTCGTCCAGCGGAAAAATGCCCAAAAAAGGGTGGGCTATAGCCTTGGGGCGTGGGGCTGGCGAAGTTCTTCCGCCGGACTCGGAATGGGGCGAGACTTTGCGTGCCCCCTCCGTTTGCCAAAAATAGGCCGCGGGCACAGCCACGCCCAAAAACGAGCGCCCGAAGCCCGGGGCCCCAAGTTCGTCCAGCGGAAAAATGCCCAAAAAAGGGTAGGCTATAGCCTTTGGGCGTGGGGCTGGCGAAGTTCGTCCGCCGGACTCGGAATGGGGCGAGACTTTGCGTGCCCCCTCCGTGTCCCAAAAATAGGCCATGGGCACAGCGGCGCCCAAGAACGAGCGCCCGAAGTCTGGGGCCCCAAGTTCGTCCAGCGGAAAAATGCCCAAAAAAGGGTGGGCTATAGCCTTTGGGCGTGGGGCTGGCGAAGTTCGTCCGCCGGACTCGCAATGGGGCGAGACTTTGCGTGCCCCCTCCGTGTGCCAAAAATACGCCATGGGCACAGCGGCGCCCAAAAACGAGCGCCCGAAGTCCGGAGCCCCAAGTTCGTCCAGCGGAAAAATGCCCAAAAAACGGTGGGCTATAGACTTGGGGCGTGGGGCTGGCGAAGTTCGTCCGCCGGACTCGGAATGGGGCGAGACTTTGTGTGCCCCCTCCGTGTGCCAAAAATAGGCCGCGGGCACAATGGCGCCCAAAAACGAGCGCCCGAAGTCCGGGGCCCCAAGTTCGTCCAGCGGAAAAATGCCCAAAAAACGGTGGGCTATAGCCTTTGGGCGTGGGGCTGGCGAAGTTCGTCCGCCGGACTCGGAATGGGCCGAGACTTTGCGTGCCCCCTCCGTGTGCCAAAAATAGGCCATGGGCACAGCGACGCCCAAAAGCGAGCGCCCGAAGTCCGGGGCCCCAAGTTCGTCCAGCGGAAAAATGCCCAAAAAACGGTGGGCTATAGCCTTGGGGCGTGGGGCTGGCGAAGTTCTTCCGTCGGACTCGGAATGGGCGAGACTTTGCGTGCCCCCTCCGTGTGCCAAAAATAGGCCGCGTGCACAGCCGCGCTTAAAAACGAGCGCCCGAAGTCCGGGGCCCCAAGTTCGTCCAGCGAAAAAATGCCCAAAAAAGGGTGGGCTATAGCCTTTGGGCGTGGGGCTGGCGAAGTTCGTCCGCCGGACTCGGAATGGGGCGAGACTTTGCGTGCCCCCTCCGTGTGCCAAAAATACGCCATGGGCACAGCGGCGCCCAAAAACGAGCGCCCGAAGTCCGGGGCCCCAAGTTCGTCCAGCAGAAAAATGCCAAAAAAACGGTGGGCTATAGCCTTGGGGAGTGGGGCTGGCGAAGTTCGTCCGCCGGACTCGGAATGGGGCAAGACTTTGCGTGCCCCATCCGTGTGCCAAAAATAGGCCATGGGCACAGCGGCGCCCAAAAACGAGCTCCCGAAGTCCGGGCCCCCAAGTTCGTCCAGCGGAAAAATGCCCAAAAAACGGTGGGCTATAGCCTTGGGGCGTGGGGCTGGCGAAGTTCTTCCGCCGGACTCGGAATGGGGAGAGACTTTGCGTGCCTCCTCCGTGTGCCAAAAATAGGCCGCGGGCACAGCCGCGCCCAAAAACGAGCGCCCGAAGTCCGGGGCCCCAAGTTCGTCCAGCGGAAAAATGCCCAAAAAAGGGTGGGCTATAGCCTTTGGGCGTGGGGCTGGCGAAGTTCGTCCGCCGGACTCGGAATGGGGCGAGACTTTGCGTGCCCCCTCCGCGTGCCAAAAATAGGCCATGGGCACAGCGGCGCCCAAGAACGAGCGCCCGAAGTCCGGGGCCCCAAGTTCGTCCAGCGGAAAAATGCCCAAAAAAGGGTGGGCTATAGCCTTTGGGCGTGGGGCTGGCGAAGTTCGTCCGCCGGACTCGGAATGGGCCGAGACTTTGCGTGCCCCCTCCGTGTGCCAAAAATAGGCCATGGGCACAGCGGCGCCCAAAAACGAGCGCCCGAAGCCCGGGGCCCCAAGTTCGTCCAGCGGAAAAATGCCCAAACAAGGGTGGGCTATAGCCTTTGGGCGTGGGGCTGGCGAAGTTCGTCCGCCGGACTCGGAATGGGGCGAGACTTTGCGTGCCCCATCCGTGTGCCAAAAATAGGCCATGGGCACAGCGGCGCCCAAAAACGAGCTCCCGAAGTCCGGGCCCCCAAGTTCGTCCAGCGGAAAAATGCCCAAAAAACGGTGGGCTATAGCCTTGGGGCGTGGGGCTGGCGAAGTTCTTCCGCCGGACTCGGAATGGGGCGAGACTTTGCGTGCCTCCTCCGTGTGCCAAAAATAGGCCGCGGGCACAGCCGCGCCCAAAAACGAGCGCCCGAAGCCCGGGGCCCCAAGTTCGTCCAGCGGAAAAATGCCCAAAAAAGGGTAGGCTATAGCCTTTGGGCGTGGGGCTGGCGAAGTTCGTCCTCCGGACTCGGAATGGGGCGCGACTTTGCGTGCCCCCTCCGTGTACCAAAAATAGGCCATGGGCACAGCGGCGCCCAAGAACGAGCGCCCGAAGCCCGGGGCCCCAAGTTCGTCCAGCGGAAAAATGCCCAAAAAAGGGTGGGCTATAGCTCTTGGGCGTGGGGCTGGCGAAGTTCGTCCGCCGGACTCGGAATGGGGCGAGACTTTGCGTGCCCCCTCCGTGTACCAAAAATATGCCATGGGCACAGCGGCGCCCAAAAACGAGCGCCCAAAGTCCGGGGCCCCAAGTTCGTCCAGCGGAAAAATGCCCAAAAAACGGTGGGCTATAGCCTTGGGGCGTGGGGCTGGCGAAGTTCGTCCGCCGGACTCGGAATGGGGCGAGACTTTGTGTGCCCCCTCCGTGTGCCAAAAATAGGCCATGGGCACAGCCGCGCCCAAAAACGAGCGCCCGAAGTCCGGGGCCCCAAGTTCGTCCAGCGGAAAAATGCCCAAAAAAGGGTGGGCTATAGCCTTGTGGCTTGGGGCTAGCGAAGTTCGTCCGCCGGACTCGGAATGGGCCGAGACTTTGCGTGCCCCCTCCGTGTGCCAAAAATAGGCCGCGGGCACAGCCGCACCCAAAAACGAGCGCCCGAACTCCGGGGCCCCAAGTTCGTCCAGCGGAAAAATGCCCAAAAAAGGGTGGGCTATAGCCTTTGGGCGTGGGGCTGGCGAAGTTCGTCCGCCGGACTCGGAATGGGGCGAGACTTTGCGTGCCCCCTCCGTGTGCCAAAAATAGGCCATGGGCACGGCGGCGCCCAAAAACGAACTCCCGAAGTCCGGGGACCCAAGTTCGTCCAGCGGAAAAATGCCCAAAAAACGGTGGGCTATAGCATTGGGGCTTTGGGCTGGCGAAGTTCGTCCGCCGGACTCGGAATGGGGCGAGACTTTGCGTGCCCCCTCCGTGTGCCAAAAATAGGCCATGGGCACAGCGGCGCCCAAAAATGAGCTCCCGAAGTCCCGGGGCCCAAGTTCGTCCAGCGGAAAAATGCCCAAAAAAGGGTGGGCTATAACATTGGGGCGTGGGCTGGCGAAGTTCGTCCGCCGGACTCGGAATGGGGCGAGACTTTGCGTGCCCCCTCCGTGTGCCAAAAATAGGCCGCGGGCACAGCCGCGCCCAAAAACGAGCGCCCGAAGTCCGGGGCCCCAAGTTCGTCCAGCGGAAAAATGCCGAAAAAAGGGTGGGCTATAGCCTTGGGGCGTGGGCCTGGCGAAGTTCGTCCGCCGGACTCGGAATGGGGCCGAGACATTGCGTGCCCTCTCCGTGTGCTACAAATAGGCCATGGGCACAGCGGCGCCCAAAAACGAGTGCCCGAAGTCCGGGGCCCCAAGTTCGTCCAGCGGAAAAATGCCCAAAAAAGGGTGGGCTATAGCCTTTGGGCGTGGGGCTGTCGAAGTTGGTCCGCCGGACTCGGAATGGGGCGAGGCTTTGCGTGCCCCCTCCGTGTGCCAAAAATAGGCCATGGGCACAGCGGCGCCCAAAAACGAGCGCCCGAAGTCCGGGGCCCCAAGTTCGTCCAGCGGAAAAATGCCCAAAAAACGGTGGGCTATAGCCTTGGGGCGTGGGGCTGGCGAAGTTCGTCCGCCGGACTCGGAATGGGGCGAGACTTTGCGTGCCCCCTCCGTGTGCCAAAAATAGGCCATGGGCACAGCGGCGCCCAAAAACGAGCGCCCGAAGTCCGGGGCCCCAAGTTCGTCCAGCGGAAAAATGCCCAAAAAACGGTGGGCTATAGCCTTGGGGCGTGGGGCTGGCGAAGTTCGTCCGCCGGACTCGGAATGGGGCGAGACTTTGCGTGCCCCCTCCGTGTGTCAAAAATAGGCCGCGGGCACAGCCACGCCCAAAAACGAGCGCCCGAAGTCCAGGGCCCCAAGTTCGTCCAGCGGAAAAATGCCCAAAAAAGGGTGGGCTATATCCTTGGGGCGTGGGGCTAGCGAAGTTCGTCCGCCGGACTCGGAATGGACCGAGACTTTGCGTGCCCCCTCCGTGTGCCAAAAATAGACCGTGGGCACAGCCGCGCCCAAAAACGAGCACCCGAACTCCGGGGCCCCAAGTTCGTCCAGCGGAAAAATGCCCAAAAAAGGGTGGGCTATAGCCTTTGGGCATGGGGCTGGCGAAGTTCGTCCGCCGGACTCGGAATGGGGCGAGACTTTGCGTGCCCCCTCCGTGTGCCAAAAATAGGCCATGGGCACAGCGGCGCCCAAAAACGAGCGCCCGAAGTCCGGGGCCCCAAGTTCGTTCAGCGGAAAAATGCCCAAAAAAGGGTGGGCTACAGCCTTTGGGCGTGGGGCTGGCGAAGTTCGTCCGCCGGACACGGAATGGGGCCGAGACTTTGCGTGCCGCCTCCGTGTGCCAAAATTAGGCCGCGGGCACAGCCGCGCCCAAAAACGAGGGCCCGAAGTGCGGGTGCCCCAAGTTCGTCCAGCGGAAAAATGCCCAAAAAAGGGTGGGCTATAGCCTTTGGGCGTGGGGCTGGCGAAGTACGTCCGCCGGACTCGGAATGGGGCGAGACTTTGCGTGCCCCCTCCGTGTGCCAAAAATAGGCCATGGGCACAGCGGCACCCAAAAACGAGCGTCCGAAGTCCGGGACCCCAAGTTCGTCCAGCGGAAAAATGCCCAAAAAAGGGTGGGCTATAGCCTTGGGGCGTGGGCCTGGCGAAGTTCGTCCGCCGGACTCGGAATGGGGCCGAGACATTGCGTGGCCCTCCGTGTGCCAAAATTAGGCCGCGGGCACAGCCGCGCCCAAAAACGAGGGCCCGAAGTGCGGGGCCCCAAGTTCGTCCAGCGGAAAAATGCCCAAAAAAGGGTGGGCTATAGCCTTTGGGCGTGGGGCTGGCGAAGTTCGTCCGCCGGACTCGGAATGGACCGAGACTTTGCGTGCCCCCTCCGTGTGCCAAAAATAGGCCATGGGCACAGCGGCGCCCAAAAACGAGCGCCCGAAGTCCGGGGCCCCAAGTTCGTCCAGCGGAAAAATGCCCAAAAAACGGTGGGCTATAGCCTTGGGGTGTGGGGCAGGCGAAGTTCGTCCGCCGGCCTCGGAATGGGGCGAGACTTTGCGTGCCCACTCCGTGTGCCAAAAATAGGCCGCGGGCACAGCCACGCCCAAAAACGAGCGCCCGAAGTCCGGGGCCCCAATTTCGTCCAGCGGAAAAATGCCCAAAAAACGGTGGGCTATAGCCTTGGGGCGTGGGGCGGGCGAAGTTCGTCCGCCGGCCTCGGAATGGGGCGAGACTTTGCGTGCCCCCTCCGTGTGCCAAAAATAGGCCGCGGGCACAGCCACGCCCAAAAACGAGCGCCCGAAGTCCGGGGCCCCAATTTCGTCCAGCGGAAAAATGCCCAAAAAACGGTGGGCTATAGCCTTGGGGCGTGGGGCTGGCGAAGTTCGTCCGCCGGACTCGGAATGGGGCGAGACTTTGCGTGCCCCCTCCGCGTGCCAAAAATAGGCCGCGGGCACAGCCGCGCCCAAAAACGAGCGCCCGAAGTCCGGGGCCCCAAGTTCGTCCAGCGGAAAAATGCCCAAAAAAGGGTGGGCTATAGCCTTTGGGCGTGGGGCTGGCGAAGTTCGTCCGCCGGACTCGGAATGAGGCGAGACTTTGCGTGCCCCCTCCATGTGTCAAAAGTAGGCCGTGGGCACAGCCGCGCCCAAAAATGAGGGCCTGAAGTGCGGGGCCCCAAGTTCGTCCAGCGGAAAAATGCCCAAAAAAGGGTGGGCTATAGCCTTTGGGCGTGGGGCTGGCGAAGTTCGTCCGCCGGACTCGGAATGGGGCGAGACTTTGCGTGCCCCCTCCGTGTGCCAATAATAGGCCATGGGCACAGCGGCGCCCAAAAACGAGCGCCCGAAGTCCGGGGCCCCAAGTTCGTCCAGCGGAAAAATGCCCAAAAAAGGGTGGGCTATAGCCTTTGGGCGTGGGGCTGGCGAAGTACGTCCGCCGGACTCGGAATGGGGCGAGACTTTGCGTGCCCCCTCCGTGTGCCAAAAATAGGCCATGGGCACAGCGGCACCCACAAACGAGCGTCCGAAGTCCGGGGCCCCAAGTTCGTCCAGCGGAAAAATGCCCAAAAAAGGGTGGGCTATAGCCTTTGGGCGTGGGGCTGGCGAAGTTCGTCCGCCGGACTCGGAATGGGGCGAGACTTTGCGTGCCCCCTCCGTGTGCCAAAAATAGGCCATGGGCACAGCGGCGCCCAAAAACGAGCGCCGAAGTCCGGGGCCCCAAGTTCGTCCAGCGGAAAAATGCCCAAAAAAGGGTGGGCTATAGCCTTTGTGGCGTGGGGCTAGCGAAGTTCGTCCGCCGGACTCGGAATGAGGCGAGACTTTGCGTGCTCCCTCCATGTGCCAAAAATAGGCCGTGGGCACAGCCGCGCCCAAAAACGAGGGCCCGAAGTGCGGGGCCCCAAGTTCGTCCAGCGGAAAAATGCCCAAAAAAGGGTGGGCTATAGCCTTGGGGCGTGGGGCTGGCGAAGTTCGTCCGCCGGACTCGGAATGGGCCGAGACTTTGCGTGCCCCCTCCATGTGCCAAAAATAGGCCGCGGGCACAGCCGCGCCCAAAAACGAGCGCCCGAAGTCCGGGGCCCCAAGTTCGTCCAGCGGAAAAATGCCCAAAAAAGGGTGGGCTATAGCCTTTGGCGTGGGGCTGGCGAAGTTCGTCCGCCGGACTCGGAATGAGGCGAGACTTTGCGTGCCCCCTCCATGTACCAATAGTAGGCCGTGGGCACAGCCACGCCCAACAATGAGGGCCTGAAGTGCGGGGCCCCAAGTTCGTCCAGCGGAAAAATGCCCAAAAAAGGGTGGGCTATAGCCTTTGGGCGTGGGGCTGGCGAAGTTCGTCCGCCGGACTCGGAATGGGGCGAGACTTTGCGTGCCCCCTCCGTGTGCCAATAATAGGCCATGGGCACAGCGGCGCCCAAAAACGAGCGCCCGAAGTCCGGGGCCCCAAGTTCGTCCAGCGGAAAAATGCCCAAAAAAGGGTGGGCTATAGCCTTTGGGCGTGTGGCTGGCGAAGTACGTCCGCCGGACTCGGAATGGGGCGAGACTTTGCGTGCCCCCTCCGTGTGCCAAAAATAGGCCATGGGCACAGCGGCGCCCAAAAACGAGCGCCCGAAGCCCGGGGCCCCAAGTTCGTCCAGTGGAAAAATGCCCAAAAAACGGTGGGCTATAGCCTTGGGGCGTGGGGCTGGCGAAGTTCGTCCGACGGACTTGGAATGGGCCGAGACTTTGCGTGCCCCCTCCATGTGCCAAAACTAGGCCGCGGACACAGCCGCGCCCCAAAACGAGAGCCCGAAGCCCGGGGCCCCAAGTTCGTCCAGCGGAAAAATGCCCAAAAAAGGGTGGGCTATAGCCTTGTGGCGTGGGGCTGGCGAAGTTCGTCCGCCGGACTCGGAATGAGGCGAGACTTTGCGTGCTCCCTCCATGTGCCAAAAATAGGCCGTGGGCACAGCCGCGCCCAAAAACGAGGGCCCGAAGTGCGGGGCCCCAAGTTCGTCCAGCGGAAAAATGCCCAAAAAAGGGTGGGCTATAGCCTTGGGGCGTGGGGCTGGCGAAGTTCGTCCGCCGGACTCGGAATGGGCCGAGACTTTGCGTGCCCCCTCCGTGTGCCAAAAATAGGCCGCGGGCACAGCCACGCCCAAAAACGAGCGCCCGAAGTCCGGGGCCCCAAGTTCGTCCAGCGGAAAAATGCCCAAAAAAGGGTGGGCTATAGCCTTTGGGCGTGGGGCTGGCGAAGTTCGTCCGCCGGACTCGGAATGGGGTGAGAATTTACGTGCCCCCTCCGTGTGCCAAAAATAGGCCATGGGCGCAGCGGCGCCCAAAAACGAGCGCCCGAAGTCCGGGGCCCCAATTTCGTCCAGCGGAAAAATGCCCAAAAAACGGTGGGCTGTAGCCTTGGGGCGTGGGGCTGGCGAAGTTCGTCCGCCGGACTCGGAATGGGGCGAAACTTTGCGTGCCCCCTCCGTGTGCCAAAAATAGGCCGCGGGCACAGCCGCGCCCAAAAACGAGCGCCCGAAGTCCGGGGCCCCAAGTTCGTCCAGCGGAAAAATGCCCAAAAAAGGGTGGGCTATAGCCTTTGGCCGTGGGGCTGGCGAAGTTCGTCCGCCGGACTCGGAATGAGGCGAGACTTTGCGTGCCCCCTCCATGTGCCAAAAATAAGCCGCGGGCACAGCCGCGCCCAAAAACGAGCGTCCGAAGTCCGGGGCCCCAAGTTCGTCCAGCGGAAAAATGCCCAAAAAAGGGTGGGCTATAGCCTTGGGGCGTGGGGCTGGCGAAGTTCGTCCGCCGGACTCGGAATGAGGCGAGACTTTGCGTGCTCCCTCCATGTGCCAAAAATAGGCCGTGGGCACAGCCGCGCCCAAAAACGAGGGCCCGAAGTGCGGGGCCCCAAGTTCGTCCAGCGGAAAAATGCCCAAAAAAGGGTGGGCTATAGCCTTGGGGCGTGGGGCTGGCGAAGTTCCTCCGCCGGACTCGGAATGGGCCGAGACTTTGCGTGCCCCCTCCGTGTGCCAAAAATAGGCCGCGGGCACAGCCACGCCCAAAAACGAGCGCCCGAAGTCCGGGGCCCCAAGTTCGTCCAGCGGAAAAATGCCCAAAAAAGGGTGGGCTATAGCCTTTGGGCGTGGGGCTGGCGAAGTTCGTCCGCCGGACTCGTAATGGGGCGATACTTTCCGTGCCCCCTCCGTGTGCCAAAAATAGGCCATGGGCACAGCGGCACCCAAAAACGAGCGCCCGAAGCCCGGGGCCCCAAGTTCGTCCAGCGGAAAAATGCCCAAAAAACGGTGGGCTATAGCCTTTGGGCGTGGGGCTGGCGAAGTTCGTCCGTCGGACTCGGAATGGGGCGAGACTTTGCAGGCCCCCTCTGTGTGCCAAAAATAGGCCATGGGCACAGCGTTACCCAAAAACGAGCTCCCGAAGTCCGGGGCCCCAAGTTCGTCCAGCGGAAAAATGCACAAAAAACGGTGGGCTATAGCCTTGAGGCGTGGGGCTGGCGAAGTTCGTCCGCCGGACTCGGAATGGGCCGAGACTTTGCGTGCCGCCTCCGTGTGCCAAAAATAGGCCGCGGGCACAGCCGCGCCCAAAATCGAGCGCCCGAAGTCCGGGGCCCCAAGTTCGTCCAGTGGAAAAATGCCCAAAAAAGGGTGGGCTATAGCCTTTGGGCGTGGGGCTGGCGAAGTTCGTCCGCCGGACTCGGAATGGGCCGAGACTTTGCGTGCCCCCTCCGTGTGCCAAAAATAGGCCATGGGCACAGCGGCGCCCAAAAACGAGCCCCCGAAGTCCGGGACCCCAAGTTCGTCCAGCGGAAAAATGCCCAAAAAACGGTGGGCTATAGCCTTTGGGCGTGGGACTGGCGAAGTTCGTCCGCCGGACTCGGAATGGGGCGAGACTTTCCGTGCCCCCTCCGTGTGCCAAAAATAGGCCATGGGCACAGCGGCGCCCAAAAACGAGCGCCCGAAGTCCGTGGCCCCAAGTTCGTCCAGCGGAAAAATGCCCAAAAAAGGGTGGGCTATAGCCTTTGGGCGTGGGGCTGGCGAAGTTCGTCCGCCGGACTCGGAATGGGGCGATACTTTCCGTGCCCCCTCCGTGTGCCAAAAATAGGCCATGGGCACAGCGGCACCCAAAAACGAGCGCCCGAAGCCCGGGGCCCCAAGTTCGTCCAGCGGAAAAATGCCCAAAAAACGGTGGGCTATAGCCTTTGGGCGTGGGGCTGGCGAAGTTCGTCCGTCGGACTCGGAATGGGGCGAGACTTTGCAGGCCCCCTCCGTGTGCCAAAAATAGGCCATGGGCACAGCGTTACCCAAAAACGAGCTCCCGAAGTCCGGGGCCCCAAGTTCGTCCAGCGGAAAAATGCACAAAAAACGGTGGGCTATAGCCTTGAGGCGTGGGGCTGGCGAAGTTCGTCCGCCGGACTCGGAATGGGCCGAGACTTTGCGTGCCGCCTCCGTGTGCCAAAAATAGGCCGCGGGCACAGCCGCGCCCAAAATCGAGCGCCCGAAGTCCGGGGCCCCAAGTTCGTCCAGTGGAAAAATGCCCAAAAAAGGGTGGGCTATAGCCTTTGGGCGTGGGGCTGGCGAAGTTCGTCCGCCGGACTCGGAATGGGCCGAGACTTTGCGTGCCCCCTCCGTGTGCCAAAAATAGGCCATGGGCACAGCGGCGCCCAAAAACGAGCGCCCGAAGTCCGGGACCCCAAGTTCGTCCAGCGGAAAAATGCCCAAAAAACGGTGGGCTATAGCCTTTGGGCGTGGGGCTGGCGAAGTTCGTCTGCCGGACTCGGAATGGGCCGAGACTTTGCGTGCCCCCTCTGTGTGCCAAAAATAGGCCGCGGGCATAGCGGCGCCCAAAAACGAGCGCCCGAAGTCCGGGGCCCCAAGTTCGTCCAGGGAAAAATGCCCAAAAAACGGTGGGCTATAGCCTTGGGGCGTGGGGCGGGCGAAGTTCGTCCGCCGGACTCGGAATGGGGCGAGACTTTGCGTGCCCCCTCCGTGTGCCAAAAATAGGCCATGGGCACAGCGGCACCCACAAACGAGCGTCCGAAGTCCGGGGCCCCAAGTTCGTCCAGCGGAAAAATGCCCAAAAAAGGGTGGGCTATAGCCTTTGGGCGTGGGGCTGGCGAAGTTCGTCCGCCGGACTCGGAATGGGGCGAGACTGTGCGTGCCCCCTCCGTGTACGAAAAATAGGCCATGGGCAACGCGGCGCCCAAAAACGAGCGCCCAAAGTCCGGGGCCCCAAGTTCGTCCAGCGGAAAAATGCCCAAAACACGGTGGGCTATAGCCTTGGGGCGTGGGGCTGGCGAAGTTCGTCCGCCGAACTCGGAATGGGCCGAGACTTTGTGTGCCCCCTCCGTTTGCCATAAATAGGCCGCGGGCACAGCGGCGCCCAAAAACGAGCGCCCGAAGTCCGGGGCCCCAAGTTCGTCCAGCGGAAAAATGCCCAAAAAACGGTGGGCTATAGCCTTGGGGCGTGGGGCTGACGAAGTTCGTCCGCCGGACTCGGAATGGGACGAGACTTTGCTTGCCCCCTCCGTGTGCCAAAAATAGGCCGCGGGCACAGCCGCGCCCAAAAACGAGCGCCCGAAGTCCGGGGCCCCAAGTTCGTCCAGCGGAAAAATGCCCAAAAAACGGTGGGCTATAGCCTTGTGGCGTGGGGCTAACGAAGTTCGTCCGGCGGACTCGGAATGGGCCGAGACTTTGCGTGCCCCCTCCGTGTGCCAAAAATAGGCCGCGGGCACAGCCGCGCCAAAAAACGAGCGCCCGAAGTCCGGGGCCCCAAGTTCGTCCAGCGGAAAAATGCCCAAAAAAGGGTGGGCTATAGCCTTTGGGCGTGGGGCTGGCGAAGTTCGTCCGCCGGACTCGGAATGGGCCGAGACTTTGCGTGCCCCCTCCGTGTGCCAAAAATAGGCCGCGGGCACAGCGGCGCCCAAAAACGAGCGCCCGAAGTCCGGGGCCCCAAGTTCGT
Source organism: Citrus australasica (assembly GCA_029618585.1). Lineage (NCBI taxonomy): Eukaryota > Viridiplantae > Streptophyta > Magnoliopsida > Sapindales > Rutaceae > Citrus > Citrus australasica. The sequence goes on along the minus strand of JARCIV010000098.1, from coordinate 262,151 downwards.
CCAGCGGAAAAATGCCCAAAAAAGGGTGGGCTATAGCCTTTGGGCGTGGGGCTGGCGAAGTTCGTCCGCCGGACTCGGAATGGGGCGAGACTTTGCGTGCCCCCTCCGTGTGCCAAAAATATGCCATGGGCACAGCGGCGCCCAAAAACGAGCACCCGAAGTCCGGGGCCCCAAGTTCGTCCAGCGGAAAAATGCCCAAAAGACGGTGGGCTATAGCCTTGGGGCGTGGGGCTGGCGAAGTTCGTCCGCCGGACTCGGAATGGGCCGAGACTTTGCGTGCCCCCTCCGTGTGCCAAAAATAGGCCATGGGCACAGCGGCGCCCAAAAACGAGCGCCCGAAGTCCGGGGCCCCAAGTTCGTCCAGCGGAAAAATGCCCAAAAACCGGTGGGCTATAGCCTTGGGGCGTGGGGCTGGCGAAGTTCGTCCGCCGGACTCGGAATGGGCCGAGACTTTGCGTGCCCCCTCCGAGTGCCAAAAATAGTCCGCGGGCACAGATGCGCCCAAAAACGAGCGCCCGAAGCCTGGGGCCCCAAGTTCGTCCAGCGGAAAAATGCCCAAAAAAGTGTGGGCTATAGCCTTTGGGCGTGGGGCTGGCGAAGTTCGTCCGCCGGACTCGGAATGGGTCAAGACTTTGCGTGCCCCCTCCGTGTGCCAAAAATAGGCCATGAGCACAGCGGCGCCGAAAAACGAGCGGCCGAAGTCCGGGGCCCCAAGTTCGTCCAGCGGAAAAATGCCCAAAAAAGGGTGGGCTATAGCCTTTGGGCGTGGGGCTGGCGAAGTTCGTCCGCCCGACTCGGAATGGGGCGAGACTTTGCGTGCCCCCTCCGTGTGTCAAAAATAGGCCATGGGCACAGCGGCGCCCAAAAACGAGCGCACGAAGTCCGGGGCCCCAAGTTCGTCCAGCGGAAAAATGCCCAAAAAATGGTGGGCTATAGCCTTGGGGCGTGGGGCTGGCGAAGTTCGTCCGCCGGACTCGGAATGGGGCGAGACTTTGCGTGCCCCCTCCGTGTGCCAAAAATAGGCCATGGGCACAGCCGCGCCCAAAAACGAGCGCCCGAAATCCGGGGCCCCAAGTTCGTCCAGCGGAAAAATGCCCAAAAAACGGTGGGCTATAGCCTTGGGGCGTGGGGCTGGCGAAGTTCGTCCGCCACGCTCGGAATGGGGCGAGGCATTGCGTGCCCCCTCCGTGTGGCAAAACTAGGCCGCGGGCATAGCCGGGCCGAAAAACGAGCGCCCGAAGTCCGGTGCCGCAAGTTCGTCCAGCGGAAAAATGCCCAAAAAAGGGTGGGCTATAGCCTTTGGGCGTGGGGCTGGCGAAGTTCGTCCGCCGGATTCGGAATGGGGCGAGACTTTGCGTACCCCCTCCGTGTGCCAAAAATAGGCCATGGGCACAGCGGCGCCCAAAAACGAGCGCCCGAAGTCCGGGGCCCCAAGTTCTTCCAGCGGAAAAATGCCCAAAAAACGGTGGGCTATAGCCTTGGGGCGTGGGGCTGGCGAAGTTCATCCGCCGGACTCGGAATGGGGCGAGACTTTGCGTGCCCCCTCCGTGTGCCAAAAATAGGCCGCGGGCACAGCCGCGGCCAAAAATGAGCGCCCGAAGTCCGGGGCCCCAAGTTCGTCCAGCGGAAAATACCAAAAAAAGGGTGGGCTATAGCCTTTGGGCGTGGGGCTGGCGAAGTTCGTCCGCCGGACTCGGAATGGGGCGAGACTTTGCGTGCCCCCTCCGTGTGCCAAAAATAGGCCATGGGCGCAGCGGCGCCAAAAAACGAGCGCCCGAAGTCCGGGGCCCCGAGTTCGTCCAGCGGAAAAATGCCCAAAAAAGGGTGGGCTATAGCCTTGGGGCGTGGGGCTGGCGAAGTTCGTCCGCCGGACTCGGAATGGGACGAGACTTTGCGTGCCCCCTCCATGTGCCAAAAATAGGCCATGGGCACAGCGGCGCCCAAAAACGAGCGCCCGAAGTCCGGGGCCCCAAGTTCGTCCAGCGGAAAAATGCCCAAAAGACGGTGGGCTATAGCCTTGGGGCGTGGGGCTGGCGAAGTTCGTCCGCCGGACTCGGAATGGGCCGAGACTTTACGTGCCCCCTCCGTGTGCCAAAAATAGGCCACGGGCACAGCGGCGCCCAAAAACGAGCGCCGGAAGCCCGGGGCCCCAGGTTCGTCCAGCGGAAAAATGCCCAAACAAGGGTGGGCTATAGCCTTTGGGCGTGGGGCTGGCGAAGTTCGTCCGCCGGACTCGGAATGGGGCGAGACTTTGCGTGCCCCCTCCGTTTGCCAAAAATAGGCCATGGGCACAGCGGTGCCCAAAAACAAGCGCGCGAAGTCCAGGGCCCCAAGTTCGTCCAGCGGAAAAATGCCCAAAAAAGGGTGGGCTATAGCCTTTGGGCGTGGGGCTGGCGAAGTTCGTCCGCCGGACTCGGAATGGGGCGAGACTTTGCGTGCCCCCTCCGTGTGCCAAAAATAGGCCATGGGCACAGCGGCGCCCAAAAACGAGCGCCCGAAGTCCGGGGCCCCAAGTTCGTCCAGCGGAAAAATGCCCAAAAAATGGTGGGCTATAGCCTTGGGGCGTGGGGCTGGCGAAGTTCGTCCGCCGGACTCGGAATGGGGCGAGACTTTGCGTGCCCCCTCCGTGTGCCAAAAATAGGCCATGGGCACAGCCGCGCCCAAAAACGAGCGCCCGAAGTCCGGGGCCCCAAGTTCGTCCAGCGGAAAAATGCCCAAAAAACGGTGGGCTATAGCCTTGGGGCGTGGGGCTGGCGAAATTCGTCCGCCACGCTCGGAATGGGGCGAGGCATTGCGTGCCCCCTCCGTGTGGCAAAACTAGGCCGCGGGCATAGCCGGGCCGAAAAACGAGCGCCCGAAGTCCGGTGCCGCAAGTTCGTCCAGCGGAAAAATGCCCAAAAAAGGGTGGGCTATAGCCTTTGGGCGTGGGGCTGGCGAAGTTCGTCCGCCTGATTCGGAATGGGACGAGACTTTGCGTACCCCCTCCGTGTGCCAAAAATAGGCCATGGGCACAGCGGCGCCCAAAAACGAGCGCCCGAAGTCCGGGGCCCCAAGTTCTTCCAGCGGAAAAATGCCCAAAAAACGGTGGGCTATAGCCTTGGGGCGTGGGGCTGGCGAAGTTCATCCGCCGGACTCGGAATGGGGCGAGACTTTGCGTGCCCCCTCCGTGTGCCAAAAATAGGCCGCGGGCACAGCCGCGGCCAAAAATGAGCGCCCGAAGTCCGGGGCCCCAAGTTCGTCCAGCGGAAAATACCAAAAAAAGGGTGGGCTATAGCCTTTGGGCGTGGGGCTGGCGAAGTTCGTCCGCCGGACTCGGAATGGGGCGAGACTTTGCGTGCCCCCTCCGTGTGCCAAAAATAGGCCATGGGCGCAGCGGCGCCAAAAAACGAGCGCCCGAAGTCCGGGGCCCCGAGTTCGTCCAGCGGAAAAATGCCCAAAAAAGGGTGGGCTATAGCCTTGGGGCGTGGGGCTGGCGAAGTTCGTCCGCCGGACTCGGAATGGGACGAGACTTTGCGTGCCCCCTCCATGTGCCAAAAATAGGCCATGGGCACAGCGGTGCCCAAAAACGAGCGCCCGAAGTCCGGGGCCCCAAGTTCGTCCAGCGGAAAAATGCCCAAAAGACGGTGGGCTATAGCCTTGGGGCGTGGGGCTGGCGAAGTTCGTCCGCCGGACTCGGAATGGGGCGAGACTTTGCGTGCCCCCTCCGTGTGCCAAAAATAGGCCATGGGCACAGCGGCGCCCAAAAACGAGCGCCCGAAGTCCGGGGCCCCAAGTTCGTCCAGCGGAAAAATGCCCAAAAAAGGGTGGGCTATAGCCTTGGGGCGTGGGGCTGGCGAAGTTCGTCCGCCGGACTCGGAATGGGACGAGACTTTGCGTGCCCCCTCCATGTGCCAAAAATAGGCCATGGGCACAGCGGCGCCCAAAAACGAGCGCCCGAAGTCCGGGGCCCCAAGTTCGTCCAGCGGAAAAATGCCCAAAAGACGGTGGGCTATAGCCTTGGGGCGTGGGGCTGGCGAAGTTCGTCCGCCGGACTCGGAATGGGCCGAGACTTTGCGTGCCCCCTCCGTGTGCCAAAAATAGGCCACGGGCACAGCTGCGCCCAAAAACGAGCGCCGGAAGCCCGGGGCCCCAGGTTCGTCCAGCGGAAAAATGCCCAAACAAGGGTGGGCTATAGCCTTTGGGCGTGGGGCTGGCGAAGTTCGTCCGCCGGACTCGGAATGGGGCGAGACTTTGCGTGCCCCCTCCGTTTGCCAAAAATAGGCCATGGGCACAGCGGCGCCCAAAAACAAGCGCCCGAAGTCCAGGGCCCCAAGTTCGTCCAGCGGAAAAATGCCCAAAAAAGGGTGGGCTATAGCCTTTGGGCGTGGGGCTGGCGAATTTCGTCCGCCGGAGTCGGAATGGGGCGAGACTTTGCGTGCCCCCTCCGTGTGCCAAAAATAGGCCATGGGCACAGCGGCGCCCAAAACCGATTGCCCGAAGTCCGGGGCCCCAAGTTCGTCCAGCGGAAAAATGCCCAAAAAAGGGTGGGCTATTGAGTTTGGGCGTGGGGCTGGCGAAGTTCGTCCGCCTGACTCGGAATGGGGCGAGACTTTGCGTGCCCCCTCCGTGTGCCAAAAATAGGCCATGGGCACAGCGGCGCCCAAAAACGAGCGCCCGAAGTCCGGGGCCCCAAGTTCGTCCAGCGGAAAAAGGCCCAAAAAACGGTGGGCTATAGCCTTGGGGCGTGGGGCGGGCGAAGTTCGTCCGCCGGACTCGGAATGGGCCGAGACTTTGCGTGCCCCCTCCGTGTGCCAAAAATAGGCCGCGGGCACAGCGGCGCCCAAAAACGAGCGCCCGAAGTCCGGGGCCCCAAGTTCGTCTAGCGGAAAAATGCCCAAAAAAGGGTGGGCTATAGCCTTTGGGCGTGGGGCTGGCGAAGTTCGTCCGCCGGACTCGGAATGGGGCGAGACTTTGTGTGCCCCCTCCGTGTGCCAAAAATATGCCATGGGCACAGCGGCGCCCAAAAACGAGCGCCCGAAGTCCGGGGCCCCAAGTTCGTCCAGCGGAAAAATGCCCAAAAAAGGGTGGGCTATAGCCTTGGGGCGTGGGGCTGGCGAAGTTCGTTCGCCGGACTCGGAATGGGGCGAGACTTTACGTGCCCCCTCCGTGTGCCAAAAATAGGCAGCGGGCACAGCCGCGCCCAAAAACAAGCGCCCGAAGTCCGGGGCCCCAAGTTCGTCCAGCGGAAAAATGCCCAAAAAAGGGTGGGCTATAGCCTTTGGGCGTGGGGCTGGCGAAGTTCGTCCGCCGGACTCGGAATGGGGCGAGACTTTGCGTGCCCCCTCCATGTGCCAAAAATAGGCCATGGGCACAGCGGCGCCCAAAAACGAGCGCCGAAGTCCGGGGCCCCAAGTTCGTCCAGCGGAAAAATGCCCAAAAAAGGGTGGGCTATAGCCTTTGGGCGTGGGGCTGGCGAATTTCGTCCGCCGGAGTCGGAATGGGGCGAGACTTTGCGTGCCCCCTCCGTGTGCCAAAAATAGGCCATGGGCACAGCGGCGCCCAAAACCGATTGCCCGAAGTCCGGGGCCCCAAGTTCGTCCAGCGGAAAAATGCCCAAAAAAGGGTGGGCTATTGAGTTTGGGCGTGGGGCTGGCGAAGTTCGTCCGCCTGACTCGGAATGGGGCGAGACTTTGCGTGCCCCCTCCGTGTGCCAAAAATAGGCCATGGGCACAGCGGCGCCCAAAAACGAGCGCCCGAAGTCCGGGGCCCCAAGTTCGTCCAGCGGAAAAAGGCCCAAAAAACGGTGGGCTATAGCCTTGGGGCGTGGGGCGGGCGAAGTTCGTCCGCCGGACTCGGAATGGGCCGAGACTTTGCGTGCCCCCTCCGTGTGCCAAAAATAGGCCGCGGGCACAGCGGCACCCAAAAACGAGCGCCCGAAGCCCGGGGCCCCAAGTTCGTCCAGCGGAAAAATGCCCAAAAAAGGGTGGGCTATAGCCTTTGGGCGTGGGGCTGGCGAAGTTCGTCCGCCGGACTCGAAATGGGGCGAGACTTTGCGTGCCCCCTCCGTGTGCCAAAAATAGGCCATGGGCACAGCGGCGCCCAAAAACGAGCGCCCGAAGTCCGGGGTCCCATGTTCGTCCAGCGGAAAAATGCCCAAAAAAGGGTGGGCTATAGCCTTTGGGCGTGGGGCTGGCGAAGTTCGTCCGCCGGACTCGGAATGGGCCGAGACTTTACGTGCCCCCTCCGTGTGCCAAAAATAGGCCGCGGACACTGCGGCGCCCAAAAACGAGCGCCCGAAGTCCGGGGCCCCAAGTTCGTCCAGCGGAAAAATGCCCAAAAAAGGGTGGGCTATAGCCTTTGGGCGTGGGGCTGGCGAAGTTCATCCGCCGGACTCGGAATGGGCCGAGACTTTGCGTGCCCCCTCCGTTTGCCAAAAATAGGCCGCGGGTACAGCGGCCCCCAAAAACGAGCGCCCGAAGTCCGGGGCCCCAAGTTCGTCCAGCGGAAAAATGCCCAAAAAAGGGTGGGCTATAGCCTTTGTGCGTGGGGCTGGCGAAATTCGTCCGCCGGACTCGGAATGGGGCGAGACTTTGCGTGCCCCCTCCGTGTGCCAAAAATAGGCCATGGGCACAGCGGCGCCCAAAAACGAGCGCCCGAAGTCCGGGGCCCCAAGTTCGTCCAGCGGAAAAAGGCCCAAAAAAGGGTGGGCTATAGCCTTGGGGCGTGGGGCGGGCGAAGTTCGTCCGCCGGACTCGGAATGGGCCGAGACTTTGCGTGCCCCCTCCGTGTGCCAAAAATAGGCCGCGGGCACAGCGGCGCCCAAAAACGAGCGCCCGAAGTCCGGGGTCCCAAGTTCGTCCAGCGGAAAAATGCCCAAAAAAGGGTGGGCTATAGCCTTTGGGCGTGGGGCTGGCGAAGTTCGTCCGCCGGACTCGAAATGGGCCGAGACTTTGCGTGCCCCCTCCGTGTGCCAAAACTAGGCCGCGGACACAGCGGCGCCCAAAAACGAGCGCCCGAAGTCCGGGGCCCCAAGTTCGTCCAGCGGAAAAATGCCCAAAAAAGGGTGGGCTATAGCCTTTGGGCGTGGGGCTGGCGAAGTTCGTCCGCCGGACTCGGAATGGGGCGAGACTTTGCGTGCCCCCTCCGTGTGCCAAAAATAGGCCATGGGCACAGCGGCGCCCAAAAACGAGCGCCCGAAGTCCGGGGCCCCAAGTTCGTCCAGCGGAAAAATGCCCAAAAAACGGTGGGCTATAGCCTTGGGGCGTGGGGCTGGCGAAGTTCGTCCGCCGGACTCGGAATGGGCCGAGATTTTGCGTGCCCCCTCCGTGTGCCAAAAATAGGCCGCGGGCACAGCCGCGCCCAAAAACGAGCGCCCGAAGCCCGGGGCCCCAAGTTCATCCAGCGGAAAAATGCCCAAAAAACGGTGGGCTATAGCCTTGGGGCGTGGGGCTGGCGAAGTTCGTCTGCCAGACTCGGAATGGGCCGAGAATTTACGTGCCCCCTCCGTGTGCCAAAAATAGGCCGCGGACACAGCCGCGCCCAAAAACGAGCGCCCGAAGTCCGGGGCCCCAAGTTCGTCCAGCGGAAAAATGCCCAAAATAGGGTGGGCTATAGCCTTTGGGCGTGGGGCTGGCGAAGTTCGTCCGCCGGACTCGGAATGGGCCGAGACTTTGCGTGCCCCCTCCGTGTGCAAAAAATTGGCCATGGGCACAGCCGCGCCCAAAAACGAGCGCCCGAAGTCCGGGGCCCCAAGTTCGTCCAGCGGAAAAATGCCCAAAAAAGGGTGGGCTATAGCCTTTGGGCGTGGGGCTGGCGAAGTTCGTCCGCCGGACTCGGAATGGGGCGAGACTTTGCGTGCCCCCTCCGTGTGCCAAAACTAGGCCATGGGCACAGCGACGCCCAAAAACGAGCCCCCGAAGTCCGGGGCCCCAAGTTCGTCCATCGGAAAAATGCCCAAAAGACGGTGGGCTATAGCCTTGGGGCGTGGGGCTGGCGAAGTTCGACCGCCGGACTCGGAATGGGCCGAGACTTTACGTGCCCCCTCCGTGTGCCAAAAATAGGCAGCGGGCACAGCCGCGCCCAAAAACAAGCGCCCGAAGTCCGGGGCCCCAAGTTCGTCCAGCGGAAAAATGCCCAAAAAAGGGTGGCCTATAGCCTTTGGGCGTGGGGCTGGCGAAGTTCGTCCGCCGGACTCGGAATGGGCCGAGACTTTGCGTGCCCCCTCCATGTGCCAAAAATAGGCCATGGGCACAGCGGCGCCCAAAAACGAGCCACCGAAGTCCGGGGCCCCAAGTTCGTCCAGCGGAAAAATGCCCAAAAAAGGGTGGGCTATAGCCTTTGGGCGTGGGGCTGGCGAAGTTCGTCCGCCGGACTCGGAATGGGGTAAGACTTTGCGTGCCCCCTCCATGTGCCAAAAATAGGCCATGGGCACAGCGGCGCCCAAAAACGAGCGCCCGAAGTCCGGGGCCCCAAGTTCGTCCAGCGGAAAAATGCCCAAAAAACGGTCGGCTATAGCCTTGGGGCGTGGGGCTGGCGAAGTTCGTCCGCCGGACTCGGAATGGGCCGAGACTTTGCGTGCCCCCTCCGTGTGCCAAAAATAGGCCGCGGGCACAGCAGCGCCCAAAAACGAGCGCCCGAAGTCCGGGGCCCCAAGTTCGTCCAGCGGAAAAATGCCCAAAAAAGGGTGGGCTATAGCCTTTGGGCGTGGGGCTGGCGAAGTTCGTCCGCCGGACTCGGAATGGGGCGGGACTTTGCGTGCCCCCTCCGTGTGCCAAAAATAGGCAATGGGCACAGCGGCGCCCAAAAACGAGCGCCCGAAGTCCGGAGCCCCAAGTTCGTCCAGCGGAAAAATGCCCAAAAAGGGTGGGCTATAGCCTTGGGGCGTGGGGCTGGCGAAGTTCGTCTGCCGGACTCGGAATGGGCCGAGACTTTGCGTGCCCCCTCCGTGTGCCAAAAATAGGCCGCGGGCACAGCCGCGCCCAAAAACGAGCGCCCGAAGTCCGGGGCCCCATGTTCGTCCAGCGGAAAATGCCCAAAAAAGGGTGGGCTATAGCCTTTGGGCGTGGGACTGGCGAAGTTCGTCCGCCGGACTCGGAATGGGGCGAGACTTTGCGTGCCCCCTCCGTGTGCCAAAAATAGGCCATGGGCACAGTGGCGCCCAAAAACGAGCGCCCGAAGTCCGAGGCCCCAAGTTTGTCCGGCGGAAAAATGCCCAAAAAACGGTGGGCTATAGCCTTGGGGCGTGGGGCTGGCGAAGTTCGTCCGCCGGACTCGGAATGGGGCGAGACTTTGCGTGCCCCCTCCGTGTGCCTGAAATAGGCCGCGGGCACAGCCGCGCCCAAAAACGAGCGCCCGACGTCCGGGGCCCCAAGTTCGTCCCGCGGAAAAATGCCCAAAAAAGGGTGGGCTATAGCCTTGGGGCGTGGGGCTGGCGAAGTTCGTCTGCCGGACTCGGAATGGGCCGAGACTTTGCGTGCCCCCTCCGTGTGCCAAAAATAGGCCGCGGGCACAGCCGCGGCCAAAAACGAGCGCCCGAAGTCCGGGGCCCCAAGTTCGTCCAGCGGAAAAATGCCCAAAAAACGGTGGGCTATAGCCTTGGGGCGTGGGGCTGGCGAAGTTCGTCCGCCGGACTCGGAATATGGCGAGACTTTGCGTGCCCCCTCCGTGTGCCAAAAATAGGCCATGGGCACAGCGGCGCCCAAAAACGAGCGCCCGAAGTCCGGGGCCCCAAGTTCGTCCAGCGGAAAAATGCCCAAAAAACGGTGGGCTATAGCCTTGGGGCGTGGGGCTGGCAAAGTTCGTCCGCCGGACTCGGAATGGGGCGAGACTTTGCGTGCCCCCTCCGTGTGCCAAAAATAGGCCGCGGGCACAGCCGCGTCCAAAAACGAGCCCCCGAAGCCCGGGGCCCTAAGTTCGTCCAGCGGAAAAATGCCCAAAAAAGGGTGGGCTATAGCGTTGGGGCGTGGGGCTGGCGAAGTTCGTCCGCCGGACTCAGAATGGGCCTAGACTTTGCGTGCCCCCTCCGGGTGCCAAAAATAGGCCGCGGGCACAGCCGCGCCCAAAAACGAGAGCCCGAAGTCCGGGGCCCCAAGTTCGTCCATCGGAAAAATCCCCAAAAAAGGGTGGGCTATAGCCTTTGGGCGTGGGGCTGGCGAAGTTCGTCCGCCGGACTCGGAATGGGGCGAGACTTTACGTGCCCCCTCCGTGTGCGAAAAATAGGCCATGGGCACAGCGACGCCCAAAAACGAGCGCCCGAAGTCCGGGGCCCCAAGTTCGTCCAGCGGAAAAATGCCCAAAAAAAGGTGGGCTATAGGCTTTGGGCGTGGGGCTGGCGAAGTTCGTCCGCCGGACTCGGAATGGGGCGAGACTTTGCGTCCCCCCTCCGTGTGCCAAAAATAGGCCGCGGGCACAGCGGCGCTCAAAAACGAGCACCCGAAGTCCGGGGCCCCAAGTTCGTCCAGCGGAAAAATGCCCAAAAAAGGGTGGGGTATAGCCTTTGGGCGTGGGGCTGGCGAAATTTGTCCGCCGGACTCGGAATGGGGCGAGACTTTGCGTGCCCCCTCCGTGTGCCAAAAATAGGCCCTGGGCACAGCGGCGCCCAAAAACGAGCGCCCGAAGTCCGGGGCCCCATGTTTGTCCAGCGGAAAAATGCCCAAAAAACGGTGGGCTATAGCCTTGGGGCGTGGGGCTGGCGAAGTTCGTCCGCCGGACTCAGAATGGGCCGAGACTTTGCGTGCCCCCTCCGGGTCCCAAAAAAAGGCCGCGGGCACAGCGGCGCCAGAAAACGAGCGCCCGAAGTCCGGGGCCCCAAGTTCGTCCAGCGGAAAAATGCCCAAAAAAGGGTGGGCTATAGCCTTTGGGCGTGGGGCTGGCGAAGTTCATCCGCCGGACTCGGAATGGGGCGAGACTCTGCGTGCCCCCTCCGTGTGCCAAAAATAGGCCATGGGCACAGCGGCGCCCAAAATTGAGCGCCCGAAGTCCGGGGCCCCAAGTTCGACCAGCGGAAAAATGCCCAAAAAACGGTGGGCTATAGCCTTTGGGCGTGGGGCTGGTGAAGTTCGTCCGCCGGACTCGGACTGGGGCGAGACTTTGCGTGCCCCCTCCGTGTGCCAAAAATAGGCCGCGAACACAACCGCGCCCAAAAACGAGCGCCCGAAGCCCGGGGCCCCAAGTTCGTCCAGCGGAAAAATGCCCAAAAAAGGGTGGGCTATAGCCTTTGGGCGTGGGGCTGGCGAAGTTCGTCCGCCGGACTCGGAATGGGGCGAGACTTTGCGTGCCCCCTCCGTGTGCCAAAAATAGGCCATGGGCACAGCGGCGCCCAAAAACGAGCGCCCAAAGTCCGGGGCCCCAAGTTCGTCCAGCAGAAAAATGCCCAAAAAACGGTGGGCTATAGCCTTGGGGCGTGGGGCCGGCGAAGTTCGTCCGCCGGACTCGGAATGGGCCGAGACTTTGCGTGCCCCCTCCGTGTGCCAAAAATAGGCCGCGGGCACAGCGGCGCCCAAAAACGAGCGCCCGAAGTCCGGGGCCCCAAGTTCGTCCAGCGGAAAAATGCCCAAAAAAGGGTGGGCTATAGCCTTTGGGCGTGGGGCTGGCGAAGTTCGTCCGCCGGACTCGGAATGGGGCGAGACTTTGCGTGCCCCCTCCGTGTGCCAAAAATAGGCCATGGGCACAGCGGCGCCCAAAAACGAGCGCCCGAAGTCCGGCGCCCCAAGTTCGTCCAGCGGAAAAATGCCTAAAAAAGGGTGGGCTATAGCCTTTGGGCGTGGGGCTGGCGAAGTTCGTCCGCCGGACTCGGAATAGGGCGAGAGTTTGCGTGCCCCCTCCGTGTGCCAAAAATAGGCCATGGGCACAGCGGTGCCCAAAAACGAGCGCCCGAAGTCCGGGGCCCAAAGCTCGTCCAGCGGAAAAATGCCCAGAAAAGGGTGGGCTATAGCCTTTGGGCGTGGGGCGGGCGACGTTCGTCCGCCGGACTCGGAATGGGGCGAGACTTTGCGTGCCCCTCTGTGTGCCAAAAATAGGCCATGGGAACAGCGGCGCCTGAAAACGAGCGCCCGATGTCCGGGGCCCCAAGTTCGTCCAGCGGAAAAATGTCCAAAAAACGGTGGGCTATAGCCTTGGGGCGTGGGGCTGGCGAAGTTCGTCCGCCGGACTTGGAATGGGGCAAGACTTTGCGTGCCCCCTCCGTGTGCCAAAAATAGTCCATGGGCACAGCCGCGCCCAAAAACGAGCGCCCGAAGCCCGGGGCCCCAAGTTCGTCCAGCGGAAAAATGCCCAAAAAACGGTGGGCTATAGCCTTGGGCCATGGGGCTGGCGAAGTTCGTCCGCCGGACTCGGAATGGGGCGAGACTTTGCGTGCCCCCTCCGTGTGCCAAAAATAGGCCATGGGCACAGCGGCGCCCAAAAACGAGCGCCCGAAGTCTGGGGCCCCAAGTTCGTCCAGCGGAAAAATGCCCAAAAAAGGGTGGGCTATAGCCTTTGGGCGTGGGGCTGGCGAAGTTCGTCCGCCGGACTCGGAATAGGGCGAGAGTTTGCGTGCCCCCTCCGTGTGCCAAAAATAGGCCATGGGCACAGCGGTGCCCAAAAACGAGCGCCCGAAGTCCGGGGCCCAAAGTTCGTCCAGCGGAAAAATGCCCAGAAAAGGGTGGGCTATAGCCTTTGGGCGTGGGGCTGGCGACGTTCGTCCACCGGACTCGGAATGGGGCGAGACTTTGCGTGCCCCTCTGTGTGCCAAAAATAGGCCATGGGAACAGCGGCGCCTGAAAACGAGTGCCCGAAGTCCGGGGCCCCAAGTTCGTCCAGCGGAAAAATGTCCAAAAAACGGTGGGCTATAGCCTTGGGGCGTGGGGCTGGCGAAGTTCGTCCGCCGGACTTGCAATGGGGCAAGACTTTGCGTGCCCCCTCCGTGTGCCAAAAATAGGCCATGGGCACAGCCGCGCCCAAAAACGAGCGCCCGAAGCCCGGGGCCCCAAGTTCGTCCAGCGGAAAAATGTCCAAAAAACGGTGGGCTATAGCCTTGGGGCGTGGGGCTGGCGAAGTTCGTCCGCCGGACTTGGAATGGGGCAAGACTTTGCGTGCCCCCTCCGTGTGCCAAAAATAGGCCATGGGCACAGCGGCGTCCAAAAACGAGCGCCCGAAGTCTGGGGCCCCAAGTTCGTCCAGCGGAAAAATGCCCAAAAAACGGTGGGCTATAACCTTGGGGCGTGGGGCTGGTGAAGTTCGTCCGCCGGACTCGGAATGGGGCAAGACTTTGCGTGCCCCCTCCGTGTGCCAAAAATAGGCCGCGGGCACAGCCACGTCCAAAAACGAGCGCCCGAAGTCCGGGGCCCTAAGTTCGTCCAGCGGAAAAATGCCCAAAAAAGGGTGGGCTATAGCCTTGGGGCGTGGGGCTGGGGAAGTTCGTCCGCCGGACTCGGAATGGGCCGAGACTTTGCGTGCCCCCTCCGTGTGCCAAAAATAGGCCATGGGCACAGCGGCGCCCAAAAACGAGCGCCCGAAGTCCGGGGCCCCAAGTTCATCCAGCGGAAAAATGCCCAAAAAACGGTGGGCTATAGCCTTGGGGCGTGGGACCGGCGAAGTTCGTCCGCCGGACTCGGAATGGGGTGAGACTTTGCGTGCCCCCTCCGTGTGCCAAAAATAGGCCGCGGGCACAGCGGCGCCCAAAAACGAGCGCCCGAATGCGGGGCCCCAAGTTCGTCCCGCGGAAAAATGCCCAAAAAACGGTGGTATATAGCCTTGGAGCGTGGGGCTGGCGAAGTTCGTCCGCCGGACTCGGAATGGGCCGAGACTTTGCGTGACCCCTCCGTGTGCCAAAAATAGGCCATGGGCACAGCGGCGCCCAAAAACGAGCGCCCGAAGTCCGGGGCCCCAAGTTCGTCCAGCGGAAAAATGCCCAAAAAACGGTGGGCTATAGCCTTGGGACGTGGGGCCGGCGAAGTTCGTCCGCCGGACTCGGAATGGGGCGAGACTTTGCGTGCCCCCTCCGTGTGCCAAAAATAGGCCATGGGCACAGCGGTGCCCAAAAACGAGCGCCCGAAGTCCGGGGCCCCAAGTTCGTCCAGCGGAAAAATGCCCAGAAAAGGGTGGGCTATAGCCTTTGGGCGTGGGGCTGGCGAAGTTCGTCCGCCGGACTCGGAATGGGGCGAGACTTTGCGTGCCCCTCTGTGTGCCAAAAATAGGCCATGGGAACAGCGGCGCCTAAAAACGAGCGCCCGAAGTCCGGGGCCCCAAGTTCGTCCAGCGGAAAAATGTCCAAAAAACGGTGGGCTATAGCCTCGGGGCGTGGGGCTGGCGAAGTTCGTCCGCCGGACTTGGAATGGGGCAAGACTTTGCGTGCCCCCTCCGTGTGCCAAAAATAGGCCATGGGCACAGCGGCGTCCAAAAACGAGCGCCCGAAGTCTGGGGCCCCAAGTTCGTCCAGCGGAAAAATGCCCAAAAAACGGTGGGCTATAACCTTGGGGCGTGGGGCTGGTGAAGTTCGTCCGCCAGACTCGGACTGGGGCGAGACTTTGCGTGCCCCCTCCGTGTGCCAAAAATAGGCCATGGGCACAGCGGTGCCCAAAAACGAGCGCCCGAAGTCCGGGGCCCAAAGTTCGTCCAGCGGAAAAATGCCCAGAAAAGGGTGGGCTATAGCCTTTGGGCGTGGGGCTGGCGACGTTCGTCCACCGGACTCGGAATGGGGCGAGACTTTGCGTGCCCCTCTGTGTGCCAAAAATAGGCCATGGGAACAGCGGCGCCTGAAAACGAGTGCCCGAAGTCCGGGGCCCCAAGTTCGTCCAGCGGAAAAATGTCCAAAAAACGGTGGGCTATAGCCTTGGGGCGTGGGGCTGGCGAAGTTCGTCCGCCGGACTTGCAATGGGGCAAGACTTTGCGTGCCCCCTCCGTGTGCCAAAAATAGGCCATGGGCACAGCCGCGCCCAAAAACGAGCGCCCGAAGCCCGGGGCCCCAAGTTCGTCCAGCGGAAAAATGTCCAAAAAACGGTGGGCTATAGCCTTGGGGCGTGGGGCTGGCGAAGTTCGTCCGCCGGACTTGGAATGGGGCAAGACTTTGCGTGCCCCCTCCGTGTGCCAAAAATAGGCCATGGGCACAGCGGCGTCCAAAAACGAGCGCCCGAAGTCTGGGGCCCCAAGTTCGTCCAGCGGAAAAATGCCCAAAAAACGGTGGGCTATAACCTTGGGGCGTGGGGCTGGTGAAGTTCGTCCGCCGGACTCGGAATGGGGCGAGACTTTGCGTGCCCCCTCCGTGTGCCAAAAATAGGCCGCGGGCACAGCCACGCCCAAAAACGAGCGCCCGAAGTCCGGGGCCCTAAGTTCGTCCAGCGGAAAAATGCCCAAAAAAGGGTGGGCTATAGCCTTGGGGCGTGGGGCTGGGGAAGTTCGTCCGCCGGACTCGGAATGGGCCGAGACTTTGCGTGCCCCCTCCGTGTGCCAAAAATAGGCCATGGGCACAGCGGCGCCCAAAAACGAGCGCCCGAAGTCCGGGGCCCCAAGTTCATCCAGCGGAAAAATGCCCAAAAAACGGTGGGCTATAGCCTTGGGGCGTGGGACCGGCGAAGTTCGTCCGCCGGACTCGGAATGGGGTGAGACTTTGCGTGCCCCCTCCGTGTGCCAAAAATAGGCCGCGGGCACAGCGGCGCCCAAAAACGAGCGCCCGAATGCGGGGCCCCAAGTTCGTCCCGCGGAAAAATGCCCAAAAAACGGTGGTATATAGCCTTGGAGCGTGGGGCTGGCGAAGTTCGTCCGCCGGACTCGGAATGGGCCGAGACTTTGCGTGACCCCTCCGTGTGCCAAAAATAGGCCATGGGCACAGCGGCGCCCAAAAACGAGCGCCCGAAGTCCGGGGCCCCAAGTTCGTCCAGCGGAAAAATGCCCAAAAAACGGTGGGCTATAGCCTTGGGGCGTGGGGCCGGCGAAGTTCGTCCGCCGGACTCGGAATGGGGCGAGACTTTGCGTGCCCCCTCCGTGTGCCAAAAATAGGCCATGGGCACAGCGGTGCCCAAAAACGAGCGCCCGAAGTCCGGGGCCCCAAGTTCGTCCAGCGGAAAAATGCCCAGAAAAGGGTGGGCTATAGCCTTTGGGCGTGGGGCTGGCGAAGTTCGTCCGCCGGACTCGGAATGGGGCGAGACTTTGCGTGCCCCTCTGTGTGCCAAAAATAGGCCATGGGAACAGCGGCGCCTAAAAACGAGCGCCCGAAGTCCGGGGCCCCAAGTTCGTCCAGCGGAAAAATGTCCAAAAAACGGTGGGCTATAGCCTCGGGGCGTGGGGCTGGCGAAGTTCGTCCGCCGGACTTGGAATGGGGCAAGACTTTGCGTGCCCCCTCCGTGTGCCAAAAATAGGCCATGGGCACAGCGGCGTCCAAAAACGAGCGCCCGAAGTCTGGGGCCCCAAGTTCGTCCAGCGGAAAAATGCCCAAAAAACGGTGGGCTATAACCTTGGGGCGTGGGGCTGGTGAAGTTCGTCCGCCGGACTCGGACTGGGGCGAGACTTTGCGTGCCCCCTCCGTGTGCGAAAAATAGGCCGCGAGCACAGCCGCGCCCAAAAACGAGCGCCCGAAGTCCGGAGCCCCAATTTCGTCCCGCGGAAAAATGCCCAAAAAAGGGTGGGCTATAGCCTTTGGGCGTGGGGCTGGCGAAGTTCGTCCGCCGGACTCGGAATGGGGCGAGACTTTGCGTGACCCCTCCGTGTGCCAAAAATAGGCCATGGGCACAGCGGCGCCCAAAAACGACCGCCCAAAGTCCGGGGCCCTAAGTTCGTCCAGCGGAAAAATGCCCAAAAAAGGGTGGGCTATAGCCTTGGGGCGTGGGGCTGGGGAAGTTCGTCCGCCGGACTCGGAATGGGCCGAGACTTTGCGTGCCCCCTCCGTGTGCCAAAAATAGGCCGCGGGCACAGCCGCGCCCAAAAACGAGCGCCCGAAGTCCGGGGCCCCAAGTTCGTCCAGCGGAAAAATGCCCAAAAAAGGGCGGGCTATAGCCTTTGGGCGTGGGAATGGCGAAGTTCGTCCGCCGACTCGGAATGGGGCGAGACTTTGCATGCCCCCTCCGTGTGCCAAAAATAGGCCATGGGCACAGCGGCGCCCAAAAACGAGCGCCCGAAGCCCGGGGCCCCAAGTTCGTCCAGTGGAAAAATGCCCAAAAAACGGTGGGCTATAGCCTTGGGGCGTGGGACCGGCGAAGTTCGTCCGCCGGACTCGGAATGGGCCGAGACTTTGCGTGCCCCCTCCGTGTGCCAAAAATAAGCCGCGGGCACAGCGGCGCCAAAAAACGAGCGCCCGAAGTCCGGGGCCCCAAGTTCGTCCAGCGGAAAAATGCCCAAAAAACGGTGGTATATAGCCTTGGGGCGTGGGGCTGGCAAAGTTCGTCCGCCGGACTCAGAATGGGCCGAGACTTTGCGTGCCCCCTCCGTGTGCCAAAAATAGGTCGCGGGCACAGCCGCGCCCAAAAACGAGCGCCCGAAGTCCGGGGCCCCAAGTTCGTCCAGCGGAAAAATGCCCAAAAAAGGGCGGGCTATAGCCTTTGGGCGTGGGAATGGCGAAGTTCGTCCGCCGACTCGGAATGGGGCGAGACTTTGCATGCCCCCTCCGTGTGCCAAAAATAGGCCATGGGCACAGCGGCGCCCAAAAACGAGCGCCGGAAGTCCGGGGCCCCAAGTTCGTCCAGCGGAAAAATGCCCAAAAAACGGTGGTATATAGCCTTGGGGCGTGGGGCTGGCGAAGTTCGTCCGCCGGACTCGGAATGGGCCGAGACTTTGCGTGCCCCCTCCGTGTGCCAAAAATAGGTCGCGGGCACAGCCGCGCCCAAAAACGAGCGCCCGAAGTCCGGAGCCCCAAGTTCGTCCAGCGGAAAAATGCCCAAAAAAGGGCGGGCTATAGCCTTTGGGCGTGGGGCTGGCGAAGTTCGTCCGCCGGACTCGGAATGGGGCGAGACTTTGCGTGCCCCCTCCGTGTGCCAAAAATAGGCCATGGGCACAGCGGCGCCCAAAAACGAGCGCCCGAAGTCCGGGGCCCCAAGTTCGTCCAGCGGAAAAATGCCCAAAAAAGGGTGGGCTATAGCCTTTGGGCGTGGGGCTGGCGAAGTTCGTCCGCCGGACTCGGAATGGGGCGAGACTTTGCGTGCCCCCTCCGTGTGCCAAAAATAGGCCATGGGCACAGCGGCGCCCAAAAACGAGCGCCCGAAGTCCGGGGCCCCAAGTTCGTCCAGCGGAAAAATGCCCAAAAAAGGGCGGGCTATAGCCTTTGGGCGTGGGGCTGGCGAAGTTCGTCCGCCGGACTCGGAATGGGGCGAGACTTTGCGTGCCCCCTCCGTGTGCCAAAAATAGGCCGCGGGCACAGCCGCGCCCAAAAACGAGCGCCCGAAGTCCGGGGCCCCAAGTTCGTCCAGCGGAAAAATGCCCAAAAAACGGTGGGCTATAGCCTTGGGGCGTGGGGCTGGCGAAGTTCGTCCGCCGGACTCGGAATGGGGCGAGACTTTGCGTGCCCCCTCCGTGTGCCAAAAATACGCCGCGGACACAGCCGCGCCCAAAAACGAGCGCCCGAAGCCCGGGGCCCCAAGTTCGTCCATCGGAAAAATGCCCAAAAAAGGGTGGGCTATAGCCTTTGGGCGTGGGGCTGGCGAAGTTCGTCCGCCGGACTCGGAATGGGGCGAGACTGTGCGTGCCCCCTCCGTGTGCGAAAAATAGGCCATGGGCACAGCGGCGCCCAAAAACGAGCGCCCGCAGTCCTGGGCCCCAAGTTCGTCCAGCGGAAAAATGCCCAAAAAACGGTGGGCTATAGCCTTGGGGCGTGGGGCTGGCGAAGTTCGTCCGCCGGACTCGGAATGGGGCGAGACTTTGCGTGCCCCCTCCGTGTGCCAAAAATAGGCCATGGGCACAGCGGCGCCCAAAAACGAGCGCCCGAAGTCCGGGGCCCCAAGTTCGTCCAGCGGAAAAATGCCCAAAAAAGGGTGGGCTATAGCCTTTGGGCGTGGGGCTGGCGAAGTTCGTCCGCCGGACTCGGAATGGGGCGAGACTTTGCGTGCCCCCTCCGTGTGCCAAAAATAGGCCATGGGCACAGCGGCGCCCAAAAACGAGCGCCCGAAGTCCGGGGCCCCAAGTTCGTCCAGCGGAAAAATGCCCAAAAAAGGGCGGGCTATAGCCTTTGGGCGTGGGGCTGGCGAAGTTCGTCCGCCGGACTCGGAATGGGGCGAGACTTTGCGTGCCCCCTCCGTGTGCCAAAAATAGGCCGCGGGCACAGCCGCGCCCAAAAACGAGCGCCCGAAGTCCGGGGCCCCAAGTTCGTCCAGCGGAAAAATGCCCAAAAAACGGTGGGCTATAGCCTTGGGGCGTGGGGCTGGCGAAGTTCGTCCGCCGGACTCGGAATGGGGCGAGACTTTGCGTGCCCCCTCCGTGTGCCAAAAATACGCCGCGGACACAGCCGCGCCCAAAAACGAGCGCCCGAAGCCCGGGGCCCCAAGTTCGTCCATCGGAAAAATGCCCAAAAAAGGGTGGGCTATAGCCTTTGGGCGTGGGGCTGGCGAAGTTCGTCCGCCGGACTCGGAATGGGGCGAGACTGTGCGTGCCCCCTCCGTGTGCGAAAAATAGGCCATGGGCACAGCGGCGCCCAAAAACGAGCGCCCGCAGTCCTGGGCCCCAAGTTCGTCCAGCGGAAAAATGCCCAAAAAACGGTGGGCTATAGCCTTGGGGCGTGGGGCTGGCGAAGTTCGTCCGCCGGACTCGGAATGGGCCGAGAATTTGCGTGCCCCCTCCGTGTGCCATAAATAGGCCGCGGGCACAGCGGCGCCCAAAAACGAGCGCCCGAAGTCCGGGGCCCCAAGTTCGTCCAGCGGAAAAATGCCCAAAAAACGGTGGGCTATAGCCTTGGGGCGTGGGGCTGGCGAAGTTCGTCCGCCGGACTCGGAATGGGGCGAGACTTTACTTGCCCCCTCCGTGTGCCAAAAATAGGCCGCGCGCACAGCCGCGCCCAAAAACGAGCGCCCGAAGCCCGGGGCCCCAAGTTCGTCCAGCGGAAAAATGACCAAAAAACGGTGGGCTATAGCCTTGGGGCGTGGGGCTGGCGAAGTTCGTCCGGCGGACTCGGAATGGGCCGAGACTTTGCGTGCCCCCTCCGTGTGCCAAAAATAGGCCGCGGGCACAGCCGCGCCAAAAAACGAGTGCCCGAAGCCCGGGGCCCCAAGTTCGTCCAGCGGAAAAATGCCAAAAAAGGGTGGGCTATAGCCTTTGGGCGTGGGGCTGGCGAAGTTCGTCCGCCGGACTCGGAATGGGGCGAGACTTTGCATGCCCCCTCCGTGTGCCAAAAATATGCCATGGGCACAGCGGCGCCCAAAAACGAGCGCCCGAAGTCCGGGGCCCCAAGTTCGTCCAGCGAAAAAATGCCCAAAAGACGGTGGGCTATAGGCTTGGGGCGTGGGGCTGGCGAAGTTCGTCCGCCGGACTCGGAATGGGCCGAGACTTTGCGTGCCCCCTCCGTGTGCCAAAAATAGGCCATGGGCACAGCGGCGCCCAAAAACGAGCGCCCGATGTCCGGGGCCCCAAGTTCGTCCAGCGGAAAAATGCCCAAAAAAGGGTGGGCTATAGCCTTTGGGCGTGGGGCTGGCGAAGTTCGTCCGCCGGACTCGGAATGGGGCGAGACTTTGCATGCCCCCTCCGTGTGCCAAAAATATGCCATGGGCACAGCGGCGCCCAAAAACGAGCGCCCGAAGTCCGGGGCCCCAAGTTCGTCCAGCGAAAAAATGCCCAAAAGACGGTGGGCTATAGGCTTGGGGCGTGGGGCTGGCGAAGTTCGTCCGCCGGACTCGGAATGGGCCGAGACTTTGCGTGCCCCCTCCGTGTGCCAAAAATAGGCCATGGGCACAGCGGCGCCCAAAAACGAGCGCCCGAAGTCCGGGGCCCCAAGTTCGTCCAGCGGAAAAATGCCCAAAAACCGGTGGGCTATAGCCTTGGGGCGTGGGGCTGGCGAAGTTCGTCCGCCGGACTCGGAATGGGCCGAGACTTTGCGTGCCCCCTCCGTGTGCCAAAAATAGTCCGCGGGCACAGATGCGCCCAAAAACGAGCGCCCGAAGCCCGGGGCCCCAAGTTCGTCCAGCGGAAAAATGCCCAAAAAAGGGTGGGCTATAGCCTTTGGGCGTGGGGCTGGCGAAGTTCGTCCGCCGGACTCGGAATGGGTCGAGACTTTGCGTGCCCCCTCCGTGTGCTAAAAATAGGCCATGAGCACAGCGGCGCCGAAAAACGAGCGCCCGAAGTCCGGGGCCCCAAGTTCGTCCAGCGGAAAAATGCCCAAAAAAGGGTGGGCTATAGCCTTTGGGCGTGGGGCTGGCGAAGTTCGTCCGCCGGACTCGGAATGGGGCGAGACTTTGCGTGCCCCCTCCGTGTGCCAAAAATAGGCCATGGGCACAGCGGCGCCCAAAAACGAGCGCACGAAGTCCGGGGCCCCAAGTTCGTCCAGCGGAAAAATGCCCAAAAAATGGTGGGCTATAGCCTTGGGGCGTGGGGCTGGCGAAGTTCGTCCGCCGGACTCGGAATGGGCAGAGACTTTGCGTGCCCCCTCCGTGTGCCAAAAATAGGCCGCGGGCACAGCGGCGCCCAAAAACGAGCGCCCGAAGTCCGCGGCCCCAAGTTCGTCCAGCCGAAAAATGCCCAAAAAAGGGTGGGCTATAGCCTTTGGGCGTGGGGCTGGCGAAGTTCGTCCGCCGGACTCGGAATGGGGCGAGACTTTGCGTGCCCCCTCCGTGTGCCAAAAATAGGCCATGGGCACAGCGGCGCCCAAAAACGAGCGCCCGAAGTCCAGGGCCCCAAGTTCGTCCAGCGGAAAAATGCCCAAAAAACGGTGGGCTATAGCCTTGGGGCGTGGGGCTGGCGAAGTTCGTCCGCCACGCTCGGAATGGGGCGAGACTTTGCGTGCCCCCTCCGTGTGGCAAAACTAGGCCGCGGGCATAGCCGGACCGAAAAACGAGCGCCCGAAGTCCGGTGCCGCAAGTTCGTCCAGCGGAAAAATGCCCAAAAAAGGGTGGGCTATAGCCTTTGGGCGTGGGGCTGGCGAAGTTCATCCGCCGGACTCGGAATGGGCCGAGACTTTGCGTGCCCCCTCCGTGTGCCAAAAATAGGCCGCGGGCACAGCCGCGCCAAAAAACGAGTGCCCGAAGCCCGGGGCCCCAAGTTCGTCCAGCGGAAAAATGCCCAAAAAAGGGTGGGCTATAGCCTTTGTGCGTGGGGCTGGCGAAGTTCGTCCGCCGGACTCGGAATTGGCCGAGACTTTGCGTGCCCCCTCCGTGTGCCAAAAATAGGCCATGGGCACAGCGGCGCCCAAAAACGAGCGCCCGAAGTCCGGGGCCCCAAGTTCGTCCAGCGAAAAAATGCCCAAAAGACGGTGGGCTATAGGCTTGGGGCGTGGGGCTGGCGAAGTTCATCCGCCGGACTCGGAATGGGCCGAGACTTTGCGTGCCCCCTCCGTGTGCCAAAAATAGGCCATGGGCACAGCGGCGCCCAAAAACGAGCGCCCGAAGTCCGGGGCCCCAAGTTCGTCCAGCGGAAAAATGCCCAAAACCCGGTGGGCTATAGCCTTGGGGCGTGGGGCTGGCGAAGTTCGTCCGCCGGACTCGGAATGGGCCGAGACTTTGCGTGCCCCCTCCGTGTGCCAAAAATAGTCCGTGGGCACAGATGCGCCCAAAAACGAGCGCCCGAAGCCCGGGGCCCCAAGTTCGTCCAGCGGAAAAATGCCCAAAAAAGGGTGGGCTATAGCCTTTGGGCGTGGGGCTGGCGAAGTTCGTCCGCCGGACTCGGAATGGGTCGAGACTTTGCGTGCCCCCTCCGTGTGCTAAAAATAGGCCATGAGCACAGCGGCGCCGAAAAACGAGCGACCGAAGTCCGGGGCCCCAAGTTCGTCCAGCGGAAAAATGCCCAAAAAATGGTGGGCTATAGCCTTGGGGCGTGGGGCTGGCGAAGTTCGTCCGCCGGACTCGGAATGGGCAGAGACTTTGCGTGCCCCCTCCGTGTGCCAAAAATAGGCCGCGGGCACAGCGGCGCAATAAAACGAGCGCCCGAAGTCCGCGGCCCCAAGTTCGTCCAGCCGAAAAATGCCCAAAAAAGGGTGGGCTATAGCCTTTGGGCGTGGGGCTGGCGAAGTTCGTCCGCCGGACTCGGAATGGGGCGAGACTTTGCGTGCCCCCTCCGTGTGCCAAAAATAGGCCATGAGCACAGCGGCGCCGAAAAACGAGCGCCCGAAGTCCGGGGCCCCAAGTTCGTCCAGCGGAAAAATGCCCAAAAAATGGTGGGCTATAGCCTTGGGGCGTGGGGCTGGCGAAGTTCGTCCGCCGGACTCGGAATGGGCAGAGACTTTGCGTGCCCCCTCCGTGTGCCAAAAATAGGCCGCGGGCACAGCGGCGCCCAAAAACGAGCGCCCGAAGTCCGCGGCCCCAAGTTCGTCCAGCCGAAAAATGCCCAAAAAAGGGTGGGCTATAGCCTTTGGGCGTGGGGCTGGCGAAGTTCGTCCGCCGGACTCGGAATGGGGCGAGACTTTGCGTGCCCCCTCCGTGTGCTAAAAATAGGCCATGAGCACAGCGGCGCCGAAAAACGAGCGCCCGAAGTCCGGGGCCCCAAGTTCGTCCAGCGGAAAAATGCCCAAAAAAGGGTGGGCTATAGCCTTTGGGCGTGGGGCTGGCGAAGTTCGTCCGCCGGACTCGGAATGGGGCGAGACTTTGCGTGCCCCCTCCGTGTGCCAAAAATAGGCCATGGGCACAGCGGCGCCCAAAAACGAGCGCACGAAGTCCGGGGCCCCAAGTTCGTCCAGCGGAAAAATGCCCAAAAAATGGTGGGCTATAGCCTTGGGGCGTGGGGCTGGCGAAGTTCGTCCGCCGGACTCGGAATGGGCAGAGACTTTGCGTGCCCCCTCCGTGTGCCAAAAATAGGCCGCGGGCACAGCGGCGCCCAAAAACGAGCGCCCGAAGTCCGCGGCCCCAAGTTCGTCCAGCCGAAAAATGCCCAAAAAAGGGTGGGCTATAGCCTTTGGGCGTGGGGCTGGCGAAGTTCGTCCGCCGGACTCGGAATGGGGCGAGACTTTGCGTGCCCCCTCCGTGTGCCAAAAATAGGCCATGGGCACAGCGGCGCCCAAAAACGAGCGCCCGAAGTCCAGGGCCCCAAGTTCGTCCAGCGGAAAAATGCCCAAAAAACGGTGGGCTATAGCCTTGGGGCGTGGGGCTGGCGAAGTTCGTCCGCCACGCTCGGAATGGGGCGAGACTTTGCGTGCCCCCTCCGTGTGGCAAAACTAGGCCGCGGGCATAGCCGGACCGAAAAACGAGCGCCCGAAGTCCGGTGCCGCAAGTTCGTCCAGCGGAAAAATGCCCAAAAAAGGGTGGGCTATAGCCTTTGGGCGTGGGGCTGGCGAAGTTCATCCGCCGGACTCGGAATGGGCCGAGACTTTGCGTGCCCCCTCCGTGTGCCAAAAATAGGCCGCGGGCACAGCCGCGCCAAAAAACGAGTGCCCGAAGCCCGGGGCCCCAAGTTCGTCCAGCGGAAAAATGCCCAAAAAAGGGTGGGCTATAGCCTTTGTGCGTGGGGCTGGCGAAGTTCGTCCGCCGGACTCGGAATTGGCCGAGACTTTGCGTGCCCCCTCCGTGTGCCAAAAATAGGCCGCGGGCACAGCGGCGCCCAAAAACGAGCGCCCGAAGTCCGGGGCCCCAAGTTCGTCCAGCGGAAAAATGCCCAAAAAAGGGTGGGCTATAGCCTTTGGGCGTGGGGCTGGCGAAGTTCGTCCGCCGGACTCGGAATGGGGCGAGACTTTGCATGCCCCCTCCGTGTGCCAAAAATATGCCATGGGCACAGCGGCGCCCAAAAACGAGCGCCCGAAGTCCGGGGCCCCAAGTTCGTCCAGCGAAAAAATGCCCAAAAGACGGTGGGCTATAGGCTTGGGGCGTGGGGCTGGCGAAGTTCATCCGCCGGACTCGGAATGGGCCGAGACTTTGCGTGCCCCCTCCGTGTGCCAAAAATAGGCCATGGGCACAGCGGCGCCCAAAAACGAGCGCCCGAAGTCCGGGGCCCCAAGTTCGTCCAGCGGAAAAATGCCCAAAACCCGGTGGGCTATAGCCTTGGGGCGTGGGGCTGGCGAAGTTCGTCCGCCGGACTCGGAATGGGCCGAGACTTTGCGTGCCCCCTCCGTGTGCCAAAAATAGTCCGTGGGCACAGATGCGCCCAAAAACGAGCGCCCGAAGCCCGGGGCCCCAAGTTCGTCCAGCGGAAAAATGCCCAAAAAAGGGTGGGCTATAGCCTTTGGGCGTGGGGCTGGCGAAGTTCGTCCGCCGGACTCGGAATGGGTCGAGACTTTGCGTGCCCCCTCCGTGTGCTAAAAATAGGCCATGAGCACAGCGGCGCCGAAAAACGAGCGCCCGAAGTCCGGGGCCCCAAGTTCGTCCAGCGGAAAAATGCCCAAAAAATGGTGGGCTATAGCCTTGGGGCGTGGGGCTGGCGAAGTTCGTCCGCCGGACTCGGAATGGGCAGAGACTTTGCGTGCCCCCTCCGTGTGCCAAAAATAGGCCGCGGGCACAGCGGCGCCCAAAAACGAGCGCCCGAAGTCCGCGGCCCCAAGTTCGTCCAGCCGAAAAATGCCCAAAAAAGGGTGGGCTATAGCCTTTGGGCGTGGGGCTGGCGAAGTTCGTCCGCCGGACTCGGAATGGGGCGAGACTTTGCGTGCCCCCTCCGTGTGCCAAAAATAGGCCATGGGCACAGCGGCGCCCAAAAACGAGCGCCCGAAGTCCAGGGCCCCAAGTTCGTCCAGCGGAAAAATGCCCAAAAAACGGTGGGCTATAGCCTTGGGGCGTGGGGCTGGCGAAGTTCGTCCGCCACGCTCGGAATGGGGCGAGACTTTGCGTGCCCCCTCCGTGTGGCAAAACTAGGCCGCGGGCATAGCCGGACCGAAAAACGAGCGCCCGAAGTTCGGTGCCGCAAGTTCGTCCAGCGGAAAAATGCCCAAAAAAGGGTGGGCTATAGCCTTTGGGCGTGGGGCTGGCGAAGTTCATCCGCCGGACTCGGAATGGGGCGAGACTTTGCGTACCCCCTCCGTGTGCCAAAAATAGGCCATGGGCACAGCGGCGCCCAAAAACGAGCGCCCGAAGTCCGGGGCCCCAAGTTCGTCCAGCGGAAAAATGCCCAAAAAACGGTGGGCTGTAGCCTTGGGGCGAGGGGCTGGCGAAGTTCATCCGCCGGACTCGGAATGGGGCGAGACTTTGCGTGCCCCCTCCGTGTGCCAAAAATAGGCTGCGGACACAGCCGCGCCCAAAAATGAGCGCCCGAAGTCCGGGGCCCCAAGTTCGTCCAGCGGAAAATTGCCCAAAAAAGGGTGGGCTATATCCTTTGGGCGTGGGGCTGGCGAAGTTCGTCCGCCGGACTCGGAATGGGGCGAGACTTTGCGTGCCCCCTCCGTGTGCCAAAAATAGGCCATGGGCACAGCGGCACCCAAAAACGAGCGCCCGAAGTCCGGGGTCCCAAGTTCGTCCAGCGGAAAAATGCCCAAAAAAGGGTGGGCTATAGCCTTTGGGCGTGGGGCTGGCGAAGTTCGTCCGCCGGACTCGGAATGGGCCGAGACTTTGCGTGCCCCCTCCGTGTGCCAAAACTAGGCCTCGGACACAGCGGCGCCCAAAAACGAGCGCCCGAAGTCCAGGGCCCCAAGTTCGTCCAGCGGAAAAATGCCCAAAAAAGGGTGGGCTATAGCCTTTGGGCGTGGGGCTGGCGAAGTTCGTCCGCCGGACTCGGAATGGGGCGAGACTTTGCGTGCCCCCTCCGTGTGCCAAAAATAGGCCATGGGCACAGCGGCACCCAAAAACGAGCACCCGAAGTCCGGGGTCCCAAGTTCGTCCAGCGGAAAAATGCCCAAAAAAGGGTGGGCTATAGCCTTTGGGCGTGGGGCTGGCGAAGTTCGTCCGCCGGACTCGGAATGGGCCGAGACTTTGCGTGCCCCCTCCGTGTGCCAAAAATAGGCCATGGGCACAGCGGCGGCCAAAAACGAGCGCCCGAAGTCCGGGGCCCCAAGTTCGTCCAGCGGAAAAATGCCCAAAAAAGGGTGGGCTATAGCCTTTGGGCGTGGGGCTGGCGAAGATCGTCCGCCGGACTCGGAATGGGCCGAGACTTTGCGTGCCCCCTCCGTGTGCCAAAAATAGGCCGCGGGCACAGCGGCGCCCAAAAACGAGCGACCGAAGTCCGGGGCCCCAAGTTCGTCCAGCGGAAAAATGCCCAAAAAAGGGTGGGCTATAGCCTTTGGGCGTGGGGCTGGCGAAGTTCGTCCGCCGGACTCGGAATGGGCCGAGACTTTGCGTGCCCCCTCCGTGTGCCAAAACTAGGCCGCGGACACAGCGGCGCCCAAAAACGAGCGCCCGAAGTACAGGGCCCCACGTTCGTCCAGCGGAAAAATGCCCAAAAAACGGTGGGCTATAGCCTTGGGGCGTGGGGCGGGCGAAGTTCGTCCGCCGAACTCGGAATGGGCCGAGACTTTGCGTGCCCCCTCCGTGTGCCAAAAATAGGCCGCGGGCACAGCGGCGCCCAAAAACGAGCGCCCGAAGTCCGGGGCCCCAAGTTCGTCCAGCGGAAAAATGCCCAAAAAAGGGTGGGCTATAGCCTTTGGGCGTGGGGCTGGCGAAGTTCGTCCGCCGAACTCGGAATGGGGCGAGACTTTGCGTGCCCCCTCCGTGTGCCAAAAATAGGCCATGGGCACAGCGGCGCCCAAAAACGAGCGCCCGAAATCCGGGGTCCCAAGTTCGTCCAGCGGAAAAATGCCCAAAAAAGGGTGGGCTATAGCCTTTGGGCGTGGGGCTGGCGAAGTTCGTCCGCCGGACTCGAAATGGGCCGAGACTTTGCGTGCCCCCTCCGTGTGCCAAAACTAGGCCGCGGACACAGCGGCGCCCAAAAACGAGGGCCCGAAGTCCGGGGCCCCAAGTTCGTCCAGCGGAAAAATGCCCAAAAAACGGTGGGCTATAGCCTTGGGGCGTGGGGCTGGCGAAGTTCGTCCGCCGGACTCGGAATGGGGCGAGACTTTGCGTGCCCCCTCCGTGTGCCAAAAATAGGCCATGGGCACAGCGGCGCCCAAAAACGAGCGCCCGAAGTCCGGGGTCCCAAGTTCGTCCAGCGGAAAAATGCCCAAAAAAGGGTGGGCTATAGCCTTTGGGCGTGGGGCTGGCGAAGTTCGTCCGCCGGACTCGAAATGGGCCGAGACTTTGCGTGCCCCCTCCGTGTGCCAAAACTAGGCCGCGGACACAGCGGCGCCCAAAAACGAGCGCCCGAAGTCCGGGGCCCCAAGTTCGTCCAGCGGAAAAATGCCCAAAAAAGGGTGGGCTATAGCCTTTGGGCGTGGGGCTGGCGAAGTTCGTCCGCCGGACTCGGAATGGGGCGAGACTTTGCGTGCCCCCTCCGTGTGCCAAAAATAGGCCATGGGCACAGCGGCGCCCAAAAACGAGCGCCGGAAGCCCGGGGCCCCAAGTTCGTCCAGCGGAAAAATGCCCAAAAAACGGTGGGCTATAGCCTTGGGGCGTGGGCCTGGCGAAGTTCGTCCGCCGGACTCGGAATGGGCCGAGACTTTGCGTGCCCCCTCCGTGTGCCAAAAATAGGCCGCGGGCACAGCCGCGTCCAAAAACGAGCGCCCGAAGTCCGGGGCCCCAAGTTCGTCCAGCGGAAAAATGCCCAAAAAACGGTGGGCTATAGCCTTGGGGCGTGGGGCTGGCGAAGTTTGTCTGCCGGACTCGGAATGGGCCGAGACTTTGCGTACCCCCTCCATGTGCCAAAAATAGGCCGCGGGCACAGCGGCGCCCAAAAACGTGCGCCCGAAGTCCGGGGCCCCAAGTTCGTCCAGCGGAAAAATGCCCAAAAAACGGTGGGCTATAGCCTTGGGGCGTGGGGCTGGCGAAGTTCGTCCGCCGGACTCGGAATGGGCCGAGACTTTGCGTGCCCCCTCCGTGTGCCAAAAATAGGCCGCGGGCACAGCCGCGCCCAAAAACGAGCGCCCGAAGTCCGGGGCCCCAAGTTCGTCCAGCGCAAAAATGCCCAAAAAACGGTGGGCTATAGCCTTGGGGCGTGGGGCTCGCGAAGTTCGTCCGCCGGACTCGGAATGGGGCGAGACTTTGCGTGCCCCCTCCGTGTGCCAAAAATTGGCCGCGGGCACAGCCGCGCCCAAAAACGAGCGCCCGAAGTCCGGGGCCCTCAGTTCGTCCAGCGGAAAAATGCCCAAAAAAGGGTGGGCTATAGCCTTGGGGCGTGGGGCTGGGGAAGTTCGTCCGCCGGACTCGGAATGGGCCGAGAATTTGCGTGCCCCCTCCGTGTGCCAAAAATAGGCCGCGGGCACAGCCGCGCCCAAAAACGAGCGCCCGAAGTCCGGGGCCCCAAGTTCGTCCAGCGGAAAAATGCACAAAAAAGGGTGGGCTATAGCCTTTGGGCGTGGGGATGGCGAAGTTCGTCCGCCGGACTCGGAATGGGGCGAGACTTTGCGTGCCCTCTCCGTGTGCCAAAAATAGGCCATGGGCACAGCGGCGTCCAAAAACGAGCGCCCGAAGTCCGGGGCCCCAAGTTCGTCCAGCGGAAAAATGCCCAAAAAACGGTGGGCTATAGCCTTGGGGTGTGGGACCGGCGAAGTTCGTCCGCCGGACTCGGAATGGGCCGAGACTTTGCGTGCCCCCTCCGTGTACCAAAAATAGGCCGCGGGCACAGCGGCGCCCAAAAACGAGCGCCCGAAGTCCGGGGCCCCAAGTTCGTCCAGCGGAAAAATGCCCAAAAAACGGTGGTATATAGCCTTGGGGCGTGGGGCTGGCGAAGTTCGTTCGCCGGACTCGGAATGGGCCGAGACTTTGCGTGCCCCCTCCGTGTGCCAAAATTAGGCCGCGGGCACAGCCGCGCCCAAAAACGAGCGCCCGAAGTCCGGGGCCCCAAGTTCGTCCAGCGGAAAAATGCCCAAAAAAGGGTGGGCTATAGCCTTTGGGCGTGGGGATGGCGAAGTTCGTCCGCCGGACTCGGAATGGGGCGAGAGTTTGCGTGCCCCCTCCGTGTGCCAAAAATAGGCCATGGGCACAGCGGCGCCCAAAAACGAGCGCCCGAAGTCCGGGGCCCCAAGTTTGTCCAGCGGAAAAATGCCCAGAAAAGGGTGGGCTATAGCCTTTGGGCGTGGGGCTGGCGAAGTTCGTCCGCCGGACTCGGAATGGGGCGAGACTTTGCGTGCCCCTCTGTGTGCCAAAAATAGGCCATGGGAACAGCGGCGCCTAAAAACGAGCGCCCGAAGTACGGGGCCCCAAGTTCGTCCAGCGGAAAAATGTCCAAAAAACGGTGGGCTATAGCCTTGGGGCGTGGGGCTGGCGAAGTTCGTCCGCCGGACTTGGAATGGGGCGAGACTTTGCGTGCCCCCTCCGTGTGCCAAAAATAGGTCGCGGGCACAGCCGCGCCCAAAAAAGAGCGCCCGAAGTCCGGGGCCCCAACTTCGTCCAGCGGAAAAATGCCCAAAAAAGGGCGGGCTATAGCCTTTGGGCGTGGGGCTGGCGAAGTTCGTCCGCCGGACTCGGAATGGGGCGAGACTTTGCGTGCCCCCTCCGTGTGCCAAAAATAGGCCATGGGCACAGCGGCGCCCAAAAACGAGCGCCCGAAGTCCGGGGCCCCAAGTTCGTCCAGCGGAAAAATGCCCAAAAAAGGGCGGGCTATAGCCTTTGGGCGTGGGGCTGGCGAAGTTCGTCCGCCGGACTCGGAATGGGGCGAGATTTTGCGTGCCCCCTCCGTGTGCCAAAAATAGGCCATGGGCACAGCGGCGCCCAAAAACGAGCGCCCGAAGTCCGGGGCCCCAAGTTCGTCCAGCGGAAAAATGCCCAAAAAACGGTGGGCTATAGCCTTGGGGCGTGGGGCTCGCGAAGTTCGTCCGCCGGACTCGGAATGGGACGAGACTTTGCGTGCCCCCTCCGTGTGCCAAAAATAGGCCGCGGGCACAGCCGCGCCCAAAAACGAGCGCCCGAAGTCCGGGGCCCTAAGTTCGTCCAGCGGAAAAATGCCCAAAAAAGGGTGGGCTATAGCCTTTGGGCGTGGGGATGGCGAAGTTCGTCCGCCGGACTCGGAATGGGGCGAGACTTTGCGTGCCCCCTCCGTGTGCCAAAAATAGGCCATGGGCACAGCGGCGTCCAAAAACGAGCGCCCGAAGTCCGGGGCCCCAGGTTCGTCCAGCGGAAAAATGCCCAAAAAACGGTGGGCTATAGCCTTGGGGCGTGGGGCTCGCGAAGTTCGTCCGCCGGACTCGGAATGGGGCGAGACTTTGCGTGCCCCCTCCGTGTGCCAAAAATAGGCCGCGGGCACAGCCGCGCCCAAAAACGAGCGCCCGAAGTCCGGGGCCCTCAGTTCGTCCAGCGGAAAAATGCCCAAAAAAGGGTGGGCTATAGCCTTGGGGCGTGGGGCTGGGGAAGTTCGTCCGCCGGACTCGGAATGGGCCGAGACTTTGCGTGCCCCCTCCGTGTGCCAAAAATAGGCCGCGGGCACAGCCGCGTCCAAAAACGAGCGCCCGAAGTGCGGGGCCCCAAGTTCGTCGAGCGGAAAAATGCCCAAAAAAGGGTGGGCTATAGCCTTTGGGCGTGGGGCTGGCGAAGTTCGTCCGCCGAACTCGGAATGGGGCGAGAGTTTGCATGCCCCCTCCGTGTGCCAAAAATAGGCCATGGGCACAGCGGCGCCCAAAAACGAGCGCCCGAAGTCCGGGGTCCCAAGTTCGTCCAGCGGAAAAATGCCCAAAAAAGGGTGGGCTATAGCCTTTGGGCGTGGGGATGGCGAAGTTCGTCCGCCGGACTCGGAATGGGGCGAGACTTTGCGTGCCCCCTCCGTGTGCCAAAAATAGGCCATGGGCACAGCGGCGCCCAAAAACGAGCGCCCGAAGTCCGGGGCCCCAAGTTCGTCCAGCGGAAAAATGCCCAAAAAA
Source organism: Citrus australasica (assembly GCA_029618585.1). Lineage (NCBI taxonomy): Eukaryota > Viridiplantae > Streptophyta > Magnoliopsida > Sapindales > Rutaceae > Citrus > Citrus australasica. The sequence continues at coordinate 230,284 of JARCIV010000098.1, read as the reverse complement.
GGGCGGGCTATAGCCTTTGGGCGTGGGGCTGGCGAAGTTCGTCCGCCGGACTCGGAATGGGGCGAGATTTTGCGTGCCCCCTCCGTGTGCCAAAAATAGGCCATGGGCACAGCGGCGCCCAAAAACGAGCGCCCGAAGTCCGGGGCCCCAAGTTCGTCCAGCGGAAAAATGCCCAAAAAACGGTGGGCTATAGCCTTGGGGCGTGGGGCTCGCGAAGTTCGTCCGCCGGACTCGGAATGGGACGAGACTTTGCGTGCCCCCTCCGTGTGCCAAAAATAGGCCGCGGGCACAGCCGCGCCCAAAAACGAGCGCCCGAAGTCCGGGGCCCTATGTTCGTCCAGCGGAAAAATGCCCAAAAAAGGGTGGGCTATAGCCTTGGGGCGTGGGGCTGGGGAAGTTCGTCCGCCGGACTCGGAATGGGCCGAGACTTTGCGTGCCCCCTTCGTGTGCCAAAAATAGGCCGCGGGCACAGCCGCGTCCAAAAACGAGCGCCCGAAGTCCGGGGCCCCAAGTTCGTCCAGCGGAAAAATGCCCAAAAAAGGGTGGGCTATAGCCTTTGGGCGTGGGGATGGCGAAGTTCGTCCGCCGGACTCGGAATGGGGCGAGACTTTGCGTGCCCCCTCCGTGTGCCAAAAATAGGCCATGGGCACAGCGGCGTCCAAAAACGAGCGCCCGAAGTCTGGGGCCCCAGGTTCGTCCAGCGGAAAAATGCCCAAAAAACGGTGGGCTATAGCCTTGGGGCAAGGGACCGGCGAAGTTCGTCCGCCGGACTCGGAATGGGCCGAGACTTTGCGTGCCCCCTCCGTGTGCCAAAAATAGGCCGCGGGCACAGCGGCGCCCAAAAACGAGCGCCCGAAGTCCGGGGCCCCAAGTTCGTCCAGCGGAAAAATGCCCAAAAAACGGTGGTATATAGCCTTGGGGCGTGGGGCTGGCGAAGTTCGTCCGCCGGACTCGGAATGGGCCGAGACTTTGCGTGCCCCCTCCGTGTACCAAAAATAGGTCGCGGGCACAGCCGCGCCAAAAAACGAGCGCCCGAAGTCCGGGGCCCCAAGTTCGTCCACCGGAAAAATGCCCAAAAAAGGGCGGGCTATAGCCTTTGGGCGTGGGGCTGGCGAAGTTCGTCCGCCGGACTTGGAATCGGGCGAGACTTTGCGTGCCCCCTCCGTGTTCCAAAAATAGGCCATGGGCACAGCGGCGCCCAAAAACGAGCGCCCGAAGTCCGGGGCCCCAAGTTCGTCCAGCGGAAAAATGCCCAAAAAACGGTGGGCTATAGCCTTGGGGCGTGGGGCTGGCGAAGTTCGTCCGCCGGACTCGGAATGGGGCGAGACTTTGCGTGCCCCCTCCGTGTGCCAAAAATAGGCCGCGGGCACTGCCGCGCCCAAAAACGAGCGCCCGAAGTCCGGGGCCCTAAGTTCGTCCAGCGGAAAAATGCCCAAAAAAGGGTGGGCTATAGCCTTGGGGCGTGGGGCTGGGGAAGTTCGTCCGCCGGACTCGGAATGGGCCGAGACTTTGCGTGCCCCCTCCGTGTGCCAAAAATAGGCCGCGGGCAAAGCCGCGCCCAAAAACGAGCGCCCAAAGTCCGGGGCCCTAAGTTCGTCCAGCGGGAAAATGCCCAAAAAAGGGTGGGCTATAGCCTTTGGGCGTGGGGATGGCGATGTTCGTCCGCCGGACTCGGAATGGGGCGAGACTTTGCGTGCCCCCTCCGGGTGCCAAAAATAGGCCATGGGCACAGCGGCGCCCAAAAACGAGCGCACGAAGTCCTGGGCCCCAAGTTCGTCCAGCGGAAAAATGCCCAAAAAAGGGTGGGCTATAGCCTTTGGGCGTGGGGCTGGCGAAGTTCGTCCGCCGGACTCGGAATGGGCCGAGACTTTGCGTGCCCCCTCCGTGTGCCAAAAATAGGCCATGGGCACAGCGACGCCCAAAAACGAGCGCCCGAAGTCCGGGGCCCCAAGTTCGTCCAGCGGAAAAATGCCCAAAAAACGGTGGGCTATAGCCTTGGGGCGTGGGGCTGGCGAAGTTCGTCCGCCGGACTCGGAATGGGCCGAGACATTGCGTGCCCCCTCCGTGTGCCAAAAATAGGCCGCGGGCACAGCCGCGCCCAAAAACGAGCGCCCGAAGCCCGGGGCCCCAAGTTCGTCCAGCGGAAAAATGCCCAAAAAACGGTGGGCTATAGCCTTGGGGCGTGGGGCTGGCGAAGTTCGTCCGCCGGACTCGGAATGGGGCGACACTTTGCGTGCCCCCTCCGTATGCCAAAAATAGGCCGCGGGCACAGCCGCGCCCAAAAACGGGAGCCCGAAATCCGGGGCCCCAAGTTCGTCCAGCGGAAAAATGACCAAAAAAGGGTGGGCTATAGCCTTTGGGCGTGGGGCTGGCGAAGTTCGTCCGCCGGACTCGGAATGGGGAGAGACTTTGCGTGCCCCCTCCGTGTGCCAAAAATAGGCCGCGGGCACAGCCGCGCCCAAAAAAGAGCGCCCGAAGTCCGGGGCCCCAAGTTCGTCCAGCGGAAAAATGCCCAAAAAAGGGTGGGCTATAGCCTTTGGGCGTGGGGCTGGCGAAGTTCGTCCGCCGGACTCGGAATGGGGCGAGACTTTGCGTGCCCCCTCCGTGTGGCAAAAATAGGCCATGGGCACAGCCGCGCCCAAAAACGAGCGCCCGAAGTCCGGGGCCCCAAGTTCGTCCAGCGGAAAAATGCCCAAAAAAGGGTGGGCTATAGCCTTTGGGCGTGGGGCTGGCGAAGTTCGTCCGCCGGACTCGGAATGGGGCGAGACTTTGCGTGCCTCCTCCGTGTACCAAAAATAGGCCGCGGGCACATCCGCGCCCAAAAACGAGCGCCCGAAGTCCGGTGCCCCAAGTTCGTCCAGCGGAAAAATGCCCAAAAAACGGTGGGCTATAGCCTTGGGGCGTGGGGCTGGCGAAGTTCGTCCGCCGGACTCGGAATGGGCCGAGACATTGCGTGCCCCCTCCGTGTGCCAAAAATAGGCCGCGGGCACAGCCGCGCCCAAAAACGAGCGCCCGAAGTCCGGGGCCCCAAGTTGGTCCAGCGGAAAAATGCCCAAAAAACGGTGGGCTATAGCCTTGGGGCGTGGGGCTGGCGAAGTTCGTCCGCCGGACTCGGAATGGGCCGAGACATTGCGTGCCCCCTCCGTGTGCCAAAAATAGGCCGCGGGCACAGCCGCGCCCAAAAACGAGCGCCCGAAGCCCGGGGCCCCAAGTTCGTCCAGCGGAAAAATGCCCAAAAAACGGTGGGCTATAGCCTTGGGGCGTGGGGCTGGCGAAGTTCGTCCGCCGGACTCGGAATGGGGCGACACTTTGCGTGCCCCCTCCGTATGCCAAAAATAGGCCGCGGGCACAGCCGCGCCCAAAAACGGGAGCCCGAAATCCGGGGCCCCAAGTTCGTCCAGCGGAAAAATGACCAAAAAAGGGTGGGCTATAGCCTTTGGGCGTGGGGCTGGCGAAGTTCGTCCGCCGGACTCGGAATGGGGAGAGACTTTGCGTGCCCCCTCCGTGTGCCAAAAATAGGCCGCGGGCACAGCCGCGCCCAAAAAAGAGCGCCCGAAGTCCGGGGCCCCAAGTTCGTCCAGCGGAAAAATGCCCAAAAAAGGGTGGGCTATAGCCTTTGGGCGTGGGGCTGGCGAAGTTCGTCCGCCGGACTCGGAATGGGGCGAGACTTTGCGTGCCCCCTCCGTGTGGCAAAAATAGGCCATGGGCACAGCCGCGCCCAAAAACGAGCGCCCGAAGTCCAGGGCCCCAAGTTCGTCCAGCGGAAAAATGCCCAAAAAAGGGTGGGCTATAGCCTTTGGGCGTGGGGCTGGCGAAGTTCGTCCGCCGGACTCGGAATGGGCCGAGACTTTGCGTGCCCCCTCCGTGTGCCAAAAATAGGCCATGGGCACAGCGACGCCCAAAAACGAGCGCCCGAAGTCCGGGGCCCCAAGTTCGTCCAGCGGAAAAATGCCCAAAAAACGGTGGGCTATAGCCTTGGGGCGTGGGGCTGGCGAAGTTCGTCCGCCGGACTCGGAATGGGCCGAGACATTGCGTGCCCCCTCCGTGTGCCAAAAATAGGCCGCGGGCACAGCCGCGCCCAAAAACGAGCGCCCGAAGCCCGGGGCCCCAAGTTCGTCCAGCGGAAAAATGCCCAAAAAACGGTGGGCTATAGCCTTGGGGCGTGGGGCTGGCGAAGTTCGTCCGCCGGACTCGGAATGGGGCGACACTTTGCGTGCCCCCTCCGTATGCCAAAAATAGGCCGCGGGCACAGCCGCGCCCAAAAACGGGAGCCCGAAATCCGGGGCCCCAAGTTCGTCCAGCGGAAAAATGACCAAAAAAGGGTGGGCTATAGCCTTTGGGCGTGGGGCTGGCGAAGTTCGTCCGCCGGACTCGGAATGGGGAGAGACTTTGCGTGCCCCCTCCGTGTGCCAAAAATAGGCCGCGGGCACAGCCGCGCCCAAAAAAGAGCGCCCGAAGTCCGGGGCCCCAAGTTCGTCCAGCGGAAAAATGCCCAAAAAAGGGTGGGCTATAGCCTTTGGGCGTGGGGCTGGCGAAGTTCGTCCGCCGGACTCGGAATGGGGCGAGACTTTGCGTGCCCCCTCCGTGTGGCAAAAATAGGCCATGGGCACAGCCGCGCCCAAAAACGAGCGCCCGAAGTCCGGGGCCCCAAGTTCGTCCAGCGGAAAAATGCCCAAAAAAGGGTGGGCTATAGCCTTTGGGCGTGGGGCTGGCGAAGTTCGTCCGCCGGACTCGGAATGGGGCGAGACTTTGCGTGCCTCCTCCGTGTACCAAAAATAGGCCGCGGGCACATCCGCGCCCAAAAACGAGCGCCCGAAGTCCGGTGCCCCAAGTTCGTCCAGCGGAAAAATGCCCAAAAAACGGTGGGCTATAGCCTTGGGGCGTGGGGCTGGCGAAGTTCGTCCGCCGGACTCGGAATGGGCCGAGACATTGCGTGCCCCCTCCGTGTGCCAAAAATAGGCCGCGGGCACAGCCGCGCCCAAAAACGAGCGCCCGAAGTCCGGGGCCCCAAGTTGGTCCAGCGGAAAAATGCCCAAAAAACGGTGGGCTATAGCCTTGGGGCGTGGGGCTGGCGAAGTTCGTCCGCCGGACTTGGAATGGGACGAGACTTTGCGTGCCCTCTCCGTGTGCAAAAAATAGGCCATGGGCACAGCGGCGCCCAAAAACGAGCGCCTGAAGTCCGGGGCCCCAAGTTCGTCCAGCGGAAAAATGCCCAAAAAAGGGTGGGCTATAGCCTTGGGGCGTGGGGCTGGCGAAGTTCGTCCGCCGGACTCGGAACGGGCGAGACTTTGCGTGCCCCCTCCGTGTGGCAAAAATAGGCCATGGGCACAGCGGCGCCCAAAAACGAGCGCCTGAAGTCCGGGGCCCCAAGTTCGTCCAGCGGAAAAATGCCCAAAAAAGGGTGGGCTATAGCCTTGGGGCGTGGGGCTGGCGAAGTTCGTCCGCCGGACTCGGAATGGGGCGAGACTTTGCGTGCCCCCTCCGTGTACCAAAAATAGGCCGCGGGCACATCCGCGCCCAAAAACGAGCGCCCGAAGTCCGGTGCCCCAAGTTCGTCCAGCGGAAAAATGCCCAAAAAACGGTGGGCTATAGCCTTGGGGCGTGGGGCTGGCGAAGTTCGTCCGCCGGACTCGGAATGGGCCGAGACATTGCGTGCCCCCTCCGTGTGCCAAAAATAGGCCGCGGGCACAGCCGCGCCCAAAAACGAGCGCCCGAAGTCCGGGGCCCCAAGTTGGTCCAGCGGAAAAATGCCCAAAAAACGGTGGGCTATAGCCTTGGGGCGTGGGGCTGGCGAAGTTCGTCCGCCGGACTTGGAATGGGACGAGACTTTGCGTGCCCTCTCCGTGTGCAAAAAATAGGCCATGGGCACAGCGGCGCCCAAAAACGAGCGCCTGAAGTCCAGGGCCCCAAGTTCGTCCAGCGGAAAAATGCCCAAAAAAGGGTGGGCTATAGCCTTGGGGCGTGGGGCTGGCGAAGTTCGTCCGCCGGACTCGGAACGGGCGAGACTTTGCGTGCCCCCTCCGTGTGGCAAAAATAGGCCATGGGCACAGCGGCGCCCAAAAACGAGCGCCTGAAGTCCGGGGCCCCAAGTTCGTCCAGCGGAAAAATGCCCAAAAAAGGGTGGGCTATAGCCTTGGGGCGTGGGGTTGGCGAAGTTCGTCCGCCAGACTCGGAACGGGCGAGACTTTGCGTGCCCCCTCCGTGTGCCAAAAATAGGCCATGGGCACAGCGGCGCCCAAAAACGAGAGCCCGAAGTCCGGGGCCCCAAGTTCGTCCAGCGGAAAAATGCCCAAAAAAGGGTGGGCTATAGCCTTTGGGCGTGGGGCTGGCGAAGTTCGTCCGCCGGACTCGAAATGGGGCGAGACTTTGCGTGCCCCCTCCGTGTGCCAAAAATAGGCCATGGGCACAGCGGCGCCCAAAAACAAGCGCCCGAAGTCCGGGGCCCCAAGTTCGTCCAGCGGAAAAATGCCCAAAAAACGGTGGGCTATAGCCTTGGGGCGTGGGGCCTGCGAAGTTCGTCCGCCGGACTCGAAATGGGCCGAGACTTTGCGTGCCCCCTCCGTGTGCCAAAAATAGGCCGCGAGCAAAGCCGCGCCCATAAACAAGCGCCCGAAGACCGGGGTCCCAAGTTCGTCCAGCGGAAAAATGCCCAAAAAACGGTGGGCTATAGCCTTGGGGCGTGGGGCTGGCGAAGTTCGTCCGCCGGACTCGGAATGGGCCGAGACATTGCGTGCCCCCTCCGTGTGCCAAAAATAGGCCGCGGGCACAGCCGCGCCCAAAAACGAGCGCCCGAAGTCCGGGGCCCCAAGTTGGTCCAGCGGAAAAATGCCCAAAAAACGGTGGGCTATAGCCTTGGGGCGTGGGGCTGGCGAAGTTCGTCCGCCGGACTCGGAATGGGACGAGACTTTGCGTGCCCTCTCCGTGTGTAAAAAATAGGCCATGGGCACAGCGGCGCCCAAAAACGAGCGCCTGAAGTCCGGGGCCCCAAGTTCGTCCAGCGGAAAAATGCCCAAAAAAGGGTGGGCTATAGCCTTTGGGCGTGGGGCTGGCGAAGTTCGTCCGCCGGACTCAAAATGGGGCGAGACTTTGCGTGCCCCCTCCGTGTGCCAAAAATAGGCATGGGCACAGCGGCGCCTAAAAACAAGCGCCCGAAGTCCGGGGCCCCAAGTTCGTCCAGCGGAAAAATGCCCAAAAAACGGTGGGCTATAGCCTTGGGGCGTGGGGCCGGCGAAGTTCGTCCGCCGGACTCGAAATGGGCCGAGACTTTGCGTGCCCCCTCCGTGTGCCAAAAATAGGCCGCGAGCACAGCCGCGCCCATAAACAAGCGCCCGAAGTCCGGGGCCCCAAGTTCGTCCAGCGGAAAAATGCCCAAAAAAGGGTGGGCTATAGCCTTGGGGCGTGGTGCTGGCGAAGTTCGTCCGCCGGACTCGGAATGGATGAGACTTTGCGTGCCCCCTCCGTGTGCCAAAAATAGGCCATGGGCACAGCGGCGCCCAAAAACGAGCGCCCGAAGTCCGGCGCCGCAAGTTCGTCCAGCGGAAAAATGCCCAAAAAAGGGTGGGCTATAGCCTTTGGGCGTGGGGCTGGCGATGTTCGTCCGCCGGACTCGGAATGGGGCGAGACTTTGCGTGCCCCCTCCGTGTGCCAAAAATAGGCCATGGGCACAGCGGCGCCCAAAAACGAGCGCCCGAAGTCCGGGGCCCCAAGTTCGTCCAGCGGAAAAATGCCCAAAAAAGGGTGGGCTATAGCCTTTGGGCGTGGGGCCGGCGAAGTTCGTCCGCCGGACTCGGAATGGGGCGAGACTTTGCGTGCCCCCTCCGTGTGCCAAAAATAGGCCATGGGCACAGCGGCGCCCAAAAACGAGCGCCCGAAGTCCGGGGCCCCAAGTTCGTCCAGCGGAAAAATGCCCAAAAAAGGGTGGGCTATAGCCTTTGGGCGTGGGGCTATCGAAGTTCGTCCGCCGGACTCGGAATGGGGCGAGACTTTGCGTGCCCCCTCCGTGTGCCAAAAATAGGCCATGGGCACAGCGGCGCCCAAAAACGAGCGCCCGAAGTCCGGGGCCCCAAGTTCGTCCAGCGGAAAAATGCCCGAAAAAGGGTGGGCTATAGCCTTGGGGCGTGGGGCCGGCGAAGTTCGTCCGCCGGACTCGAAATGGGCCGAGACTTTGCGTGCCCCCTCCGTGTGCCAAAAATAGGCCGCGAGCACAGCCGCGCCCATAAACAAGCGCCCGAAGTCCGGGGCCCCAAGTTCGTCCAGCGGAAAAATGCCCAAAAAAGGGTGGGCTATAGCCTTGGGGCGTGGTGCTGGCGAAGTTCGTCCGCCGGACTCGGAATGGATGAGACTTTGCGTGCCCCCTCCGTGTGCCAAAAATAGGCCATGGGCACAGCGGCGCCCAAAAACGAGCGCCCGAAGTCCGGCGCCCCAAGTTCGTCCAGCGGAAAAATGCCGAAAAAAGGGTGGGCTATAGCCTTTGGGCGTGGGGCTGGCGAAGTTCGTCCGCCGGACTCGGAATGGGGCGAGACTTTGCGTGCCCCCTCCGTGTGCCAAAAATAGGCCATGGGCACAGCGGCGCCCAAAAACGAGCGCCCGAAGTCCGGAGCCCCAAGTTCGTCCAGCGGAAAAATGCCCAAAAAAGGGTGGGCTATAGCCTTTGGGCGTGGGGCCGGCGAAGTTCGTCCGCCGGACTCGGAATGGGGCGAGACTTTGCGTGCCCCCTCCGTGTGCTAAAAATAGGCCATGGGCACAGCGGCGCCCAAAAACGAGCGCCCGAAGTCCGGGGTCCCAAGTTCGTCCAGCGGAAAAATGCCCAAAAAAGGGTGGGCTATAGCCTTTGGGCGTGGGGCTGGCGAAGTTCGTCCGCCGGACTCAGAATGGGGCGAGACTTTGCGTGCCCCCTCCGTGTGCCAAAAATAGACAATGGGCACAGCCGCGTCCAAAAACGAGCGCCCGAAGTCCGGGGTCCCAAGTTCGTCCAGCGGAAAAATGCCCAAAAAAGGGTGGGCTATAGCCTTTGGGCGTGGGGCTGGCGAAGTTCGTCCGCCGGACTCGGAATGGGGAGAGACTTTGCGTGCGCCCTCCGTGTGCCAAAAATAGGCCGTGGGCACAGCGGCGCCCAAAAACGAGCGCCCGAAGTCCGGGGCCCCAAGTTCGTCCAGCGGAAAAATGCCCAAAAAAGGGTGGGCTATAGCCTTTGGGCGTGGGGCGGGCGAAGTTCGTCCGCCGGACGCAGAATGGGGCGAGACTTTGCGTGCCCCCTCCGTGTGCCAAAAATAGACAATGGGCACAGCCGCGCCCAAAAACGAGCGCCCGAAGTCCGGGGCCCCAAGTTGGTCCAGCGGAAAAATGCCCAAAAAAGGGTGGGCTATAGCCTTTGGGCGTGGGGCTATCGAAGTTCGTCCGCCGGACTCGGAATGGGGCGAGACTTTGCGTGCCCCCTCCGTGTGCCAAAAATAGGCCATGGGCACAGCGGCGCCCAAAAACGAGCGCCCGAAGTCTGGGGCCCCAAGTTCGTCCAGCGGAAAAATGCCCAAAAAACGGTGGGCTATAGCCTTGGGGCAAGGGGCTGGCGAAGTTCGTCCGCCGGACTCGGAATGGGCCGAGACTTTGCGTGCCCCCTCCGTGTGCCAAAAATAGGCCATGGGCACAGCGGCGCCCAAAAACGAGCGCCCGAAGTCCGGAGCCCCAAGTTCGTCCAGCGGAAAAATGCCCAAAAAAGGGTGGGCTATAGCCTTTGGGCGTGGGGCCGGCGAAGTTCGTCCGCCGGACTCGGAATGGGGCGAGACTTTGCGTGCCCCCTCCGTGTGCCAAAAATAGGCCATGGGCACAGCGGCGCCCAAAAACGAGCGCCCGAAGTCCGGGGTCCCAAGTTCGTCCAGCGGAAAAATGCCCAAAAAAGGGTGGGCTATAGCCTTTGGGCGTGGGGCTGGCGAAGTTCGTCCGCCGGACTCAGAATGGGGCGAGACTTTGCGTGCCCCCTCCGTGTGCCAAAAATAGACAATGGGCACAGCCGCGTCCAAAAACGAGCGCCCGAAGTCCGGGGTCCCAAGTTCGTCCAGCGGAAAAATGCCCAAAAAAGGGTGGGCTATAGCCTTTGGGCGTGGGGCTGGCGAAGTTCGTCCGCCGGACTCGGAATGGGGAGAGACTTTGCGTGCCCCCTCCGTGTGCCAAAAATAGGCCGTGGGCACAGCGGCACCCAAAAACGAGCGCCCGAAGTCCGGGGCCCCAAGTTCGTCCAGCGGAAAAATGCCCAAAAAAGGGTGGGCTATAGCCTTTGGGCGTGGGGCGGGCGAAGTTCGTCCGCCGGACTCAGAATGGGGCGAGACTTTGCGTGCCCCCTCCGTGTGCCAAAAATAGACAATGGGCACAGCCGCGCCCAAAAACGAGCGCCCGAAGTCCGGGGCCCCAAGTTGGTCCAGCGGAAAAATGCCCAAAAAAGGGTGGGCTATAGCCTTTGGGCGTGGGGCTATCGAAGTTCGTCCGCCGGACTCGGAATGGGGCGAGACTTTGCGTGCCCCCTCCGTGTGCCAAAAATAGGCCATGGGCACAGCGGCGCCCAAAAACGAGCGCCCGAAGTCCGGGGCCCCAAGTTCGTCCAGCGGAAAAATGCCCAAAAAACGGTGGGCTATAGCCTTGGGGCAAGGGGCTGGCGAAGTTCGTCCGCCGGACTCGGAATGGGCCGAGACTTTGCGTGCCCCCTCCGTGTGCCAAAAATAGGCCGCGGGCACAGCGGCGCCCAAAAACGAGCGCCCGAAGTCCGGGGCCCCAAGTTCGTCCAGCGGAAAAATGCCCAAAAAAGGGTGGGCTATAGCCTTTGGGCGTGGGGCTGGCGAAGTTCGTCCGCCGGACCCGGAATGGGGCGAGCCTTTGCGTGCCCCCTCCGTGTGCCAAAAATAGGCCATGGGCACAGCGGCGCCCAAAAATGAGCGCCCGAAGTCCGGCGCCCCAAGTTCGTCCAGCGGAAAAATGCCGAAAAAAGGGTGGGCTATAGCCTTTGGGCGTGGGGCTGGCGAAGTTCGTCCGCCGGACTCGGAATGGGGCGAGACTTTGCGTGCCCCCTCCGTGTGCCAAAAATAGGCCATGGGCACAGCGGCGCCCAAAAACGAGCGCCCGAAGTCCGGGGCCCCAAGTTCGTCCAGCGGAAAAATGCCCAAAAAAGGGTGGGCTATAGCCTTTGGGCGTGGGGCCGGCGAAGTTCGTCCGCCGGACTCGGAATGGGGCGAGACTTTGCGTGCCCCCTCCGTGTGCAAAAAATAGGCCATGGGCACAGCGGCGCCCAAAAACGAGCGCCCGAAGTCCGGGGCCCCAAGTTCGTCCAGCGGAAAAATGCCCAAAAAAGGGTGGGCTATAGCCTTTGGGCGTGGGGCTATCGAAGTTCGTCCGCCGGACTCGGAATGGGGCGAGACTTTGCGTACCCCCTCCGTGTGCCAAAAATAGGCCATGGGCACAGCGGCGCCCAAAAACGAGCGCCCGAAGTCCGGGGCCCCAAGTTCGTCCAGCGGAAAAATGCCCAAAAAACGGTGGGCTATAGCCTTGGGGCAAGGGGCTGGCGAAGTTCGTCCGCCGGACTCGGAATGGGCCGAGACTTTGCGTGCCCCCTCCGTGTGCCAAAAATAGGCCGCGGGCACAGCGGCGCCCAAAAATGAGCGCCCGAAGTCCGGGGCCCCAAGTTCGTCCAGCGGAAAAATGCCCAAAAAAGGGTGGGCTATAGCCTTTGGGCGTGGGGCTGGCGAAGTTCGTCCGCCGGACCCGGAATGGGGTGAGACTTTGCGTGCCCCCTCCGTGTGCCAAAAATAGGCCATGGGCACAGCGGCGCCCAAAAACGAGCGCCCGAAGTGCGGCGCCCCAAGTTCGTCCAGCGGAAAAATGCCGAAAAAAGGGTGGGCTATAGCCTTTGGGCGTGGGGCTGGCGAAGTTCGTCCGCCGGACTCGGAATGGGGCGAGACTTTGCGTGCCCCCTCCGTGTGCCAAAAATAGGCCATGGGCACAGCGGCGCCCAAAAACGAGCGCCCGAAGTCCGGGGCCCCAAGTTCGTCCAGCGGAAAAATGCCCAAAAAAGGGTGGGCTATAGCCTTTGGGCGTGGGGCCGGCGAAGTTCGTCCGCCGGACTCGGAATGGGGCGAGACTTTGCGTGCCCCCTCCGTGTGCCAAAAATAGGCCATGGGCACAGCGGCGCCCAAAAACGAGCGCCCGAAGTCCGGAGCCCCAAGTTCGTCCAGCGGAAAAATGCCCAAAAAAGGGTGGGCTATAGCCTTTGGGCGTGGGGCCGGCGAAGTTCGTCCGCCGGACTCGGAATGGGGCGAGACTTTGCGTGCCCCCTCCGTGTGCCAAAAATAGGCCATGGGCACAGCGGCGCCCAAAAACGAGCGCCCGAAGTCCGGGGTCCCAAGTTCGTCCAGCGGAAAAATGCCCAAAAAAGGGTGGGCTATAGCCTTTGGGCGTGGGGCTGGCGAAGTTCGTCCGCCGGACTCAGAATGGGGCGAGACTTTGCGTGCCCCCTCCGTGTGCCAAAAATAGACAATGGGCACAGCCGCGTCCAAAAACGAGCGCCCGAAGTCCGGGGTCCCAAGTTCGTCCAGCGGAAAAATGCCCAAAAAAGGGTGGGCTATAGCCTTTGGGCGTGGGGCTGGCGAAGTTCGTCCGCCGGACTCGGAATGGGGAGAGACTTTGCGTGCCCCCTCCGTGTGCCAAAAATAGGCCGTGGGCACAGCGGCGCCAAAAAACGAGCGCCCGAAGTCCGGGGCCCCAAGTTCGTCCAGCGGAAAAATGCCCAAAAAAGGGTGGGCTATAGCCTTTGGGCGTGGGGCGGGCGAAGTTCGTCCGCCGGACTCAGAATGGGGCGAGACTTTGCGTGCCCCCTCCGTGTGCCAAAAATAGACAATGGGCACAGCCGCGCCCAAAAACGAGCGCCCGAAGTCCGGGGCCCCAAGTTGGTCCAGCGGAAAAATGCCCAAAAAAGGGTGGGCTATAGCCTTTGGGCGTGGGGCTATCGAAGTTCGTCCGCCGGACTCGGAATGGGGCGAGACTTTGCGTGCCCCCTCCGTGTGCCAAAAATAGGCCATGGGCACAGCGGCGCCCAAAAACGAGCGCCCGAAGTCCGGGGCCCCAAGTTCGTCCAGCGGAAAAATGCCCAAAAAACGGTGGGCTATAGCCTTGGGGCAAGGGGCTGGCGAAGTTCGTCCGCCGGACTCGGAATGGGCCGAGACTTTGCGTGCCCCCTCCGTGTGCCAAAAATAGGCCATGGGCACAGCGGCGCCCAAAAACGAGCGCCCGAAGTCCGGAGCCCCAAGTTCGTCCAGCGGAAAAATGCCCAAAAAAGGGTGGGCTATAGCCTTTGGGCGTGGGGCCGGCGAAGTTCGTCCGCCGGACTCGGAATGGGGCAAGACTTTGCGTGCCCCCTCCGTGTGCCAAAAATAGGCCATGGGCACAGCGGCGCCCAAAAACGAGCGCCCGAAGTCCGGGGTCCCAAGTTCGTCCAGCGGAAAAATGCCCAAAAAAGGGTGGGCCATAGCCTTTGGGCGTTGGGCTGGCGAAGTTCGTCCGCCGGACTCAGAATGGGGCGAGACTTTGCGTGCCCCCTCCGTGTGCCAAAAATAGACAATGGGCACAGCCGCGTCCAAAAACGAGCGCCCGAAGTCCGGGGTCCCAAGTTCGTCCAGCGGAAAAATGCCCAAAAAAGGGTGGGCTATAGCCTTTGGGCGTGGGGCTGGCGAAGTTCGTCCGCCGGACTCGGAATGGGGAGAGACTTTGCGTGCCCCCTCCGTGTGCCAAAAATAGGCCGTGGGCACAGCGGCGCCCAAAAACGAGCGCCCGAAGTCCGGGGCCCCAAGTTCGTCCAGCGGAAAAATGCCCAAAAAAGGGTGGGCTATAGCCTTTGGGCGTGGGGCGGGCGAAGTTCGTCCGCCGGACTCAGAATGGGGCGAGACTTTGCGTGCCCCCTCCGTGTGCCAAAAATAGACAATGGGCACAGCCGCGCCCAAAAACGAGCGCCCGAAGTCCGGGGCCCCAAGTTGGTCCAGCGGAAAAATGCCCAAAAAAGGGTGGGCTATAGCCTTTGGGCGTGGGGCTATCGAAGTTCGTCCGCCGGACTCGGAATGGGGCGAGACTTTGCGTGCCCCCTCCGTGTGCCAAAAATAGGCCATGGGCACAGCGGCGCCCAAAAACGAGCGCCCGAAGTCCGGGGCCCCAAGTTCGTCCAGCGGAAAAATGCCCAAAAAACGGTGGGCTATAGCCTTGGGGCAAGGGGCTGGCGAAGTTCGTCCGCCGGACTCGGAATGGGCCGAGACTTTGCGTGCCCCCTCCGTGTGCCAAAAATAGGCCGCGGGCACAGCGGCGCCCAAAAACGAGCGCCCGAAGTCCGGGGCCCCAAGTTCGTCCAGCGGAAAAATGCCCAAAAAAGGGTGGGCTATAGCCTTTGGGCGTGGGGCTGGCGAAGTTCGTCCGCCGGACCCGGAATGGGGCGAGACTTTGTGTGCCCCCTCCGTGTGCCAAAAATAGGCCATGGGCACAGCGGCGCCCAAAAACGAGCGCCCGAAGTCCGGCGCCCCAAGTTCGTCCAGCGGAAAAATGCCGAAAAAAGGGTGGGCTATAGCCTTTGGGCGTGGGGCTGGCGAAGTTCGTCCGCCGGACTCGGAATGGGGCGAGACTTTGCGTGCCCCCTCCGTGTGCCAAAAATAAGCCATGGGCACAGCGGCGCCCAAAAACGAGCGCCCGAAGTCCGGGGCCCCAAGTTCGTCCAGCGGAAAAATGCCCAAAAAAGGGTGGGCTATAGCCTTTGGGCGTGGGGCCGGCGAAGTTCGTCCGCCGGACTCGGAATGGGGCGAGACTTTGCGTGCCCCCTCCGTGTGCCAAAAATAGACCATGGGCACAGCGGCGCCCAAAAACGAGCGCCCGAAGTCCGGGGCCCCAAGTTCGTCCAGCGGAAAAATGCCCAAAAAAGGGTGGGCTATAGCCTTTGGGCGTGGGGCTATCGAAGTTCGTCCGCCGGACTCGGAATGGGGCGAGACTTTGCGTACCCCCTCCGTGTGCCAAAAATAGGCCATGGGCACAGCGGCGCCCAAAAACGAGCGCCCGAAGTCCGGGGCCCCAAGTTCGTCCAGCGGAAAAATGCCCAAAAAAGGGTGGGCTATAGCCTTGGAGCATGGGGCTGGCGAAGTTCGTCCACCGGACTCGGAATGGGGCGAGAGTTTGCGTGCCCCCTCTGTGTGCCAAAAATAGGCCATGGGCACAACGGCGTCCAAAAACGAGCGCCCGAAGTCCGGGGTCCCAAGTTCGTCCAGCGGAAAAATGCCCAAAAAAGGGTGGGCTATAGCCTTTGGGCGTGGGGCTGGCGAAGTTCGTCCGCCGGACTCAGAATGGGGCGAGACTTTGCGTGCCCCCTCCGTGTGCCAAAAATAGACAATGGGCACAGCCGCGTCCAAAAACGAGAGCCCGAAGTCCGGGGTCCCAAGTTCGTCCAGCGGAAAAATGCCCAAAAAAGGGTGGGCTATAGCCTTTGGGCGTGGGGCTGGCGAAGTTCGTCCGCCGGACTCGGAATGGGGAGAGACTTTGCGTGCCCCCTCCGTGTGCCAAAAATAGGCCGTGGGCACAGCGGCGCCCAAAAACGAGCGCCCGAAGTCCGGGGCCCCAAGTTCGTCCAGCGGAAAAATGCCCAAAAAAGGTTGGGCTATAGACTTTGGGCGTGGGGCGGGCGAAGTTCGTCCGCCGGACTCAGAATGGGGCGAAACTTTGCGTGCCCCCTCCGTGTGCCAAAAATAGACAATGGGCACAGCCGCACCCAAAAACGAGCGCCCGAAGTCCGGGGCCCCAAGTTGGTCCAGCGGAAAAATGCCCAAAAAAGGGTGGGCTATAGCCTTTGGGCGTGGGGCTATCGAAGTTCGTCCGCCGGACTCGGAATGGGGCGAGACTTTGCGTGCCCCCTCCGTGTGCCAAAAATAGGCCATGGGCACAGCGGCGCCCAAAAACGAGCGCCCGAAGTCCGGGGCCCCAAGTTCGTCCAGCGGAAAAATGCCCAAAAAACGGTGGGCTATAGCCTTGGGGCAAGGGGCTGGCGAAGTTCGTCCGCCGGACTCGGAATGGGCCGAGACTTTGCGTGCCCCCTCCGTGTGCCAAAAATAGGCCGCGGGCACAGCGGCGCCCAAAAACGAGCGCCCGAAGTCCGGGGCCCCAAGTTCGTCCAGCGGAAAAATGCCCAAAAAAGGGTGGGCTATAGCCTTTGGGCGTGGGGCTGGCGAAGTTCGTCCGCCGGACCCGGAATGGGGCGAGACTTTGCGTGCCCCCTCCGTGTGCCAAAAATACGCCATGGGCACAGCGGCGCCCAAAAACGAGCGCCCGAAGTCCGGCGCCCCAAGTTCGTCCAGCGGAAAAATGCCGAAAAAAGGGTGGGCTATAGCCTTTGGGCGTGGGGCTGGCAAAGTTCGTCCGCCGGACTCGGAATGGGGCGAGACTTTGCGTGCCCCCTCCGTGTGCCAAAAATAGGCCATGGGCACAGCGGCGCCCAAAAACGAGCGCCCGAAGTCCGGGGCCCCAACTTCGTCCAGCGGAAAAATGCCCAAAAAAGGGTGGGCTATAGCCTTTGGGCGTGGGGCTGGCGAAGTTCGTCCGCCGGACCCGGAATGGGGCGAGACTTTGCGTGCCCCCTCCGTGTGCCAAAAATACACCATGGGCACAGCGGCGCCCAAAAACGAGCGCCCGAAGTCCGGCGCCCCAAGTTCGTCCAGCGGAAAAATGCCGAAAAAAGGGTGGGCTATAGCCTTTGGGCGTGGGGCTGGCGAAGTTCGTCCGCCGGACTCGGAATGGGGCGAGACTTTGCGTGCCCCCTCCGTGTGCCAAAAATAGGCCATGGGCACAGCGGCGCCCAAAAACGAGCGCCCGAAGTCCGGGGCCCCAACTTCGTCCAGCGGAAAAATGCCCAAAAAAGGGTGGGCTATAGCCTTTGGGCGTGGGGCCGGCGAAGTTCGTCCGCCGGACTCGGAATGGGGCGAGACTTTGCGTGCCCCCTCCGTGTGCCAAAAATAGGCCATGGGCACAGCGGCGCCCAAAAACGAGCGCCCGAAGTCCGGGGCCCCAAGTTCGTCCAGCGGAAAAATGCCCAAAAAACGGTGGGCTATAGCCTTGGGGCGTGGGGCTGGCGAAGTTGGACCGCCGGACTCGGAATGGGGCAAGACTTTGCGTGCCCCCTCCCTGTGCCAAAAATAGGCCATGGGCACAGCGGCACCCAAAAACGAGTGCCCGAAGTCCGGGGCCCCAAGTTCGTCCAGCGGAAAAATGCCCAAAAAAGGGTAGGCTATAGCCTTTGGGCGTGGGGCTGGCGAAGTTCGTCCGCCGGACTCGGAATGGGGCGAGACTTTGCGTGCCCCCTCCGTGTACCAAAAATAGGCCATGGGCACTGCGGCGCCCAAAAACGAGCGCCCGAAGTCCGGGGCCCCAAGTTCGTCCAGCGGAAAAATGCCCAAAAAACGGTGGGCTATAGCCTTGGGGCGTGGGGCTGGCGAAGTTCGTCCGCCGGACTCGGAATGGGGCACGTCTTTACGTGCCCCCTCCGTGTGCAAAAAATAGGCCATGGGCACAGCGGCGCCCAAAAACGAGCGCCCGAAGTCCGGGGCCCCAAGTTCGTCCAGCGGAAAAATGCCCAAAAAAGGGTGGGCTATAGCCTTTGGGCGTGGGGCCGGCGAAGTTCGTCCGCCGGACTCGGAATGGGGCGAGACTTTGCGTGCCCCCTCCGTGTGCCAAAAATAGGCCATGGGCACAGCGGCGCCCAAAAATGAGCGCCCGAAGTCCGGCGCCCCAAGTTCGTCCAGCGGAAAAATGCCCAAAAAACGGTGGGCTATAGCCTTGGGGCGTGGAGCTGGCGAAGTTCGTCCGCCGGACTCGGAATGGGGCGAGACTTTGCGTGCCCCCTCCGTGTGCCAAAAATAGGCCGCGGGCACAGCCGCGCACAAAAACGAGCGCCCGAAGTCCGGGGCCCCAAGTTCGTCCAGCGGAAAAATGCCCAAAAAAGGGTGGGCTATAGCCTTGGGGCGTGGGGCTGGCGAAGTTCGTCCGCCGGATTCGGAATGGGGCGAGACTTTGCGTGCCCCCTCCGTGTGCCAAAAATAGGCCGCGGGCACAGCGCGTCCAAAAACGAGCGTTCGAAGTCCGGGGCCCCAAGTTCGTCCAGCAGAAAAATGCCCAAAAAAGGGTGGGCTATAGCCTTTGGGCGTGGGGCTGGGGAAGTTCGTCCGCCGGACTCGGAATGGGGCGAGACTTTGCGTGGCCCCTCCGTGTGCCAAAAATAGGCCGTGGGCACAGCGGCGCCCAAAAACGAGCGCCCGAAGCCCGGGGCCCCAAGTTCGTCCAGCGGAAAAATGCCCAAAAAACGGTGGTTATAGCCTTGGGGCGTGGGGCTGGCGAAGTTCGTCTGCCGGACTCAAAATGGGGCTAGACTTTGCGTGCCCCCTCCGTGTGCCAAAAATAGGCCGCGGGCACAGCGGCGCCCAAAAATGAGTGCCCGAAGCCCGGGGTCCCAAGTTCGTCCAGCGGAAAAATGCCCAAAAAAGGGTGGGCTATAGCCTTTGGGCGTGGGGCTGGCGAAGTTCGTCCGCCGGACTCGGAATGGGGCGAGACTTTGCGTGCCCCCTCCGTGTACCAAAAATAGGCCATGGGCACTGCGGCGCCCAAAAACGAGCGCCCGAAGTCCGGGGCCCCAAGTTCGTCCAGCGGAAAAATGCCCAAAAAAGGGTAGGCTATAGCCTTTGGGAGTAGGGCTGGCGAAGTTCGTCCGCCGGACTCGGAATGGGGAGAGACTTTGCGTGCCCCCTCCGTGTGCCAAAAATAGGCCATGGGCACTGCGGCGCCCAAAAACGAGCGCCCGAAGTCCGGGGCCCCAAGTTCGTCCAGCGGAAAAATGCCCAAAAAACGGTGGGATATAGCCTTGGGGCGTGGGGCTGGCGAAGTTCGTCCGCCGGACTCGGAATGGGGCACGACTTTACGTGCCCCCTCCGTGTGCCAAAAATAGGCCATGGGCACAGCGGCGCCCAAAAACGAGCGCCCGAAGTCCGGGGCCCCAAGTTCGTCCAGCGAAAAAATGCCAAAAAAAGGGTGGGATATAGCCTTTGGGTGTGGGGCCGGCGAAGTTCGTCCGCCGGACTCGGAATGGGGCGAGACTTTGCGTGCCCCGTCCGTGTGCCAAAAATAGGCCATGGGCACAGCGGCGCCCAAAAACGAGCGCCCGAAGTCCGGGGCCCCAAGTTCGTCCAGCGGAAAAATGCCCAAAAAAGGGTGGGCTATAGCCTTTGGGCGTGGGGCTGGCGAAGTTCGTCCGCCGGACTCGGAATGGGGCGAGACTTTGCGTGCCCCCTCCGTGTGCCAAAAATAGGCCTTGGGCACAGCGGCGCCCAAAAACGAGCGCCCGAAGTCCGGGGCCCCAAGTTCGTCCAGCGGAAAAATGCCCAAAAAAGGGTGGGCTATAGCCTTTGGGCGTGGGGCCGGCGAAGTTCGTCCGCCGGACTCGGAATGGGGCGAGACTTTGCGTGCCCCCTCCGTGTGCCAAAAATAGGCCATGGGCACAGCGGCACCCAAAAACGAGCGCCCGAAGTCCGGGGCCCCAAGTTCGTCCAGCGGAAAAATGCCCAAAAAACGGTGGGCAATAGCCTTGGGGCGTGGGGCTGGCGAAGTTGGTCCGCCGGACTCGGAATGGGGCAAGACTTTGCGTGCCCCCTCCGTGTGCCAAAAATAGGCCATGGGCACAGCGGCGCCCAAAAACGAGCGCCCGAAGTCCGGGGCCCCAAGTTCGTCCAGCGGAAAAATGCCCAAAAAAGGGTAGGCTATAGCCTTTGGGCGTGGGGCTGGCGAAGTTCGTCCGCCGGACTCGGAATGGGGCGAGACTTTGCGTGCCCCCTCGGTGTACCAAAAATAGGCCATGGGCACTGCGGCGCCCAAAAACGAGCGCCCGAAGTCCGGGGCCCCAAGTTCGTCCAGCGGAAAAATGCCCAAAAAACGGTGGGCTATAGCCTTTTAGCGTGGGGCTGGCGAAGTTCGTCCGCCGGACTCGGAATGGGGCACGACTTTACGTGCCCCCTCCGTGTGCCAAAAATAGGCCATGGGCACAGCGGCGCCCAAAAACGAGCGCCCGAAGTCCGGGGCCCCAAGTTCGTCCAGCGGAAAAATGCCCAAAAAAGGGTGGGCTATAGCCTTTGGGCGTGGGGCTGACGAAGTTCGTCCGCCGGACTCGGAATGGGGCGAGACTTTGCGTGCCCCCTCCGTATGCCAAAAATAGGACATGGACACAGCGGCGCCCAAAAACGAGCGCCCGAAGTCCGGGGCCCCAAGTTCGTCCAGCGGAAAAATGCCCAAAAAACGGTGGGCTATTGGCTTGGGGCGTGGGGCTGGCGAAGTTCGTCCGCCGGACTCGGAATGGGGCGAGACTTTGCGTGCCCCCTCCGTGTGCCAAAAATAGGCCATGGGCACAGCGGCGCCCAAAAATGAGCGCCCGAAGTCCGGCGCCCCAAGTTCGTCCAGCGGAAAAATGCCCAAAAAACGGTGGGCTATAGCCTTGGGGCGTAGAGCTGGCGAAGTTCGTCCGCCGGACTCGGAATGGGGCGAGACTTTGCGTGCCCCCTCCGTGTGCCAAAAATAGGCCGCGGGCACAGCCGCGCACAAAAACGAGCGCCCGAAGTCCAGGGCCCCAAGTTCGTCAAGCGGAAAAATGCCCAAAAGTCGGTGGGCTATAGCCTTGGGGCGTGGGGCAGGCGAAGTTCGTCCGCCGGACTCGGAATGGGGCGAGACTTTGCGTGCCCCCTCCGTGTGCCAAAAATAGGGCGCGGGCACAGCCGCGCCCAAAAACGAGCGCCCGAAGTCCGGGGCCCCAAGTTCGTCCAGCGGAAAAATGCCCAAAAAACGGTGGGCTATAGCCTTGGGGCGTGGGGCTGGTGAAGTTCGTCCGCCGGATTCGGAATGGGCCGAGACTTTGCGTGCCCCCTCCGTGTGCCAAAAATAGGCCGCGGGCACAGCCGCGCCCAAAAACGAGTGCCTGATGTCCGGGGCCCCAAGTTCGTCCAGCGGAAAAATGCCCAAAAAACGGTGGGCTATAGCCTTTGGGCGTGGGGCTGGCGAAGTTCGTCCGCCGGACTCGGAATGGGGCGAGACTTTGCGTGCCCCCTCCGTGTGCCAAAAATAGGCCATGGGCACAGGCGCGCCCAAAAACGGGCGCCCGAAGTCCGGGTCCCCAAGTTCGTCCAGCGGAAAAATGCCCAAAAAAGGGTGGGCTATAGCCTTTGGGCGTGGGGCTGGCGAAGTTCGTCCGCCGGACTCGGAATGGGGCGAGACTTTGCCTGCCCCCTCCGTGTGCCAAAAATAGGCCATGGGCACAGCGGCGCCCAAAAACAAGCGCCCGAAGTCCGGGGCCCCAAGTTCGTCCAGCGGAAAAATGCCCAAAAAACAGTGGGCTATAGCCTTGGGGCGTGGGGCTGGCGAAGTTCGTCCGCCGGACTCGGAATGGGGCGAGACTTTGCGTGCCCCCTCCGTGTGCCAAAAATAGGCCGCGGGCACAGCCGCGCCCAAAAATGAGCGCCCGAAGTCCGGGGCCCCAAGTTCGTCCAGCGGAAAAATGCCCAAAAAAGGGTGGGCTATAGCCTTTGGGCGTGGGGCTGGAGAAGTTCGTCCGCCGGACTCGGAATGGGGCGAGACTTTGCGTGCCCCCTCCGTCTGCCAAAAATAGGCCATGGGCACAGCGGCGCCCAAAAACGAGCGCCCGAAGTCCGGGGCCCCAAGTTCGTCCAGCGGAAAAATGCCCAAAAAACGGAGGGCTATAGCCTTTGGGTGTGGGGCTGGCGAAGTTCGTCCGCCGGACTCGGAATGGGGCGAGACCTTGCGTGCCCCCTCCGTGTGCCAAAAATAGGCCATGGGCACAGCGGCGCCCAAAAACGAGCGCCCGAAGTCCGGGGCCCCAAGTTCGTCCAGCGGAAAAATGCCCAAAAAACGGTGGGCTATAGGCTTGGGTCGTGGGGCTGGCGAAGTTCGTCCGCCGGACTCGGAATGGGGCGAGACTTTGCGTGCCCCCTCCGTGTGCCAAAAATTGGCCGCGGGCACAGCCGCGCCCAAAAACGAGCGCCCGAAGTCCGGGGCCCCAAGTTCGTCCAGCGGAAAAATGCCCAAAAAAGGGTGGGCTCTAGCCTTTGGACGTGGGGCTGGCGAAGTTCGTCCGCCGGACTCGGAATGGGGCGAGACTTTGCGTGCCCCTTCCGTGTGCCAAAAATAGGCCATGGGCACAGCGACGCCCAAAAACGAGAGCCCGAAGTCCGGGGCCCCAAGTTCGTCCAGCGGAAAAATGCCCAAAAAACGGTGGGCTATAGCCTTGGGGCGTGGGGCTGGCGAAGTTCGTCCGCCGGACTCGGACTGGGGGGAGACTTTGCGTACCCCCCTCCGTGTGCCAAAAATAGGCCATGGGCACAGCGGCGCCCAAAAACGAGAGCCCGAAGTCCGGGGCCCCAAGTTCGTGCAGCGGAAAAATGCCCAAAAAACGGTGGGCTATAGCCTTGGGGCGTGGGGCTGGCGAAGTTCATCCGCCGGACTCGGAATGGGCGGAGACTTTGCGTGCCCCCTCCGTGTGCCAAAAATAGGCCGCAGGCACAGCCGCGCCCAAAAACGAGCGCCCGAAGTCCGGGGCCCCAAGTTCGTCCAGCGGAAAAATGCCCAAAAAAGGGTGGGCTATAGCCTTTGGGCGTGGGGCGGGCGAAGTTCGTCCGCCGGACTCGGAATGCGGCGAGACTTTGCGTGCCGCCTCCGTGTGCCAAAAATAGGCCGCGGGCACAGCCGCGCCCAAAAGCGAGCGCCCCAAGTCCGGGGCCCCAAGTTCGTCCAGCGGAAAAATGCCCAAAAAAGGGTGGGCTCTAGCCTTTGGGCGTGGGGCTGGCGAAGTTCGTCCGCCGGACTCGGAATGGGGCGAGGCTTTGCGTGCCCCCTCCGTGTGCCAAAAATAGGCCATGGGCACAGCGGCGCCCAAAAACGAGAGCCCGAAGTCCGGGGCCCCAAGTTCGTCCAGCGGAATAATGCCCAAAAAACGGTGGGCTATAGCCTTGGGGCGTGGGGCTGGCGAAGTTCGTCCGCCGGACTCGGAATGGGGCGAGACTTTGCGTGCCCCCTCCGTGTGCCAAAAAAAGGCCGCGGGCACAGCCGCGCCCAAAAACGAGAGCCCGAAGTCCAGGGCCCCAAGTTCGTCCAGCGGAAAAATGCCCAAAAAAGGGTGGGCTATAGCCTTTGGGTTGTGGGGCTGGCGAAGTTCGTCCGCCGGACTCGGAATGGGGTGAGACTTTGCGTGCCCCCTCCGTGTGCCAAAAATTGGCCGCGGGCACAGCCGCGCCCAAAAACGAGCACCCGAAGCCCGGGGCCCCAAGTTCGTCCAGCGGAAAAATGCCCAAAAAAGGGTGGGCTCTAGCCTTTGGACGTGGGGCTGGCGAAGTTCTTCCGCCGGACTCGGAATGGGGCGAGACTTTGCGTGCCCCTTCCGTGTCCCAAAAATAGGCCATGGGCACAGCGGCGCCCAAAAACGAGAGCCCGAAGTCCGGGGCCCCAAGTTCGTCCAGCGGAAAAATGCCCAAAAAACGGTGGGCTATAGCCTTGGGGCGTGGGGCTGGCGAAGTTCGTCCGCCGGACTCGGAATGGGCCGAGACTTTGCGTGCCCCCTCCGTGTGCCAAAAATAGGCCATGGGCACAGCGGCACCCAAAAACGAGCGCCCGAAGTCCGGGGCCCCAAGTTCGTCCAGCGGAAAAATGCGCAAAAAACGGTGGGCTATAGCCTTGGGGCGTGGGGCTGGCGAAGTTCGTCCGCCGGACTCGGAATGGGGCGAGACTTTGCGTGCCCCCTCCGTGTGCCAAAAATAGGCTGCGGGCACAGCCGCGCCCAAAACGAGCGCCCGAAGTCCGGGGTCCCAAGTTCGTCCAGCGGAAAAATGCCCAAAAAAGGGTGGGCTATAGCCTTTGGGCGTGGGGCTGGCGAAGTTCGTCCGCCGGACTCGGAATGGGGCGAGACTTTGCGTGACCCCTCCGTGTGCCAAAAATAGGCCATGCGCACAGCGGCGCCCAAAAACGAGCACCCGAAGTCCGGGGCCCCAAGTTCGTCCAGCGGAAAAATGCCCAAAAAACGGTGGGCTATAGCCTTGGGGCGTGGGGCTGGCGAAGTTCGTCCGCCGGACTCGGAATGGGCCGAGACTTTGCGTGCCCCCTCTGTGTGCCAAAAATAGGCCGCGGGCACAGCCGCGCCCAAAAACGAGTGCCCGAAGCCCGGGGCCCCAAGTTCGTCCAGCGGAAAAATGCCCAAAAAACGGTGGGC
Organism: Citrus australasica; assembly: GCA_029618585.1. Classification (NCBI taxonomy): domain Eukaryota; kingdom Viridiplantae; phylum Streptophyta; class Magnoliopsida; order Sapindales; family Rutaceae; genus Citrus; species Citrus australasica. Next base: position 205,983 of record JARCIV010000098.1, on the reverse strand, counting down.
TATAGCCTTGGGGCGTGGGGCTGGCGAAGTTCGTCCGCCGGACTCGGAATGGGCCGAGACTTTGCGTGCCCCCTCCGTGTGCCAAAAATAGGCCGCGGGCACAGCCCCGCCCAAAAACGAGCGCCCGAAGTCCGGTGCCCCAAGTTCGTCCAGCGGAAAAATGCCCAAAAAAGGGTGGGCTATAGCCTTGGGGCGTGGGGCTGGCGAAGTTCGTCAGCCGGACTCGGAATGGGCCGAGACTTTGCGTGCCCCCTCCGTGTTCCAAAAATAGCCCATGGGCACAGCGGCGCCCAAAAACGAGCGCCCGAAGTCCGGGGCCCCAAGTTCGTCCAGCCGAAAAATGCCCAAAAAAGGGTGGGCTATAGCCTTTGGGCGTGGGGCTGGCGAAGTTCGTCCGCCGGACTCGGAATGGGGCGAGACTTTGCGTGCCCCCTTCGTGTGCCAAAAATAGGCCATGGGCACAGCGGCACCCAAAAACGAGCGCCCGAAGTCCGGGGCCCCAAGTTCGTCCAGCGGAAAAATGCCCAAAAAAGGGTGGGCTATAGCCTTTGGGCGTGGGGCTGGCGAAGTTCGTCCGCCGGACTCGGAATGGGGTGAGACTTTGCGTGCCCCCTCTATGTGCCAAAAATAGGCCGCGGGCACAGCCGCGCCCAAAAATGTGCGCCCGAAGTCCGGGGCCCCAAGTTCGTCCTGCGGAAAAATGCCCAAAAAAGGGTGGGCTATAGCCTTTGGGCGTGGGGCGGGCGAAGTTCGTCCGCCGGACTCGGAATGGGGCGAGACTTTGCGTGCCCCCTCCGTGTGCCAAAAATAGGCCATGGGCACAGCGGCACCCAAAAAACGAGCGCCCGAAGTCCGGGGCCCCAAGTTCGTCCAGCGGAAAAATGCCCAAAAAAGGGTGGGCTATAGCCTTTGGGCGTGGGGCTGGCGAAGTTCGTCCGCCGGACTCGGAATGGGGTGAGACTTTGCATGCCCCCTCTATGTGCCAAAACTAGGCCGCGGGCACAGCCGCGCCCAAAAATGTGCGCCCGAAGTCCGGGGCCCCAAGTTCGTCCTGCGGAAAAATGCCCAAAAAAGGGTGGGCTATAGCCTTTGGGCGTGGGGCGGGCGAAGTTCGTCCGCCGGACTCGGAATGGGGCGAGACTTTGCGTGCCCCCTCCGTGTGCCAAAAATAGGCCATGGGCACAGCGGCACCCAAAAAACGAGCGCCCGAAGTCCGGGGCCCCAAGTTCGTCCAGCGGAAAAATGCCCAAAAAAGGGTGGGCTATAGCCTTTGGGCGTGGGGCTGGCGAAGTTCGTCCGCCGGACTCGGAATGGTACGAGACTTTACGTTCCCCCTCCGTGTGCCCAAAATAGGCCATGGGCACAGCGGCGCCCAAAAACGAGCGCCCGAAGTCCGGTGCCCCAAGTTCGTCCAGCGGAAAAATGCCCAAAAAAGGGTGGGCTATAGCCTTTGGGCGTGGGGCTGGCGAAGTTCGTCCGCCGGACTCGGAATGGGGCGAGACTTTGCGTGCCCCCTCCGTGTGCCAAAAATAGGCCATGGGCACAGCGGCGCCCAAAAACGAGCGCCCGAAGCCCGGTGCCCCAAGTTCGTCCAGCGGAAAAATGCCCAAAAAACGGTGGGCTATAGCCTTGGGGCGTGGGGCTGGCGAAGTTCGTCCGTCGGACTCGGAATGGGCCGAGACTTTGCGTGCCCCGTCCGTGTGCCAAAAATAGGCCGCGGGCACGGCAGCGCCCAAAAACGAGCGCCCGAAGCCCGGGGCCCCAAGTTCGTCCAGCGGAAAAATGCCCAAAAAAGGGTGGGCTATAGCCTTTGGGCGTGGGGCTGGCGAAGTTCGTCCGCCGGACTCGGAATGGGGCGAGACTTTGCGTGCCCCCTCCGTGTGCCAAAAATAGGCCATGGGCACAGCGGCGCCCAAAAACGAGCGCCCGAAGTCCGGTGCCCCAAGTTCGTCCAGCGGAAAAATGCCCAAAAAAGGGTGGGCTATAGCCTTTGGGCGTGGGGCTGGCGAAGTTCGTCCGCCGGACTCGGAATGGGGCGAGACTTTGCGTGCCCCCTCCGTGTGCCAAAAATAGGCCATGGGCACAGCGGCGCCCAAAAACGAGCGCCCGAAGTCCGGGGCCCCAAGTTCGTCCAGCGGAAAAATGCCCAAAAAACGGTGGGCTATAGCCTTGGGGCGTGGGGCTGGCGAAGTTCGTCCGTCGGACTCGGAATGGGCCGAGACTTTGCGTGCCCCGTCCGTGTGCCAAAAATAGGCCGCGGGCACGGCAGCGCCCAAAAACGAGCGCCCGAAGCCCGGGGCCCCAAGTTCGTCCAGCGGAAAAATGCCCAAAAAAGGGTGGGCTATAGCCTTTGGGCGTGGGGCTGGCGAAGTTCGTCCGCCGGACTCGGAATGGGGCGAGACTTTGCGTGCCCCCTCCGTGTGCCAAAAATAGGCCATGGGCACAGCGGCACCCAAAAACGAGCGCCCGAAGTCCGGGGCCCCAAGTTCGTCCAGCGGAAAAATGCCCAAAAAAGGGTGGGCTATAGCCTTTGGGCGTGGGGCTGGCGAAGTTCGTCCGCCGGACTCGGAATGGGGTGAGACTTTGCGTGCCCCGTCCGTGTGCCAAAAATAGGCCGCGGGCACAGCCGCGCTTAAAAACGAGCGCCCGAAGTCCGGGGCCCCAAGATCGTCCAGCGGAAAAATGCCCAAAAAACGGTGGGCTATAGCCTTTGGGCGTGGGGCTGGCGAAGTTCGTCCGCCGGACTCGGAATGGGGCGAGACTTTGCGTGCCCCCTCCGTGTGCCAAAAATAGGCCATGGGCACAGCCGCGCCCAAAAACGAGTGCCCGAAGTCCGGGGCCCCAAGTTCGTCCAGCGGAAAAATGCCCAAAAAACGGTGGGCTTTAGCCTTGGGGCGTGGGGCTGGCGAAGTTTGTCCGCCGGACACGGAATGGGGCGAGACTTTGCGTGCCCCCTTCGTGTGCCAAAAATAGCCCATGGGCACAGCGGCGCCCAAAAACGAGCGCCCGAAGTCCGGGGCCCCAAGTTCGTCCAGCGGAAAAATGCCCAAAAAACGGTGTGCTATAGCCTTGGGGCGTGGGGCTGGCGAAGTTCGTCCGCCGGACTTGGAATGGGCCGAGACTTTGCGTGCCCCCTCCGTGTGCCAAAAATAGGCCGCGGGCACAGCCGCGCCCAAAAACGAGCGCCCGAAGTCCGGGGCCCCAAGTTCGTCCAGCGGAAAAATGCCCAAAAAAGGGTGGGCTATAGCCTTTGGGCGTGGGGCTGGCGAAGTTCGTCCGCCGGACTCGGAATGGTGCGAGACTTTGCGTGCCCCCTCCGTGTGCCCAAAATAGGCCATGGGCACAGCGGCGCCCAAAAACGAGAAGCCCGAAGTCCGGTGCCCCAAGTTCGTCCAGCGGAAAAATGCCCAAAAAACGGTGGGCTATAGCCTTGGGGCGTGGGGCTGGCGAAGTTCGTCCGCCGGACTCGGAATGGGCCGAGACTTTGCGTGCCCCCTCCGTGTGCAAAAAATAGGCCGCGGGCACAGCCGCGACCAAAAACGAGCGCCCGAAGTCCGGGGCCCCAAGTTCGTCCAGCGGAAAAATGCCCAAAAAAGGGTGGGCTATAGCCTTTGGGCGTGGGGCGGGCGAAGTTCGTCCGCCGGACTCGGAATGGGGCGAGACTTTGCGTGCCCCCTCCGTGTGCCCAAAATAGGCCATGGGCACAGCGGCGCCAAAAAACGAGCGCCCGAAGTCCGGGGCCCCAAGTTCGTCCAGCGGAAAAATGCCCAAAAAAGGGTGGGCTATAGCCTTTGGGCGTGGGGCTGGCGAAGTTCGTCCGCCGGACTCGGAATGGGGTGAGACTTTGCGTGCCCCCTCTATGTGCCAAAAATAGGCCGCGGGCACAGCCGCGCCCAAAAATGTGCGCCCGAAGTCCGGGGCCCCAAGTTCGTCCTGCGGAAAAATGCCCAAAAAAGGGTGGGCTATAGCCTTTGGGCGTGGGGCGGGCGAAGTTCGTCCGCCGGACTCGGAATGGGGCGAGACTTTGCGTGCCCCCTCCGTGTGCCAAAAATAGGCCATGGGCACAGCGGCACCCAAAAAACGAGCGCCCGAAGTCCGGGGCCCCAAGTTCGTCCAGCGGAAAAATGCCCAAAAAAGGGTGGGCTATAGCCTTTGGGCGTGGGGCTGGCGAAGTTCGTCCGCCGGACTCGGAATGGGGTGAGACTTTGCATGCCCCCTCTATGTGCCAAAACTAGGCCGCGGGCACAGCCGCGCCCAAAAATGTGCGCCCGAAGTCCGGGGCCCCAAGTTCGTCCTGCGGAAAAATGCCCAAAAAAGGGTGGGCTATAGCCTTTGGGCGTGGGGCGGGCGAAGTTCGTCCGCCGGACTCGGAATGGGGCGAGACTTTGCGTGCCCCCTCCGTGTGCCAAAAATAGGCCATGGGCACAGCGGCACCCAAAAAACGAGCGCCCGAAGTCCGGGGCCCCAAGTTCGTCCAGCGGAAAAATGCCCAAAAAAGGGTGGGCTATAGCCTTTGGGCGTGGGGCTGGCGAAGTTCGTCCGCCGGACTCGGAATGGTACGAGACTTTGCGTTCCCCCTCCGTGTGCCCAAAATAGGCCATGGGCACAGCGGCGCCCAAAAACGAGCGCCCGAAGTCCGGTGCCCCAAGTTCGTCCAGCGGAAAAATGCCCAAAAAAGGGTGGGCTATAGCCTTTGGGCGTGGGGCTGGCGAAGTTCGTCCGCCGGACTCGGAATGGGGCGAGACTTTGCGTGCCCCCTCCGTGTGCCAAAAATAGGCCATGGGCACAGCGGCGCCCAAAAACGAGCGCCCGAAGCCCGGGGCCCCAAGTTCGTCCAGCGGAAAAATGCCCAAAAAACGGTGGGCTATAGCCTTGGGGCGTGGGGCTGGCGAAGTTCGTCCGTCGGACTCGGAATGGGCCGAGACTTTGCGTGCCCCGTCCGTGTGCCAAAAATAGGCCGCGGGCACGGCAGCGCCCAAAAACGAGCGCCCGAAGCCCGGGGCCCCAAGTTCGTCCAGCGGAAAAATGCCCAAAAAAGGGTGGGCTATAGCCTTTGGGCGTGGGGCTGGCGAAGTTCGTCCGCCGGACTCGGAATGGGGCGAGACTTTGCGTGCCCCCTCCGTGTGCCAAAAATAGGCCATGGGCACAGCGGCACCCAAAAACGAGCGCCCGAAGTCCGGGGCCCCAAGTTCGTCCAGCAGAAAAATGCCCAAAAAAGGGTGGGCTATAGCCTTTGGGCGTGGGGCTGGCGAAGTTCGTCCGCCGGACTCGGAATGGGGTGAGACTTTGCGTGCCCCCTCCGTGTGCCAAAAATAGGCCGCGGGCACAGCCGCGCTTAAAAACGAGCGCCCGAAGTCCGGGGCCCCAAGATCGTCCAGCGGAAAAATGCCCAAAAAACGGTGGGCTATAGCCTTTGGGCGTGGGGCTGGCGAAGTTCGTCCGCCGGACTCGGAATGGGGCGAGACTTTGCGTGCCCCCTCCGTGTGCCAAAAATAGGCCATGGGCACAGCCGCGCCCAAAAACGAGTGCCCGAAGTCCGGGGCCCCAAGTTCGTCCAGCGGAAAAATGCCCAAAAAACGGTGGGCTATAGCCTTGGGGCGTGGGGCTGGCGAAGTTCGTCCGCCGGACTCGGAATGGTACGAGACTTTGCGTTCCCCCTCCGTGTGCCCAAAATAGGCCATGGGCACAGCGGCGCCCAAAAACGAGCGCCCGAAGTCCGGTGCCCCAAGTTCGTCCAGCGGAAAAATGCCTAAAAAAGGGTGGGCTATAGCCTTTGGGCGTGGGGCTGGCGAAGTTCGTCCGCCGGACTCGGAATGGGGCGAGACTTTGCGTGCCCCCTCCGTGTGCCAAAAATAGGCCATGGGCACAGCGGCGCCCAAAAACGAGCGCCCGAAGTCCGGGGCCCCAAGTTCGTCCAGCGGAAAAATGCCCAAAAAACGGTGGGCTATAGCCTTGGGGCGTGGGGCTGGCGAAGTTCGTCCGTCGGACTCGGAATGGGCCGAGACTTTGCGTGCCCCGTCCGTGTGCCAAAAATAGGCCGCGGGCACGGCAGCGCCCAAAAACGAGCGCCCGAAGCCCGGGGCCCCAAGTTCGTCCAGCGGAAAAATGCCCAAAAAAGGGTGGGCTATAGCCTTTGGGCGTGGGGCTGGCGAAGTTCGTCCGCCGGACTCGGAATGGGGCGAGACTTTGCGTGCCCCCTCCGTGTGCCAAAAATAGGCCATGGGCACAGCGGCACCCAAAAACGAGCGCCCGAAGTCCGGGGCCCCAAGTTCGTCCAGCGGAAAAATGCCCAAAAAAGGGTGGGCTATAGCCTTTGGGCGTGGGGCTGGCGAAGTTCGTCCGCCGGACTCGGAATGGGGTGAGACTTTGCGTGCCCCGTCCGTGTGCCAAAAATAGGCCGCGGGCACAGCCGCGCTTAAAAACGAGCGCCCGAAGTCCGGGGCCCCAAGATCGTCCAGCGGAAAAATGCCCAAAAAACGGTGGGCTATAGCCTTTGGGCGTGGGGCTGGCGAAGTTCGTCCGCCGGACTCGGAATGGGGCGAGACTTTGCGTGCCCCCTCCGTGTGCCAAAAATAGGCCATGGGCACAGCCGCGCCCAAAAACGAGTGCCCGAAGTCCGGGGCCCCAAGTTCGTCCAGCGGAAAAATGCCCAAAAAACGGTGGGCTTTAGCCTTGGGGCGTGGGGCTGGCGAAGTTTGTCCGCCGGACACGGAATGGGGCGAGACTTTGCGTGCCCCCTTCGTGTGCCAAAAATAGCCCATGGGCACAGCGGCGCCCAAAAACGAGCGCCCGAAGTCCGGGGCCCCAAGTTCGTCCAGCGGAAAAATGCCCAAAAAACGGTGTGCTATAGCCTTGGGGCGTGGGGCTGGCGAAGTTCGTCCGCCGGACTTGGAATGGGCCGAGACTTTGCGTGCCCCCTCCGTGTGCCAAAAATAGGCCGCGGGCACAGCCGCGCCCAAAAACGAGCGCCCGAAGTCCGGGGCCCCAAGTTCGTCCAGCGGAAAAATGCCCAAAAAAGGGTGGGCTATAGCCTTTGGGCGTGGGGCTGGCGAAGTTCGTCCGCCGGACTCGGAATGGTGCGAGACTTTGCGTGCCCCCTCCGTGTGCCCAAAATAGGCCATGGGCACAGCGGCGCCCAAAAACGAGAAGCCCGAAGTCCGGTGCCCCAAGTTCGTCCAGCGGAAAAATGCCCAAAAAACGGTGGGCTATAGCCTTGGGGCGTGGGGCTGGCGAAGTTCGTCCGCCGGACTCGGAATGGGCCGAGACTTTGCGTGCCCCCTCCGTGTGCAAAAAATAGGCCGCGGGCACAGCCGCGACCAAAAACGAGCGCCCGAAGTCCGGGGCCCCAAGTTCGTCCAGCGGAAAAATGCCCAAAAAAGGGTGGGCTATAGCCTTTGGGCGTGGGGCGGGCGAAGTTCGTCCGCCGGACTCGGAATGGGGCGAGACTTTGCGTGCCCCCTCCGTGTGCCCAAAATAGGCCATGGGCACAGCGGCGCCAAAAAACGAGCGCCCGAAGTCCGGGGCCCCAAGTTCGTCCAGCGGAAAAATGCCCAAAAAACGGTGTGCTATAGCCTTTGGGCGTGGGGCGGGCGAAGTTCGTCCGCCGGACTCGGAATGGGGCGAGAATTTCCGTGCCCCCTCCGTGTGCCAAAAATAGGGCATGGGCACAGCGGCGTCTAAAAATGAGCGCCGGAACTCCGGGGCCCCAAGTTCGTCCAGCGGAAAAATGCCCAAAAAAGGGTGGGCTACAGCCTTTGGGCGTGGGGCTGGCGAAGTTCATCCGCCGGACTCGGAATGGGGCAAGACTTTGCGTGCCCCCTCCGTGTGCCAAATATAGGCCCTGGGCACAGCGGCGCCCAAAAACGAGCGCCCGAAGTCCGGGGCCCCAAGTTCGTCCCGCGGAAAAATGCCCAAAAAACTGTGGGCTATAGCCTTGGGGCGTGGGGCTGGCGAAGTTCGTCCGCCGGACTCGGAATGGGGCGAGACTTTGCGTGCCCCCTCCGTGTGCCAAAAATAGGCCATGGGCACAGCGGCGCCCAAAAATGAGCGCCCGAAGTCCGGGGCCCCAAGTTCGTCCAGCGGAAAAATGCCCAAAAAACGGTGGGCTATAGCCTTGGGGCGTGGGGCTGGCGAAGTTCGTCCGCCGGACTCGGAATGGGCCGAGACTTTGCGTGCCCCCTCCGTGTGCAAAAAATAGGCCGCGGGCACAGCCGCGACCAAAAACGAGCGCCCGAAGTCCGGGGCCCCAAGTTCGTCCAGCGGAAAAATGCCCAAAAAAGGGTGGGCTATAGCCTTTGGGCGTGGGGCGGGCGAAGTTCGTCCGCCGGACTCGGAATGGGGCGAGACTTTGCGTGCCCCCTCCGTGTGCCCAAAATAGGCCATGGGCACAGCGGCGCCAAAAAACGAGCGCCCGAAGTCTGGGGCCCCAAGTTCGTCCAGCGGAAAAATGCCCCAAAAACGGTGTGCTATAGCCTTTGGGCGTGGGGCGGGCGAAGTTCGTCCGCCGGACTCGGAATGGGGCGAGACTTTGCGTGCCCCCTCCGTGTGCCAAAAATAGGCCATGGGCACAGCCGCGCCCAAAAACAAGCGCCCGAAGTCCGGGGCCCCAAGTTCGTCCAGCGGAAAAATGCCCAAAAAACAGTGGGCTATAGCCTTGGGGCGTGGGGCTGGCGAAGTTTGTCCGCCGGACACGGAATGGGGCGAGACTTTGCGTGCCCCCTTTGTGTGCCAAAAATAGCCCATGCGCACAGCGGCGCCCAAAAACGAGCGCCCGAAGTCCGGGGCCCCAAGTTCGTCCAGCGGAAAAATGCCCAAAAAACGGTGTGCTATAGCCTTGGGGCGTGGGGCTGGCGAAGTTCGTCCGCCGGACTTGGAATGGGCCGAGACTTTGCGTGCCCCCTCCGTGTGCCAAAAATAGGCCGCGGGCACAGCCGCGCCCAAAAACGAGCGCCCGAAGTCCGGGGCCCCAAGTTCGTCCAGCGGAAAAATGCCCAAAAAAGGGTGGGCTATAGCCTTTGGGCGTGGGGCGGGCGAAGTTCGTCCGCCGGACTCGGAATGGGGCGAGACTTTGCGTGCCCCCTCCGTGTGCCCAAAATAGGCCATGGGCACAGCGGCGCCAAAAAATGAGCGCCCGAAGTCTGGGGCCCCAAGTTCGTCCAGCGGAAAAATGCCCCAAAAACGGTGTGCTATAGCCTTTGGGCGTGGGGCGGGCGAAGTTCGTCCGCCGGACTCGGAATGGGGCGAGACTTTGCGTGCCCCCTCCGTGTGCCAAAAATAGGCCATGGGCACAGCCGCGCCCAAAAACAAGCGCCCGAAGTCCGGGGCCCCAAGTTCGTCCAGCGGAAAAATGCCCAAAAAACAGTGGGCTATAGCCTTGGGGCGTGGGGCTGGCGAAGTTTGTCCGCCGGACACGGAATGGGGCGAGACTTTGCGTGCCCCCTTTGTGTGCCAAAAATAGCCCATGCGCACAGCGGCGCCCAAAAACGAGCGCCCGAAGTCCGGGACCCCAAGTTCGTCCAGCGGAAAAATGCCCAAAAAACGGTGTGCTATAGCCTTGGGGCGTGGGGCTGGCGAAGTTCGTCCGCCGGACTTGGAATGGGCCGAGACTTTGCGTGCCCCCTCCGTGTGCCAAAAATAGGCCGCGGGCACAGCCGCGCCCAAAAACGAGCGCCCGAAGTCCGGGGCCCCAAGTTCGTCCAGCGGAAAAATGCCCAAAAAAGGGTGGGCTATAGCCTTTGGGCGTGGGGCTGGCGAAGTTCGTCCGCCGGACTCGGAATGGTACGAGACTTTGCGTGCCCCCTCCGTGTGCCCAAAATAGGCCATGGGCACAGCGGCGCCCAAAAACGAGAGCCCGAAGTTCGGTGCCCCAAGTTCGTCCAGCGGAAAAATGCCCAAAAAAGGGTGGGCTATAGCCTTTGGGCGTGGGGCTGGCGAAGTTCGTCCGCCGGACTCGGAATGGGGCGAGACTTTGCGTGCCCCCTCCGTGTGCCAAAAATAGGCCATGGGCACAGCGGCACCCAAAAACGAGCGCCCGAAGTCCGGGGCCCCAAGTTCGTCCAGCGGAAAAATGCCCAAAAAAGGGTGGGCTATAGCCTTTGGGCGTGGGGCTGGCGAAGTTCGTCCGCCGGACTCGGAATGGGGTGAGACTTTTCTTGCCCCGTCCGTGTGCCAAAAATAGGCCGCGGGCACAGCCGCGCCCAAAAACGAGCGCCCGAAGTCCGGGGCCCCAAGTTCGTCCAGCGGAAAAATGCCCAAAAAAGGGTGGGCTATAGCCTTTTAGCGTGGGGCTGGCGAAGTTCGTCCGCCGGACTCGGAATGGGGCGAGACTTTGCGTGCCCCCTCCGTGTGCCAAAAATAGGCCATGGGCACAGCCGCGCCCAAAAACGAGCGCCCGAAGTCCGGGGCCCCAAGTTCGTCCAGCGGAAAAATGCCCAAAAAACGGTGGGCTATAGCCTTGGGGCGTGGGGCTGGCGAAGTTTGTCCGCCGGACACGGAATGGGGCGAGACTTTGCGTGCCCCCTTCGTGTGCCAAAAATAGCCCATGCGCACAGCGGCGCCCAAAAACGAGCGCCCGAAGTCCGGGGCCCCAAGTTCGTCCAGCGGAAAAATGGCCAAAAAACGGTGTGCTATAGCCCTGGGGCGTGGGGCTGGCGAAGTTCGTCCGCCGGACTCGGAATGGGGCGAGACTTTGCGTGCCCCCTCCGTGTGCCAAAAATAGGCCATGGGCACAGCGGCGCCCAAAAACGAGCGCCCGAAGTCCGGGGCCCGAAGTTCGTCCAGCGGAAAAATGCCCAAAAAACGGTGGGCTATAGCCTTGGGGCGTGGGGCTGGCGAAGTTCGTCCGTCGGACTCGGAATGGGCCGAGACTTTGCGTGCCCCGTCCGTGTGCCAAAAATAGGCCGCGGGCACGGCAGCGCCCAAAAACGAGCGCCCGAAGCCCGGGGCCCCAAGTTCGTCCAGCGGAAAAATGCCCAAAAAAGGGTGGGCTATAGCCTTTGGGCGTGGGGCTGGCGAAGTTCGTCCGCCGGACTCGGAATAGGGCGAGACTTTGCGTGCCCCCTCCGTGTGCCAAAAATAGGCCATGGGCACAGCGGCACCCAAAAACGAGCGCCCGAAGTCCGGGGCCCCAAGTTCGTCCAGCGGAAAAATGCCCAAAAAAGGGTGGGCTATAGCCTTTGGGCGTGGGGCTGGCGAAGTTCGTCCGCCGGACTCGGAATGGGGTGAGACTTTGCGTGCCCCGTCCGTGTGCCAAAAATAGGCCGCGGGCACAGCCGCGCCCAAAAACGAGCGCCCGAAGTCCGGGGCCCCAAGTTCGTCCAGCGGAAAAATGCCCAAAAAAGGGTGGGCTATAGCCTTTGGGCGTGGGGATGGCGAAGTTCGTCCGCCGGACTCGGAATGGGGCGAGACTTTACGTGCCCCGTCCGTGTGCCAAAAATAGGCCATGGGCACAGCGCCGCCCAAAAACGAGCGCCCGAAGTCCGGGGCCCCAAGTTCGTCCAGCGGAAAAATGCCCAAAAAATGGTGGGCTATAGCCTTGGGGCGTGGGGCTGGCGAAGTTCCTCCGTCGGACTCGGAATGGGCCGAGACTTTGCGTGCCCCGTCCGTGTGCCAAAAATAGGCCGCGGGCACAGCAGCGCCCAAAAACGAGCGCCCGAAGCCCGGGGCCCCAAGTTCGTCCAGCGGAAAAATGCCCAAAAAAGGGTGGGCTATAGCCTTTGGGCGTGGGGCTGGCGAAGTTCGTCCGCCGGACTCGGAATGGGGCGAGACATTGCGTGCCCCCTCCGTGTGCCAAAAAAAGGCCATGCGCACAGCGGCACCCAAAAACGAGCGCCCGAAGTCCGGGGCCCCAAGTTCGTCCAGCGGAAAAATGCCCAAAAAAGGGTGGGCTATAGCCTTTTGGCGTGGGGCTGGCGAAGTTCGTCCCCCGGACTCGGAATGCGGCGAGACTTTGCGTGCCCCCTCCGTGTGCCAAAAATAGCCCATGGGCACAGCGGCCCCCATAAACGAGCGCCCGAAGCCCGGGGCCCCAAGTTCGTCCAGCGGAAAAATGCCCAAAAAACGGTGGGCTATAGCCCTGGGGCGTGGGGCTGGCGAAGTTCGTCCGCCGGACTCGGAATGGGGCGAGACTTTGCGTGCCCCCTCCGTGTTTCAAAAATAGGCCATGGGCACAGCGGCGACCAAAAACGAGCGCCCGAAGTCCGGGGCCCCAAGTTCGTCCAGCGGAAAAATGCCCAAAAAACGGTGGGCTATAGCCTTGGGGCGTGGGGCTGGCGAAGTTCGTCCGTCGGACTCGGAATGGGCCGAGACTTTGCGTGCCCCGTCCGTGTGCCAAAAATAGGCCGCGGGCACGGCAGCGCCCAAAAACGAGCGCCCGAAGCCCGGGGCCCCAAGTTCGTCCAGCGGAAAAATGCCCAAAAAAGGGTGGGCTATAGCCTTTGGGCGTGGGGCTGGCGAAGTTCGTCCGCCGGACTCGGAATAGGGCGAGACTTTGCGTGCCCCCTCCGTGTGCCAAAAATAGGCCATGGGCACAGCGGCACCCAAAAACGAGCGCCCGAAGTCCGGGGCCCCAAGTTCGTCCAGCGGAAAAATGCCCAAAAAAGGGTGGGCTATAGCCTTTGGGCGTGGGGCTGGTGAAGTTCGTCCGCCGGACTCGGAATGGGGTGAGACTTTGCGTGCCCCGTCCGTGTGCCAAAAATAGGCCGCGGGCACAGCCGCGCCCAAAAACGAGCGCCCGAAGTCCGGGGCCCCAAGTTCGTCCAGCGGAAAAATGCCCAAAAAAGGGTGGGCTATAGCCTTTGGGCGTGGGGATGGCGAAGTTCGTCCGCCGGACTCGGAATGGGGCGAGACTTTGCGTGCCCCGTCCGTGTGCCAAAAATAGGCCATGGGCACAGCGCCGCCCAAAAACGAGCGCCCGAAGTCCGGGGCCCCAAGTTCGTCCAGCGGAAAAATGCCCAAAAAATGGTGGGCTATAGCCTTGGGGCGTGGGGCTGGCGAAGTTCGTCCGTCGGACTCGGAATGGGCCGAGACTTTGCGTGCCCCGTCCGTGTGCAAAAAATAGGCCGCGGGCACAGCAGCGCCCAAAAACGAGCGCCCGAAGCCCGGGGCCCCAAGTTCGTCCAGCGGAAAAATGCCCAAAAAAGGGTGGGCTATAGCGTTTGGGCGTGGGGCTGGCGAAGTTCGTCCGCCGGACTCGGAATGGGGCGAGACTTTGCGTGCCCCCTCCGTGTGCCAAAAATAGGCCATGCGCACAGCGGCACCCAAAAACGAGCGCCCGAAGTCCGGGGCCCCAAGTTCGTCCAGCGGAAAAATGCCCAAAAAAGGGTGGGCTATAGCCTTTTGGCGTGGGGCTGGCGAAGTTCGTCCCCCGGACTCGGAATGGGGTGAGACTTTGCGTGCCCCCTCCGTGTGCCAAAAATAGCCCATGGGCACAGCGGCCCCCATAAACGAGCGCCCGAAGCCCGGGGCCCCAAGTTCGTCCAGCGGAAAAATGCCCAAAAAACGGTGGGCTATAGCCTTGGGGCGTGGGGCTGGCGAAGTTCGTCCGCCAAACTCGGAATAGGGAGAGACTTTGCGTGCCCCCTCTGTGTGCAAAAAATAGGCCGCGGGCACAGCCGCGTCCAAAAACGTGCGCCCGAAGTCCGGGGCCCCAAGTTCGTCGAGCGGAAAAATGCCCAAAAAAGGGTGGGCTATAGCCCTTGGGCGTGGGGATGGCGAAGTTCTTCCGCCGGACTCGGAATGCGGTGAGACTTTGCGTGCCCCCTCCGTGTGCCAAAAATATGCCGTGGGCACAGCGGCGCCCAAAAACGAGCGCCCGAAGCCCGGGGCCCCAAGTTCGTCCAGTGGAAAAATGCCCAAAAAACGGTGGGCTATAGCCTTTGGTCGCGGGGCTGGCGAAGTTCGTCCGCCGGACTCGGAATGGGGCAAGACTTTGCGTGCCTCCTCCGTGTGCCAAAAATAGGTCCTGGGCATAGCGGCGCCCAAAAACGAGCGCCCGAAGTCCGGGGCCCCAAGTTCGTCCAGCGGAAAAATGACCAAAAAACTGTGGGCTATAGCCTTGGGGCGTGGGGCTGGCGAAGTTCGTCCGCCGGACTCGGAATGGGCCGAGACTTTGCGTGCCCCCTCCGTGTGCCAAAAATAGGCCATGGGCACAGCGGCGCCCAAAAACGAGCGCCCGAAGTCCGGATCCCCAAGTTCGTCCAGCGGAAAAATGCCCAAAAAACGGTGGCTATAGCCTTGGGGCGTGGGGCTGGCGAAGTTCGTCCGCCGGACTCGGAATGGGGCGAGACTTTGCGTGCCCCCTCCGTGTACCAAAACTAAGTCGCGGGCACAGCCGCGCCCAAAACCGAGCGCCCGAAGTCCGGGGCCCCAAGTTCGTCCAGCGGAAAAATGCCCAAAAAAGGGTGGGCCATAGCCTTTGGGCGTGGGGCTGGCAAAGTTCGTCCGCCGGACTCGGAATGGGGCGAGACTTTGCGTGCCCCCTCCGTGTGCCAAAAATAGGCCATGGGCACAGCGGCGCCCAAAAACGAGCGCCCGAAGTCCGGGGCCCCAAGTTCGTCCAGCGGAAAAATGCCCAAAAAACGGTGGGCTATAGCCTTGGGGCGTGGGGCTGGCGAAGTTCGTCCGCCAAACTCGGAATAGGGAGAGACTTTGCGTGCCCCCTCTGTGTGCAAAAAATAGGCCGCGGGCACAGCCGCGTCCAAAAACGTGCGCCCGAAGTCCGGGGCCCCAAGTTCGTCGAGCGGAAAAATGCCCAAAAAAGGGTGGGCTATAGCCCTTGGGCGTGGGGATGGCGAAGTTCTTCCGCCGGACTCGGAATGCGGTGAGACTTTGCGTGCCCCCTCCGTGTGCCAAAAATATGCCGTGGGCACAGCGGCGCCCAAAAACGAGCGCCCGAAGCCCGGGGCCCCAAGTTCGTCCAGTGGAAAAATGCCCAAAAAACGGTGGGCTATAGCCTTTGGTCGCGGGGCTGGCGAAGTTCGTCCGCCGGACTCGGAATGGGGCAAGACTTTGCGTGCCCCCTCCGTGTGCCAAAAATAGGTCCTGGGCATAGCGGCGCCCAAAAACGAGCGCCCGAAGTCCGGATCCCCAAGTTCGTCCAGCGGAAAAATGCCCAAAAAACGGTGGCTATAGCCTTGGGGCGTGGGGCTGGCGAAGTTCGTCCGCCGGACTCGGAATGGGGCGAGACTTTGCGTGCCCCCTCCGTGTACCAAAACTAAGTCGCGGGCACAGCCGCGCCCAAAACTGAGCGCCCGAAGTCCGGGGCCCCAAGTTCGTCCAGCGGAAAAATGCCCAAAAAAGGGTGGGCTATAGCCTTTGGGCGTGGGGCTGGCGAAGTTCGTCCGCCGGACTCGGAATGGGGCGAGACTTTGCGTGCCCCCTCCGTGTGCCAAAAATAGGCCATGGGCACAGCGGCACCCAAAAACGAGCTCCCGAAGTCCGGGGCCCCAAGTTCGTCCAGCGGAAAAATGCCCAAAAAAGGGTGGGCTATAGCCTTTGGGCGTGGGGCTGGCGAAGTTCGTCCGCCGGACTCGGAATGGGGTGAGACTTTGCGTGCCCCGTCCGTGTGCCAAAAATAAGCCGCGGGCACAGCCGCGCCCAAAAATGAGCGCCCGAAGTCCGGGGCCCCAAGTTCGTCCAGCGGAAAAATGCCCAAAAAAGGGTGGGCTATAGCCTTTGGGCGTGGGGATGGCGAAGTTCGTCCGCCGGACTCGGAATGGGGCGAGACTTTGCGTGCCCCGTCCGTGTGCCAAAAATAGGCCATGGGCACAGCGCCGCCCAAAAACGAGCGCCCGAAGTCCGGGGCCCCAAGTTCGTCCAGCGGAAAAATGCCCAAAAAACGGTGTGCTATAGCCCTGGGGCGTGGGGCTGGCGAGTTCGTCCGCCGGACTCGGAATGGGGCGAGACTTTGCGTGCCCCCTCCGTGTGCCAAAAATAGGCCATGGGCACAGCGGCGCCCAAAAACGAGCGCCCGAAGCCCGGGGCCCCAAGTTCGTCCAGCGGAAAAATGCCCAAAAAACGGTGGGCTATAGCCTTGGGGCGTGGGGCTGGCGAAGTTCGTCCGTCGGACTCGGAATGGGCCGAGACTTTGCGTGCCCCGTCCGTGTGCCAAAAATAGGCCGCGGGCACGGCAGCGCCCAAAAACGAGCGCCCGAAGCCCGGGGCCCCAAGTTCGTCCAGCGGAAAAATGCCCAAAAAAGGGTGGGCTATAGCCTTTGGGCGTGGGGCTGGCGAAGTTCGTCCGCCGGACTCGGAATGGGGCGAGACTTTGCGTGCCCCCTCCGTGTGCCAAAAATAGGCCATGGGCACAGCGGCACCCAAAAACGAGCTCCCGAAGTCCGGGGCCCCAAGTTCGTCCAGCGGAAAAATGCCCAAAAAAGGGTGGGCTATAGCCTTTGGGCGTGGGGCTGGCGAAGTTCGTCCGCCGGACTCGGAATGGGGTGAGACTTTGCGTGCCCCGTCCGTGTGCCAAAAATAGGCCGCGGGCACAGCCGCGCCCAAAAACGAGCGCCCGAAGTCCGGGGCCCCAAGTTCGTCCAGCGGAAAAATGCCCAAAAAAGGGTGGGCTATAGCCTTTGGGCGTGGGGATGGCGAAGTTCGTCCGCCGGACTCGGAATGGGGCGAGACTTTGCGTGCCCCGTCCGTGTGCCAAAAATAGGCCATGGGCACAGCGCCGCCCAAAAACGAGCGCCCGAAGTCCGGGGCCCCAAGTTCGTCCAGCGGAAAAATGCCCAAAAAATGGTGGGCTATAGCCTTGGGGCGTGGGGCTGGCGAAGTTCGTCCGTCGGACTCGGAATGGGCCGAGACATTGCGTGCCCCGTCCGTGTGCCAAAAATAGGCCGCGGGCACAGCAGCGCCCAAAAACGAGCGCCCGATGCCCGGGGCCCCAAGTTCGTCCAGCGGAAAAATGCCCAAAAAAGGGTGGGCTATAGCCTTTGGGCGTGGGGCTGGCGAAGTTCGTCCGCCGGACTCGGAATAGGGAGAGACTTTGCGTGCCCCCTCTGTGTGCAAAAAATAGGCCGCGGGCACAGCCGCGTCCAAAAACGTGCGCCCGAAGTCCGGGGCCCCAAGTTCGTCGAGCGGAAAAATGCCCAAAAAAGGGTGGGCTATAGCCCTTGGGCGTGGGGATGGCGAAGTTCTTCCGCCGGACTCGGAATACGGTGAGACTTTGCGTGCCCCCTCCGTGTGCCAAAAATATACCGTGGGCACAGCAGCGCCCAAAAACGAGCGCCCGAAGACCGGGGTCCCAAGTTCGTCCAGTGGAAAAATGCCCAAAAAACGGTGGGCTATAGCCTTTGGTCGTGGGGCTGGCGAAGTTCGTCCGCCGGACTCGGAATGGGGCAAGACTTTGCGTGCCCCCTCCGTGTGCCAAAAATAGGTCCTGGGCATAGCGGCGCCCAAAAACGAGCGCCCGAAGTCCGGGGCCCCAAGTTCGTCCAGCGGAAAAATGACCAAAAAACTGTGGGCTATAGCCTTGGGGCGTGGGGCTGGCGAAGTTCGTCCGCCGGACTCGGAATGGGCCGAGACTTTGCGTGCCCCCTCCGTGTGCCAAAAATAGGCCATGGGCACAGCGGCGCCCAAAAACGAGCGCCCGAAGTCCGGATCCCCAAGTTCTTCCAGCGGAAAAATGCCCAAAAAACGGTGGGCTATAGCCTTGGGGCGTGGGGCTGGCGAAGTTCGTCCGCCGGACTCGGAATGGGGCGAGACTTTGCGTGCCCCCTCAGTGTACCAAAAATAAGTCGCGGGCACAGCCGCGCCCAAAACCGAGCGCCCGAAGTCCGGGGTTCCAAGTTCGTCCAGCGGAAAAATACCCAAAAAAGGGTGGGCCATAGCCTTTGGGCGTGGGGCTGGCAAAGTTCGTCCGCCGGACTCGGAATGGGGCGAGACTTTGCGTGCCGCCTCCGTGTGCCAAAAATAGGCCATGGGCACAACGGCGCCCAAAAACGAGCGCCCGAAGCCCGGGGCCCCAAGTTCGTCCAGCGGAAAAATGCCCAAAAAACGGTGGGCTATAGCCCTGGGGCGTGGGGCTGGCGAAGTTCGTCCGCCGGACTCAAAATGGGGCGAGACTTTGCGTGCCCCCTCCGTGTGCCAAAAATAGGCCGCGGGCACAGCCGCGTCCAAAAACGAGCGCCTGAAGCCCGGGGCCCCAAGTTCGTCGAGCGGAAAAATGCCCAAAAAAGGGTGGGCTATAGCCCTTGGGCGTGGGGATGGCGAAGTTCGTCCGCCGGACTCGGAATGCGGCGAGACTTTGCGTGCCCCCTCCGTGTGCCAAAAATATGCCATGGGCACAGCGGCGCCCAAAAACGAGCGCCCGAAGTCCGGGGCCCCAAGTTCGTCCAGCGGAAAAATGCCCAAAAAACGGTGGGCTATAGCCTTGGGGCGTGGGGCTGGCGAAGTTCGTCCGCCGGACTCGGAATGGGGCGAGACTTTGCGTGCCCCCTCAGTGTACCAAAAATAGGCCTCGGGCACAGCCGCGCCCAAAATCGAGTGCCCGAAGCCCGGGGCCCCTAGTTCGTCCAGCGGAAAAACGCCCAAAAAAGGGTGGGCTATAGCCTTTGGGCGTGGGGCTGGCGAAGTTCGTCCGCCGGACTCGGAATGGGGCGAGACTTTGCGTGCCCCCTCCGTGTGCCAAAAATAGGCCATGGACACAGCGACGCCCAAAAACGAGCGCCCGAAGCCCGGGGCCCCAAGTTCGTCCAGCGGAAAAATGCCCAAAAAACGGTGGGCTATAGCCTTTGGTCGTGGGGCTGGCGAAGTTCGTCCGCCGGACTCGGAATGGGGCAAGACTTTGCGTGCCCCCTCCATGTGCCAAAAATAGGCCCTGGGCATAGCGGCGCCCAAAAACGAGCGCCCGAAGTCCGGGGCCCCAAGTTCGTCCAGCGGAAAAATGACCAAAAAACTGTGGGCTATAGCCTTGGGGCGTAGGGCTGGCGAAGTTCGTCCGCCGGACTCGGAATGGGCCGAGACTTTGCGTGCCCCCTCCGTGTGCCAAAAATAGGCCATGGGCACAGCGGCGCCCAAAAACGAGCGCCCGAAGTCCGGAGCCCCAAGTTCGTCCAGCGGAAAAATGCCCAAAAAACGGTGGGCTATAGCCTTGGGGCGTGGGGCTGGCGAAGTTCGTCCGCCGGACTCGGAATGGGGCGAGACTTTGCGTGCCCCCTCCGTGTACCAAAAATAAGTCGCGGGCACAGCCGCGCCCAAAAACGAGAGCCCGAAGCCCGGGGCCCCAAGTTCGTCCAGCGGAAAAATGCCCAAAAAACGGTGGGCTATAGCCCTGGGGCGTGGGGCTGGCGAAGTTCGTCCGCCGGACTCAAAATGGGGCGAGACTTTGCGTGCCCCCTCCGTGTGCCAAAAATAGGCCGCGGGCACAGCCGCGCCCAAAAAACGAGCGCCCAAAGTCCGGGGCCCCAAGTTCGTCGAGCGGAAAAATGCCCAAAAAAGGGTGGGCTATAGCCCTTGGGCGTGGGGATGGCGAAGTTCGTCCGCCGGACTCGGAATGTGGCGAGACTTTGCGTGCTCCCTCCGTGTGCCAAAAATATGCCATGGGCACACCGACGCCCAAAAACGAGCGCCCGAAGTCCGGGGCCCCAAGTTCGTCCAGCGGAAAAATGCCCAAAAAACGGTGGGCTATAGCCTTGGGGCGTGGGGCTGGCGAAGTTCGTCCGCCGGACTCGGAATGGGGCGAGACTTTGCGTGCCCCCTCCGTGTACCAAAAATAAGTCGCGGGCACAGCCGCACCCAAAAACGAGCGCCCGAAGTCCGTGGCCCCAAGTTCGTCCAGCGGAAAAATGCCCAAAAAAGGGTGGGCCATAGCCTTTGGGCGTGGGGCTGGCAAAGTTCGTCCGCCGGACTCGGAATGGGGCGAGACTTTGCGTGCCCCCTCCGTGCGCCAAAAATAGTCCGCGGGCACAGCCGCCGGACAGCCGCGTGCGCCGCCCAAAAACGAGCGCCCGAAGTCCGGGGCCCCAAGTTCGTCCAGCGGAAAAATGCCCAAAAAAGGATGGGCTATAGCCTTTGGGCGTGGGGCTGGCGAAGTTCGTCCGCCGGACTCGGAATGGGTCGAGACTTTGCGTGCCCCCTCCGTGTGCCAAAAATAGGCCACGGGCACAGCGGCGCCCAAAATCGAGCGCCCGAAGTCCGGGGCCCCAAGTTCGTCCAGCGGAAAAATGCCCAAAAAACGGTGGGCTATAGCCTTGGGGCGTGGGGCTGGCGAAGTTCGTCCGCCGGACTCGGAATGGGCCGAGACTTTGCGTGCCCCCTCCGTGTGCCAAAAATAGGCCGCGGGCACAGCGGCGCCCAAAAACGAGCGCCCGAAGTCCGGGGCCCCAAGTTCGTCGAGCGGAAAAATGCCCAAAAAAGGGTGGGCCATAGCCTTCGGGCGTGGGGCTGGCGAAGTTCGTCTGCCGGACTCGGAATGGGGCGAGACTTTGCGTGCCCCCTCCGTGTGCCAAAAATAGGCCATGGGCACAGCGGTGCCCAAAAACGAGCAGCCGAAGTCCGGGGCCCCTAGTTCGTCCAGCGGAAAAACGCCCAAAAAAGGGTGGGGTATAGCCTTTGGGCGTGGGGCTGGCGAAGTTCGTCCGCCGGACTCGGAATGGGGCGAGACTTTGCGTGCCCCCTCCGTGTGCCAAAAATAGGCCATGGGCACAGCGACGCCCAAAAACGAGCGCCCGAAGTCCGGAGCCCCAAGTTCGTCCAGCGGAAAAATGCCCAAAAAACGGTGGGCTATAGCCTTGGGGCGTGGGGCTGGCGAAGTTCGTCCGCCGGACTCGGAATGGGGCGTGACTTTGCTTGCCCCCTCCGTGTACCAAAAATAAGTCGCGGGCACAGCCGCGCCCAAAAACGAGCGCCCGAAGTCCGGGGCCACAAGTTCGTCCAGCGGAAAAATGCCCAAAAAAGGGTGGGCCATAGCCTTTGGGCGTGGGGCTGGCAAAGTTCGTCCGCCGGACTCGGAATGGGGCGAGACTTTGCGTGCCCCCTCCGTGTGCCAAAAATAGGCCATGGGCACAGCGGCGCCCAAAAACAAGCGCCCGAAGTCCGGGGCCCCAAGTTCGTCCAGCGGAAAAATGCCCAAAAAACGGTGGGCTATAGCCTTGGGGCGTGGGGCTGGCGAAGTTTGTCCGCCGGACTCGGAATGGGGCGAGACTTTGCGTGCCCCCTCCGTGTGCCAAAAATAGGCCGCGGGCACAGCGGCGCCCAAAAACGAGCGCCCGAAGTCCGGTGCCGCAAGTTCGTCCAGCGGAAAAATGCCCAAAAAAGGGTGGGCTATAGCCTTTGGGCGTGGGGCTGGCGAAGTTCGTCCGCCGGACTCGGAATGGGGCGAGACTTTGCGTGCCCTCTCCATGTGCCAAAAATAGGCCGCGGGCACAGCCGCGCCCGAAGTCCGGTGCCCCAAGTTCGTCCAGAGGAAAAATGCCCAAAAAAGGGTGGGCTATAGCCTTTGGCCGTGGGGCTGGCGAAGTTCGTCCGCCGGACTCGGAATGGGCCGAGACATTGCATGGAACCTCTGTGTGCCAAAAATAGGCCACGGGTACAGCCGCGCCCAAAAACGAGCGCCCGAAGTCCGGGGCCCCAAGTTCGTCCAGCGGAAAAATGCCCAAAAAAGGATGGGCTATAGCCTTTGGGCGTGGGGCTGGCGAAGTTCGTCCGCCGGACTCGGAATGGGTCGAGACTTTGCGTGCCCCCTCCGTGTGCCAAAAATAGGCCACGGGCACAGCGGCGCCCAAAATCGAGCGCCCGAAGTCCGGGGCCCCAAGTTCGTCCAGCGGAAAAATGCCCAAAAAACGGTGGGCTATAGCCTTTGGGCGTGGGGCTGACGAAGTTCGTCCGCCGGACTCGGAATGGGGTGAGACTTTGCGTGCCCCCTCCGTGTGCCAAAAATAGGCCGCGGACACAGCGGCGCCCAAAAACGAGCGCCCGAAGTCCGGGGCCCCAAGTTCGTCGAGCGGAAAAATGCCAAAAAAAGGGTGGGCCATAGCCTTCGGGCGTGGGGCTGGCGAAGTTCGTCTGCCGGACTCGGAATGGGGCGAGACTTTGCGTGCCCCCTCCGTGTGCCAAAAATAGGCCATGGGCACAGCGGTGCCCAAAAACGAGCAGCCGAAGTCCGGGGCCCCAAGTTCGTCAAGCGGAAAAATGCCCAAAAATCGGTGGGCTATAGCCTTGGGGCGTGGGGCTGGCGAAGTTCGTCCGCCGGACTCGGAATGGGCTGAGACTTTGCGTGCCCCCTCCGTGTGCCAAAAATAGGCCGCGGTCACAGCCGCGCCCAAAAACGAGCGCCCGAAGTCCGGTGCCCCAAGTTCGTCCAGCGAAAAAATGCCCAAAAAAGGGTTGGGCTATAGCCTTTGGGCGTGGGGCCGGCGAAGTTCGTCCGCCGGACTCGGAATGGGGCGAGACTTTGCGTGCCCCCTCCGTGTGCCAAAAATAGGCCATGGCCACAGCGGCGCCCAAAAACGAGTGCCCGAAGCCCGGGGTCCCATGTTCGTCCAGCGGAAAAATGCCCAAAAAACGGTGGGCTATAGCCTTGGGGCGTGGGGCTGGCGAAGTTCGTCTGCCGGACTCGGAATGGGCCGAGACTTTGCGCGCCCCCTCCGTGTGCCAAAAATAGGCCGCGGGCACAGCCGAGCCCAAAAACGAGGGCCCGAAGTCCGGGGCCCCAAGTTCGTCCAGCGGAAAAATGCCCAAAAAAGGGTGGGCTATAGCCTTTGGGCGTCGGGCTGGCGAAGTTCGCCCGCCAGACTCGGAATGGGGCGAGACATTGCGTGCCCCCTCCGTGTGCCAAAAATAGGCCATGGCCACAGCGGCGCCCAAAAACGAGCACGCGAAGTCCGGGACCCCAAGTTCGTCCAGCGGAAAAATGCCCAAAAAACGGTGGGCTATAGCCTTGGGGCGTGGGGCTGGCGAAGTTCGTCCGCCGGACTTGGAATGGGATGAGACTTTGCGTGCCCCGTCCGTGTGCCAAAAATAGGCCGCGGGCACAGCGGCGCCCAAAAACGAGCGCCCGAAGTCCGGGGCCCCAAGTTCGTCCAGCGGAAAAATGCCCAAAAAACAGTGGGCTATAGCCTTGGGGCGTGGGGCTAGCGAAGTTCGTCCGCCGGACTCGGAATGGGTCGAGACTTTACGTGCCCCCTCCGTGTGCCAAAAATAGGCCGCCGGCACAGACGCGCCCAAAAACGAGCGCCCGAAGTCCGGTGCCCCAAGTTCGTCCAGCGGAAAAATGCCCAAAAAAGGGTGGGCTATAGCCTTTGGGCGTGGGGCTGGCGAAGTTCGTCCGCCGGACTCGGAATGGGGTGAGACTTTGCTTGCCCCCTCCGTGTGCCAAAAATAGGCCATGGGCACAGCGGCGCCCAAAAACGAGCGCCCGAAGTCCGGGGCCCCAAGTTCGTCCAGCGGAAAAATGCCCAAAAAACGGTGGGCTATAGCCTTGGGGCGTGGGGCTGGCGAAGTTCGTCCGCCGGACTCGGAATGGGGCGAGACTTTGCGTGCCCCCTCCGTGTACCAAAAATAGGCCGCGGGCACAGCCGCGCCCAAAAACGAGCGCCCGAAGTCCGGGGCCCCTAGTTCGTCCAGCGAAAAAATGCCCAAATAAGGGTGGGCTATAGCCTTTGGGCGTGGGGCTGGCGAAGTTCGCCCGCCGGACTTGGAATGGGGCGAGACTTTGCGTGCCCCCTCCGTGTGCCAAAAATAGGCCATGGCCACAGCGGCGCCCAAACACGAGCGCCCGAAGTCCGGGACCCCAAGTTCGTCCAGCGGA
Source organism: Citrus australasica (assembly GCA_029618585.1). NCBI lineage: Eukaryota > Viridiplantae > Streptophyta > Magnoliopsida > Sapindales > Rutaceae > Citrus > Citrus australasica. The sequence goes on along the minus strand of JARCIV010000098.1, from coordinate 182,237 downwards.
AAAATGCCCAAAAAACGTTGGCTTATAGCCTTGGGGCGTGGGGCTGGCGAAGTTCGTCCGCCGGACTCGGAATTGGATGAGACTTTGCGTGCCCCGTCCGTGTGCCAAAAATAGGCCGCGGGCACAGCGGCGCCCAAAAACGAGCGCCCGAAGTCCGGGGCCCCAAGTTCGTCCAGCGGAAGAATGCCCAAAAAACGGTGGGCTATAGCCTTGGGGCGTGGGGCTAGCGAAGTTCGTCCGCCGGACTCGGAATGGGTCGAGACTTTGCATGCCCCCTCCGTGTGCCAAAAATAGGCCGCCGGCACAGCCGCGCCCAAAAACGAGCGCCCGAAGTCCGGTGCCCCAAGTTCGTCCAGCGGAAAAATGCCCAAAAAAGGGTGGGCTATAGCCTTTGGGCGTGGGGCTGGCGAAGTTCGTCCGCCGGACTCGGAATGGGGTGAGACTTTGCGTGCCCCCTCCGTGTGCCAAAAATAGGCCATGGGCACAGCGGCGCCCAAAAACGAGCGCCCGAAGTCCGGGGCCCCAAGTTCGTCCAGCGGAAAAATGCCCAAAAAACGGTGGGCTATAGCCTTGGGGCGTGGGGCTGACGAAATTCGTCCGCCGGACTCGGAATGGGGCGAGACTTTGCGTGCCCCCTCCGTGTACCAAAAATATGCCGCGGGCACAGCCGCGCCCAAAAACGAGCGCCCGAAGTCTGGGGCCCCTAGTTCGTCCAGCGGAAAAATGCCCAAAAAAGGGTGGGCTATAGCCTTGGGGCGTGGGGCTGGTGAAGTTCGTCCGCCGGACTCGGAATGGGGCGAGACTTTGCTTGCCCCCTCCGTGTGCCAAAAATAGGCCACGGGCACAGCGGCGCCCAAAATCGATCGTCCGAAGTCCGGGGCCCCAAGTTCGTCCAGCGGAAAAATGCCCAAAAAACGGTGGGCTATAGCCTTGGGGCGTGGGGCTGGCGAAGTTCGTCCGCCGGACTCGGAATGGGTCGAGACTTTGCGTGCCCCCTCCGTGTGCCAAAAATAGGCCATGGCCACAGCGGCGCCCAAAAACGAGCGCCCGAAGTCCGGGACCCCAAGTTCGTCCAGCGGAAAAAAGCCCAAAAAACGTTGGGCTATAGCCTTGGGGCGTGGGGCTGGCGAAATTCGTCCGCCGGACTCAGAATGGGGCGAGACTTTGCGTGCCCCCTCCGTGTGGCAAAAATAGGCCATGGGCACAGCGGCGCCCAAAAACGAGCGCCCGAAGCCCGGGGCCCCAAGTTCGTCCAGCGGAAAAATGCCCAAAAAAGGGTGGGCTATAGCCTTTGGGCGTGAGGCTGGCGAAGTTCGTCCGCCGGACTCGGAATGGGGCGAGACTTTGCGTGCATCCTCCGTGTGCCCAAAATAGGCCATGGGCAAAGCGACGCCCAAAAACGAGCGCCCGAAGTCCGGGGCCCCAAGTTCGTCCAGCGGAAAAATGCCCAAAAAAGGGTTGGCTATAGCCTTTGGGCGTGGGGCAGGCGAAGTTCGTCCGCCGGACTCGGAATGGGGCGAGATTTTGCGTGCACCCTCCGTGTGCCAAAAATAGGCCGCGGGCACAGGGGCGCCCGAAAACGAGCGCCCGAAGTCCGGGGCCCCAAGTTCGTCCAGCGGAAAAATGCCCAAAAAACGGTGGGCTATAGCCTTTGGGCCTGGGGCTGGCGAAGTTCGTCCGCCGGAGTCGGAATGGGCCGAGACTTTGCGTGCCCCCTCCGTGTGCCAAAAATAGGCCGCGGGCACAGCGGCGCCCAAAAACGAGCGCCCGAAGTCCGGGGCCCCAAGTTCGTCCTGCGGAACAATGCCCAAAAAACGGTGGACTATAGCCTTTGGGCGTGGGGCTGGCGAAGTTCGTCCGCCGGACTCGGAATGGAGCGAGACTTTGCGTGCCCCCTCCGTGTGCTAAAAATAGGCTGCGGGCACAGCCGCGCCCAAAAACGAGCTCCCGAAGTCCGGGGCCCCAAGTTCGTCCAGCGGAAAAATGCCCAAAAAAGGGTGGGCTATAGCCTTTGGGCGTGGGGCTGGCGAAGTTCGTCCGCCGGACTCGGAATGGGGCGGGAATTTGAGTGCCCCCTCCGTGTGCCAAAAATAGGCCATGGGCACAGCGGTTCCCAAAAACGAGCGCCCGAATTCCGGGGCCCCAAGTTCGTCCAGCGGAAAAATGCCCAAAAATTGGTGGGCTATAGCCTTGGGGCGTGGGGCCGGCGAAGTTCGTCCGCCGAACTCGGAATGGGCCGAGACTTTGCGTGCCCCCTCCGTGTGAGAAAAATAGGCCGCGGGCACAGCCGCGCCCAAAAACGAGCTCCCGAAGTCCGGGGCCCCAAGTTCGTCCAGCGGAAAAATGCCCAAAAAAGGGTGGGCTATAGCCTTTGGGCGTGAGGCTGGCGAAGTTCGTCCGCCGGACTCGGAATGGGGCGAGACTTTGCGTGCCCCCTCCGTGTGCCAAAAATAGGCCGCGGGCACAGCGGCGCCCAAAAACGAGCGCCCGAAGTCTGGGGCCCCTAGTTCGTCCAGCGGAAAAATGCCCAAAAAAGGGTGGGCTATAGCCTTGGGGCGTGGGGCTGGCGAAGTTCGTCCGCCGGACTCGGAATGGGGCGAGACTTTGCGTGCCCCCTCCGTGTGCCCAAAATAGGCCATGGGCAAAGCGACGCCCAAAAACGAGCGCCCGAAGTCCGGGGCCCCAAGTTCGTCCAGAGGAAAAATGCCCAAAAAAGGGTTGGCTATAGCCTTTGGGCGTGGGGCAGGCGAAGTTCGTCCGCCGGACTCGGAATGGGGCGAGATTTTGCGTGCACCCTCCGTGTGCCAAAAATAGGCCGCGGGCACAGGGGCGCCCGAAAACGAGCACCCGAAGTCCGGGGCCCCAAGTTCGTCCAGCGGAAAAATGCCCAAAAAACGGTGGGCTATAGCCTTTGGGCCTGGGGCTGGCGAAGTTCGTCCGCCGGAGTCGGAATGGGCCGAGACTTTGCGTGCCCCCTCCGTGTGCCAAAAATAGGCCGCGGGCACAGCGGCGCCCAAAAACGAGCGCCCGAAGTCCGGGGCCCCAAGTTCGTCCAGCGGAACAATGCCCAAAAAACGGTGGACTATAGCCTTTGGGCGTGGGGCTGGCGAAGTTCGTCCGCCGGACTCGGAATGAAGCGAGACTTTGCGTGCCCCCTCCGTGTGCTAAAAATAGGCTGCGGGCACAGCGGCGCCCAAAAACGAGCTCCCGAAGTCCGGGGCCCCAAGTTCGTCCAGCGGAAAAATGCCCAAAAAAGGGTGGGCTATAGCCTTTGGGCGTGGGGCTGGCGAAGTTCGTCCGCCGGACTCGGAATGGGGCGGGAATTTGAGTGCCCCCTCCGTGTGCCAAAAATAGGCCATGGGCACAGCGGTTCCCAAAAACGAGCGCCCGAATTCCGGGGCTCCAAGTTCGTCCAGCGGAAAAATGCCCAAAAATTGGTGGGCTATAGCCTTGGGGCGTGGGGCCGGCGAAGTTCGTCCGCCGAACTCGGAATGGGCCGAGACTTTGCGTGCCCCCTCCGTGTGCCAAAAATAGGCCGCGGGCACAGCCGCGCCCAAAAACGAGCTCCCGAAGTCCGGGGCCCCAAGTTCGTCCAGCGGAAAAATGCCCAAAAAAGGGTGGGCTATAGCCTTTGGGCGTGAGGCTGGCGAAGTTCGTCCGCCGGACTCGGAATGGGGCGAGACTTTGCGTGCCCCCTCCGTGTGCCAAAAATAGGCCGCGGGCACAGCGGCGCCCAAAAACGAGCGCCCGAAGTCCGGTGCCCCAAGTTCATCCAGCGGAAAAATGGAAAAAAAAGGGTGGGCTATAGCCTTTGGGCGTGGAGCTGGCGAAGTTCGTCCGCCGGACTCGGAATGGGGCGAGACTTTGCGTGCCCCCTCCGTGTGCCAAAAATAGGCCATGGGCACAGCGGCGCCCAAAAAAAAGCGCCCGAAGTCCGGAGCCTCAAGTTCGTCTAGCGGAAAAATGCCCAAAAAACGGTGGGCTATAGCCTTGGGGCGTGGGGCTGGCGAAGTTCGTCCGCCGGACTCGGAATGGGGCGAGACTTTGCATGCCCCCTCCGTGTGCCAAAAATAGGCCGTGGGCAAAGCGGCGCCCAAAAACGAGCGCCCGAAGTCCGGGGCCCCAAGTTCGTCCAGCGGAAAAATGCCCAAAAAAGGGTGGGCTATAGCCTTTGGGCGTGAGGCGGGCGAAGTTCGTCCGCCGGACTCGGAATGGGGCGAGACTTTGCGTGCCCCCTCCGTGTGCCAAAAATAGGCCACGGGCACAGGGGCGCCCGAAAACGAGCACCCGAAGTCCGGGGCCCCAAGTTCGTCCAGCGGAAAAATGCCCAAAAAACGGTGGGCTATAGCCTTTGGGCCTGGGGCTGGCGAAGTTCGTCCGCCGGAGTCGGAATGGGCCGAGACTTTGCGTGCCCCCTCCGTGTGCCAAAAATAGGCCGCGGGCACAGCGGCGCCCAAAAACGAGCGCCCGAAGTCCGGGGCCCCAAGTTCGTCCAGCGGAACAATGCCCAAAAAACGGTGGACTATAGCCTTTGGGCGTGGGGCTGGCGAAGTTCGTCCGCCGGACTCGGAATGGAGCGAGACTTTGCGTGCCCCCTCCGTGTGCCAAAAATAGGCCGCGGGCACAGCGGCGCCCAAAAACGAGCGCCCGAAGTCTGGGGCCCCTAGTTCGTCCAGCGGAAAAATGCCCAAAAAAGGGTGGGCTATAGCCTTGGGGCGTGGGGCTGGCGAAGTTCGTCCGCCGGACTCGGAATGGGGCGAGACTTTGCGTGCCCCCTCCGTGTGCCCAAAATAGGCCATGGGCAAAGCGACGCCCAAAAACGAGCGCCCGAAGTCCGGGGCCCCAAGTTCGTCCAGAGGAAAAATGCCCAAAAAAGGGTTGGCTATAGCCTTTGGGCGTGGGGCAGGCGAAGTTCGTCCGCCGGACTCGGAATGGGGCGAGATTTTGCGTGCACCCTCCGTGTGCCAAAAATAGGCCGCGGGCACAGGGGCGCCCGAAAACGAGCACCCGAAGTCCGGGGCCCCAAGTTCGTCCAGCGGAAAAATGCCCAAAAAACGGTGGGCTATAGCCTTTGGGCCTGGGGCTGGCGAAGTTCGTCCGCCGGAGTCGGAATGGGCCGAGACTTTGCGTGCCCCCTCCGTGTGCCAAAAATAGGCCGCGGGCACAGCGGCGCCCAAAAACGAGCGCCCGAAGTCCGGGGCCCCAAGTTCGTCCAGCGGAACAATGCCCAAAAAACGGTGGACTATAGCCTTTGGGCGTGGGGCTGGCGAAGTTCGTCCGCCGGACTCGGAATGGAGCGAGACTTTGCGTGCCCCCTCCGTGTGCTAAAAATAGGCTGCGGGCACAGCCGCGCCCAAAAACGAGCTCCCGAAGTCCGGGGCCCCAAGTTCGTCCAGCGGAAAAATGCCCAAAAAAGGGTGGGCTATAGCCTTTGGGCGTGGGGCTGGCGAAGTTCGTCCGCCGGACTCGGAATGGGGCGGGAATTTGAGTGCCCCCTCCGTGTGCCAAAAATAGGCCATGGGCACAGCGGTTCCCAAAAACGAGCGCCCGAATTCCGGGGCCCCAAGTTCGTCCAGCGGAAAAATGCCCAAAAATTGGTGGGCTATAGCCTTGGGGCGTGGGGCCGGCGAAGTTCGTCCGCCGAACTCGGAATGGGCCGAGACTTTGCGTGCCCCCTCCGTGTGAGAAAAATAGGCCGCGGGCACAGCCGCGCCCAAAAACGAGCTCCCGAAGTCCGGGGCCCCAAGTTCGTCCAGCGGAAAAATGCCCAAAAAAGGGTGGGCTATAGCCTTTGGGCGTGAGGCTGGCGAAGTTCGTCCGCCGGACTCGGAATGGGGCGAGACTTTGCGTGCCCCCTCCGTGTGCCAAAAATAGGCCGCGGGCACAGCGGCGCCCAAAAACGAGCGCCCGAAGTCTGGGGCCCCTAGTTCGTCCAGCGGAAAAATGCCCAAAAAAGGGTGGGCTATAGCCTTGGGGCGTGGGGCTGGCGAAGTTCGTCCGCCGGACTCGGAATGGGGCGAGACTTTGCGTGCCCCCTCCGTGTGCCCAAAATAGGCCATGGGCAAAGCGACGCCCAAAAACGAGCGCCCGAAGTCCGGGGCCCCAAGTTCGTCCAGAGGAAAAATGCCCAAAAAAGGGTTGGCTATAGCCTTTGGGCGTGGGGCAGGCGAAGTTCGTCCGCCGGACTCGGAATGGGGCGAGATTTTGCGTGCACCCTCCGTGTGCCAAAAATAGGCCGCGGGCACAGGGGCGCCCGAAAACGAGCACCCGAAGTCCGGGGCCCCAAGTTCGTCCAGCGGAAAAATGCCCAAAAAACGGTGGGCTATAGCCTTTGGGCCTGGGGCTGGCGAAGTTCGTCCGCCGGAGTCGGAATGGGCCGAGACTTTGCGTGCCCCCTCCGTGTGCCAAAAATAGGCCGCGGGCACAGCGGCGCCCAAAAACGAGCGCCCGAAGTCCGGGGCCCCAAGTTCGTCCAGCGGAACAATGCCCAAAAAACGGTGGACTATAGCCTTTGGGCGTGGGGCTGGCGAAGTTCGTCCGCCGGACTCGGAATGGAGCGAGACTTTGCGTGCCCCCTCCGTGTGCTAAAAATAGGCTGCGGGCACAGCCGCGCCCAAAAACGAGCTCCCGAAGTCCGGGGCCCCAAGTTCGTCCAGCGGAAAAATGCCCAAAAAAGGGTGGGCTATAGCCTTTGGGCGTGGGGCTGGCGAAGTTCGTCCGCCGGACTCGGAATGGGGCGGGAATTTGAGTGCCCCCTCCGTGTGCCAAAAATAGGCCATGGGCACAGCGGTTCCCAAAAACGAGCGCCCGAATTCCGGGGCTCCAAGTTCGTCCAGCGGAAAAATGCCCAAAAATTGGTGGGCTATAGCCTTGGGGCGTGGGGCCGGCGAAGTTCGTCCGCCGAACTCGGAATGGGCCGAGACTTTGCGTGCCCCCTCCGTGTGCCAAAAATAGGCCGCGGGCACAGCCGCGCCCAAAAACGAGCTCCCGAAGTCCGGGGCCCCAAGTTCGTCCAGCGGAAAAATGCCCAAAAAAGGGTGGGCTATAGCCTTTGGGCGTGAGGCTGGCGAAGTTCGTCCGCCGGACTCGGAATGGGGCGAGACTTTGCGTGCCCCCTCCGTGTGCCAAAAATAGGCCGCGGGCACAGCGGCGCCCAAAAACGAGCGCCCGAAGTCCGGTGCCCCAAGTTCATCCAGCGGAAAAATGGAAAAAAAAGGGTGGGCTATAGCCTTTGGGCGTGGAGCTGGCGAAGTTCGTCCGCCGGACTCGGAATGGGGCGAGACTTTGCGTGCCCCCTCCGTGTGCCAAAAATAGGCCATGGGCACAGCGGCGCCCAAAAAAAAGCGCCCGAAGTCCGGAGCCTCAAGTTCGTCTAGCGGAAAAATGCCCAAAAAACGGTGGGCTATAGCCTTGGGGCGTGGGGCTGGCGAAGTTCGTTCGCCGGACTCGGAATGGGGCGAGACTTTGCATGCCCCCTCCGTGTGCCAAAAATAGGCCGTGGGCAAAGCGGCGCCCAAAAACGAGCGCCCGAAGTCCGGGGCCCCAAGTTCGTCCAGCGGAAAAATGCCCAAAAAAGGGTGGGCTATAGCCTTTGGGCGTGAGGCGGGCGAAGTTCGTCCGCCGGACTCGGAATGGGGCGAGACTTTGCGTGCCCCCTCCGTGTGCCAAAAATAGGCCATGGGCAAAGCGACGCCCAAAAACGAGCGCCCGAAGTCCGGGGCCCCAAGTTCGTCCAGAGGAAAAATGCCCAAAAAAGGGTGGGCTATAGCCTTTGGGCGGGGGGCTGGCGAAGTTCGTCCGCCGGACTCGGAATGGGGCGATATTTTGCGTGCACCCTCCGTGTGCCAAAAATAGGCCGCGGGCACAGGGGCGCCCGAAAACGAGCGCCCGAAGTCCGGGGCCCCAAGTTCGTCCAGCGGAAAAATGCCCAAAAAACGGTGGGCTATAGCCTTTGGGCATGGGGCTGGCGAAGTTCGTCCGCCGGACTCGGAATGGGCCGAGACTTTGCGTGCCCCCTCCGTGTGCCAAAAATAGGCCGCGGGCACAGCGGCGTTCAAAAACGAGCGCCCGAAGTCCGGGGCCCCAAGTTCGTCCAGCGGAACAATGCCCAAAAAACGGTGGACTATAGCCTTTGGGCGTGGGGCTGGCGAAGTTCGTCCGCCGGACTCGGAATGGGGCGAGACTTTGCGTGCCCCCTCCGTGCGCTAAAAATAGGCTGCGGGCACAGCCGCGCCCAAAAACGAGCTCCCGAAGTCCGGGGCCCCAAGTTCGTCCAGCGGAAAAATGCCCAAAAAAGGGTGGGCTATAGCCTTTGGGCGTGGGGCTGGCGAAGTTCGTCCGCCGGACTCGGAATGGGGCGGGAATTTGCGTGCCCCCTCCGTGTGCCAAAAATAGGCCATGGGCACAGCGGTGCCCAAAAACGAGCGCCCGAATTCCGGGGCCCCAAGTTCGTCCAGCGGAAAAATGCCCAAAAATTGGTGGGCTATAGCCTTGGGGCGTGGGGCCGGCGAAGTTCGTCCGCCGAACTCGGAATGGGCCGAGACTTTGCGTGCCCCCTCCGTGTGCCAAAAATAGGCCGCGGGCACAGCCCCGCCCAAAAACGAGCGCCCGAAGTCCGGTGCCCCAAGTTCGTACAGCGGAAAAATGCCCAAAAAAGGGTGGGCTATAGCCTTTGGGCGTGGGGCTGGCGAAGTTCGTCCGCCGGACTCGGAATGGGGTGAGACTTTGCGTGCCCCCTCCGTGTGCCAAAAATAGGCCATGGGCACAGCGGCGCCCAAAAACGAGCGCCCGAAGTCCGGGGCCCCAAGTTCGTCCAGCGGAAAAATGCCCAAAAAACGGTGGGCTATAGCCTTGGGGCGTGGGGCTGGCGAAGTTCGTCCGCCGGACTCGGAATGGGGCGAGACTTTGCGTGCCCCCTCCGTGTACCAAAAATATGCCGCGGGCACAGCCGCGCCCAAAAACGAGCGCCCGAAGTCTGCGGCCCCTAGTTCGTCCAGCGGAAAAATGCCCAAAAAAGGGTGGGCTATAGCCTTTGGGCGTGGGGCTGGCAAAGCTCGTCCGCCGGACTCGGAATGGGGCGAGACTTTGCGTGCCCCCTCCATGTGCCAAAAATAGGCCATGGGCACAGCGGCGCCCAAAAACGAGCGCCCGAAGTCCGGGGCCCCAAGTTCGTCCAGCGGAAAAATGACCAAAAAACGGTGGGCTATAACCTTGGGGCGTGGGGCTGGCGAAGTTCGTCCGCCGGACTCGGAATGGGCCGAGACATTGCATGGAACCTCTGTGTGCCAAAAATAGGCCGCGGGCACAGCCGCGCCCAAAAACGAGCGCCCGAAGTCCGGGGCCCCAAGTTCGTCCAGCGGAAAAATGCCCAAAAAACGGTGGGCTATAGCCTTGGGGCGTGGGGCTGGCGAAGTTCGTCCGCCGGACTCGGAATTGGATGAGACTTTGCGTGCCCCGTCCGTGTGCCAAAAATAGGCCGCGGGCACAACGGCGCCCAAAAACGAGCGCCCGAAGTCCGGGGCCCCAAGTTCGTCCAGCGGAAAAATGCCCAAAAAACGGTGGGCTATAGCCTTGGGGCGTGGGGCTAGCGAAGTTCGTCCGCCGGACTCGGAATGGGTCGAGACTTTGCATGCCCCCTCCGTGTGCCAAAAATAGGCCGCCGGCACAGCCGCGCCCAAAAACGAGCGCCCGAAGTCCGGTGCCCCAAGTTCGTCCAGCGGAAAAATGCCCAAAAAAGGGTGGGCTATAGCCTTTGGGCGTGGGGCTGGCGAAGTTCGTCCGCCGGACTCGGAATGGGGCGAGACTTTGCGTGCCCCCTCCGTGTGCCAAAAATAGGCCACGGGCACAGCGGCGCCCAAAAACGAGCGCCCGAAGCCCGGGGCCCCAAGTTCGTCCAGCGGAAAAATGCCCAAAAATCGGTGGGCTATAGCCTTGGGGCGTGGGGCTGGCGAAGTTCGTCCGCCGGACTCGGAATGGGCTGAGACTTTGCTTGCCCCCTCCGTGTGCCAAAAATAGGCCGCGGTCACAGCCGCGCCCAAAAACGAGCGCCCGAAGTCCGGTGCCCCAAGTTCGTCCAGCGAAAAAATGCCCAAAAAAGGGTTGGGCTATAGCCTTTGGGCGTGGGGCCGGCGAAGTTCGTCCGCCGGACTCGGAATGGGGCGAGTCTTTGCGTGCCCCCTCCGTGTGCCAAAAATAGGCCATGGCCACAGCGGCGCCCAAAAACGAGCGCCCGAAGTCCGGGGTCCCATGTTCGTCCAGCGGAAAAATGCCCAAAAAACGGTGGGCTATAGCCTTGGGGCGTGGGGCTGGCGAAGTTCGTCTGCCGGACTCGGAATGGGCCGAGACTTTGCGTGCCCCCTCCGTGTACCAAAAATAGGCCGCGGGCACAGCCGCGCCCAAAAACGAGCGCCCGAAGTCCGGGGCCCCTAGTTCGTCCAGCGAAAAAATGCCCAAATAAGGGTGGGCTATAGCCTTTGGGCGTGGGGCTGGCGAAGTTCGCCCGCCGGACTCGGAATGGGGCGAGACTTTGCGTGCCCCCTCCATGTGCCAAAAATAGGCCATGGCCACAGCGTCGCCCAAAAACGAGCGCCCGAAGTCCGGGACCCCAAGTTCGTCCAGCGGAAAAATGCCCAAAAAACGGTGGGCTATAGCCTTGGGGCGTGGGGCTGGCGAAGTTCGTCCGCCGGACTCGGAATTGGATGAGACTTTGCGTGCCCCGTCCGTGTGCCAAAAATAGGCCGCGGGCACAACGGCGCCCAAAAACGAGCGCCCGAAGTCCGGGGCCCCAAGTTCGTCCAGCGGAAAAATGCCCAAAAAACGGTGGGCTATAGCCTTGGGGCGTGGGGCTAGCGAAGTTCGTCCGCCGGACTCGGAATGGGTCGAGACTTTGCATGCCCCCTCCGTGTGCCAAAAATAGGCCGCCGGCACAGCCGCGCCCAAAAACGAGCGCCCGAAGTCCGGTGCCCCAAGTTCGTCCAGCGGAAAAATGCCCAAAAAAGGGTGGGCTATAGCCTTTGGGCGTGGGGCTGGCGAAGTTCGTCCGCCGGACTCGGAATGGGGCGAGACTTTGCGTGCCCCCTCCGTGTGCCAAAAATAGGCCACGGGCACAGCGGCGCCCAAAAACGAGCGCCCGAAGCCCGGGGCCCCAAGTTCGTCCAGCGGAAAAATGCAGAAAAAACGGTGGGCTATAGCCTTGGGGCGTGGGGCTGGCGAAGTTCGTCCGCCGGACTCGGAATGGGGCGAGACTTTGCGTGCCCCCTCCGTGTGCCAAAAATAGGCCGCGGGCACAGCGGCGCCCAAAAACGAGCGCCCGAAGCCCGGGGCCCCAAGTTCGTCCAGCGGAAAAATGCCCAAAAAACGGTGGGCTATAGCCTTGGGGCTTGGGGCTGGCGAAGTTCGTCCGCCGGACTCGGAATGGTGCGAGACTTGGCGTGCCCCCTCCGTGTGCCAAAAATAGGCCGGGGCACAGCGGTGCCCAAAAACGAGCGCCCGAAGTCCGGGGCCCCAAGTTTTTCTAGCGGAAAAATGCCCAAAAAACGTTGGGCTATAGCCTTGGGGCGTGGGGCTGGCGAAGTTTGTCCGCCGGACTCGGAATGGGGCGTGACTTTACGTGCCCCCTCCGTGTGCCAAAAATAGGCGGCGGGCACAGCGGCGCCCAAAAACGAGCGCCCGAAGTCCGGTGCGCCAAGTTCGTCCAGCGGAAAAATGCCCAAAAAAGGGTGGGCTATAGCCTTTGGGCGTGGTGGTGGCGAAGTTCGTCCGCCGGACTCGGAATGGGGCGAGACTTTGCGTGCCCCCTCCGTGTGCCAAAAATAGGCCGCGGGCACAGCGGCGCCCAAAAACGAGCGCCCGAAGCCCGGGGCCCCAAGTTCGTCCAGCGGAAAAATGCCCAAAAAACGGTGGGCTATAGCCTTGGGGCTTGGGGCTGGCGAAGTTCGTCCGCCGGACTCGGAATGGCGCGAGACTTTGCGTGCCCCCTCCGTGTGCCAAAAATAGGCCATGGGCACAGCGGCGCCCAAAAACGAGCGCCCGAAGTCCGGTGCGCCAAGTTCGTCCAGCGGAAAAATGCCCAAAAAAGGGTGGGCTATAGCCTTTGGGCGTGGTGCTGGCGAAGTTCGTCCGCCGGACTCGGAATGGGGCGAGACTTTGCGTGCCCCCTCCATGTGCCAAAAATAGGCCGCGGGCACAGCGGCGCCCAAAAACGAGCGCCCGAAGCCCGGGGCCCCAAGTTCGTCCAGCGGAAAAATGCCCAAAAAACGGTGGGCTATAGCCTTGGGGCTTGGGGCTGGCGAAGTTCGTCCGCCGGACTCGGAATGGCGCGAGACTTTGCGTGCCCCCTCCGTATGCCAAAAATAGGCCGGGGCACAGCGGTGCCCATACACGAGCGCCCGAAGTCCGGGGCCCCAAGTTTTTCTAGCGGAAAAATGCCCAAAAAACGTTGGGCTATAGCCTTGGGGCGTGGGGCTGGCGAAGTTCGTCCGCCGGACTCGGAATGGGGCGTGACTTTACGTGCCCCCTCCGTGTGCCAAAAATAGTCCGCGGGCACAGCGGCGCCCAAAAACGAGCGCCCGAAGTCCGGTGCCCCAAGTTCGTCCAGCGGAAAAATGCCCAAAAAAGGGTGGGCTATAGCCTTTGGGCGTGGTGCTGGCGAAGTTCGTCCGCCGGACTCGGAATGGGGCGAGACTTTGCGTGCCCCCTCCGTGTGCCAAAAATAGGCCATGGGCACAGCGGCGTCCAAAAAAAAGCGCCCGAAGTCCGGAGCCCCAAGTTCGTCTAGCGGAAAAATGCCCAAAAAACGGTGGGCTATAGCCTTGGGGCGTGGGGCTGGTGAAGTTCGTCCGCCGGACTCGGAATGGGGCGAGACTTTGCATGCCCCCTCCGTGTGCCAAAAATAGGCCGTGGGCAAAGCGGCGCCCAAAAACGAGCGCCCGAAGCCCGGGGCCCCAAGTTCGTCCAGCGGAAAAATGCCCAAAAAACGGTGGGCTATAACCTTGGGGCGTGGGGCTGGCGATGTTCGTCCGCCGAACTCGGAATGGGGCGTGACTTTGCGTGCCCCCTCCGTGTGCCAAAAATAGGCCGCGGGCACAGCCGCGCCCAAAAACGAGCGCCCGAGGTCCGGTGCCCCAAGTTCGTCCAGCGGAAAAATGCCCAAAAAAGGGTGGGCTATAGCCTTTGGGCGTGGTGCTGGCGAAGTTCGTCCGCCGGACTCGGAATGGGGCGAGACTTTGCGTGCCCCCTCCGTGTGCCAAAAATAGGCCGCGGGCACAGCAGCGCCCAAAAACGAGCGCCCGAAGTCCGGGGCCCCAAGTTCGTCCAGTGGAAAAATGCCCAAAAAACGGTGGGCTATAGCCTTGGGGCGTGGGGCTGGCGAAGTTCGTCCGCCGGACTCGGAATGGGCCGAGACTTTACGTGCCCCCTCCGTGTGCCAAAAATAGGCCGCAGCCACAGCCGCGCCCAAAAACGAGCGCCCGAAGCCCGGGGCCCCAAGTTCGTCCAGCGGAAAAATGCCCAAAAAGGGATGGGCTATAGCCTTTGGGCGTGGGGCTGGCGAAGTTCGTCCGCCGGACTCGGAATGGGGCTAGACTTTGCGTGCCCCCTCCGTGTGCCAAAAATAGGCCATGGGCACAGCGGAGACCTAAAACGAGCGCCCGAAGTCCGGGGCCCGAAGTTCGTCCAGCGGAAAAATGCCCAAAAAAGGGTGGGCTATAGCCTTTGGGCGTGGGGCTGGCGAAGTTCGTCCGCCGAACTCGGAATGGGGCGAGACTTTGCGCGCCCCCTCCGTGTGCCAAAAATAGGCCATGGGAACAGCGGCGCCCAAAAAAAATGCCCGAAGTCCGGGGCCCCAAGTTCGTCCAGCGGAAAAATGCCCAAAAAACGGTGGGCTATAGCCTTGGGGCGTGGGGCTGGCGAAGTTCGTCCGCCGGACTCGGAATGGGGCGAGACTTTGCGTGCTCCCTCCGTGTGCCAAAAATAGGCCATGGGCACAGCGGCGCCCAAAAATGAGCGCCCGAAGTCCGGGGCCCCAAGTTGGTCCAGCAGAAAAATGCCCAAAAAAGGGTGGGCTATAGCCTTTGGGCGTGAGGCTGGCGAAGTTCGTCCGCCGGACTCGGAATGGGGCGATACTTTGCGTGCCCCCTCCGTGTGCCAAAAATAGGCCATGGGCACAGCGACGCCCAAAAACGAGCGCCCGAAGTCCGGGGCCCCAAGTTCGTCCAGCGGAAAAATGCCCAAAAAAGGGTGGGCTATCGCCTTTGGGCGTGGGGCTGGCGAAGTTCGTCCGCCGGACTCGGAATGGGGCGAGACTTTGCGTGCCCCCTCCGTGTGCCAAAAATAGGCCGCGGGCACAGCCTCGCCCAAAAACGAGCGCCCGAAGTCCGGTGCCCCAAGTTCGTCCAGCGGAAAAATGCCCAAAAAAGCGTGGGCTATAGCCTTTGGGCGTGGGGCTGGCGAAGTTCGTCCGCCGGACTCGGAATGGGGCGAGATTTTGCGTGCACCCTCCGTGTGCCAAAAATAGGCCGCGGGCACAGTGGCGCCCGAAAACGAGTTCCCGAAGTCCGGGTTCCCAATTTCGTCCAGCGGAAAAATGCCCAAAAATTGGTGGGCTATAGCCTTTGGGCGTGGGGCTGGCGAAGTTCGTCCGCCGGACTCGGAATGGGCCGAGACTTTCCGTGCCCCCTCCGTGTGCCAAAAATCGGCCGCGGGCACAGCGGCACCCAAAAACGAGCGCCCAAAGTCCGGGGCCCCAAGTTCGTCCAGCGGAACAATGCCCAAAAAACGGTGGGCTATAGCCTTTGGGCGTGGGGCTGGCGAAGTTCGTCCGCCGGATTCGGAATGGGGCGAGACTTTGCGTGCCCCCTCCGTGTGCCAAAAATAGGCTTTGGGCACAGTGGCGCCCAAAAACGAGCGCCCGAAGTCCGGGGCCCCAAGTTCGTCCAGCGGAAAAATGCCCAAAAAAGGGTGGGCTATAGCCTTTGGGCGTGGGGCTGGCCAAGTTCGTCCGCCGAACTCGGAATGGGGCGAGACTTTGCGTGCCCCCTCCGTGTTCCAAAATTAGGCCATGGGCACAGCGGCGCCCAAAAAAAACGCCCGAAGTCCGGGGCCCCAAGTTCGTCCAGCGGAAAAATGCCCAAAAAACGGTGGGCTATAGCCTTGGGGCGTGGGGCTGGCGAAGTTCGTCCGCCGGACTCGGAATGGGGCGAGACTTTGCATGCCCCCTCCGTGTGCCAAAAATAGGACATGGGCACAGCGGCGCCCAAAAACGAGCGCCCGAAGTCCGGGGCCCCAAGTTCGTCCAGCGGAAAAATGCCGAAAAAAGGGTGGGCTATAGCCTTTGGGCGTGGGGCTGGCGAAGTTCGTCCGCCGGACTCGGGATGGGATGAGACTTTGCGTGGCCCCTCCGTGTGCCAAAAATAGGCCGCGGGCACAGCCTCGCCCAAAAACGAGCGCCCGAAGTCCGGTGCCCCAAGTTCGTCCAGAGGAAAAATGCCCAAAAAAGGGTGGGCTATAGCCTTTGGGCGTGGGGCGGGCGAAGTTCGTCCGCCGGACTCGGAATGGGGCGAGATTTTGCATGCACCCTCCGTGTGCCAAAAATAGGCCGCGGGCACAGTGGCACCCGAAAACGAGCACCCGAAGTCCGCGGCCCCAAGTTCGTCCAGCGGAAAAATGCCCAAAAAACGGTGGGCTATAGCCTTTGGGCGTGGGGCTGGCGAAGTTCGTCCGCCCGACTCGGAATGGAGCGAAACTTTGCGTGCACCCTCCGTGTCCAAAAAATAGGCCGCGGGCACAGCGGCGCCCAAAAACGAGCGCCCGAAGTCCGGGGCCCCAAGTTCGTCCTGCGGAAAAATGCCCAAAAAACGGTGGGCTATAGCCTTGGGGCTTGGGGCTGGCGAAGTTCGTCCGCCGGACTCGGAATGGGGCGAGACTTTGCGTGCCCCCTCCGTGTGCCAAAAATAGGCCGCGGGCACAGCCGCGCCCAAAAACGAACGCCCGAAGTCCGGTGCCCCAAGTTCGTCCAGTGGAAAAATGCCCAAAAAGGGTGGGCTATAGCCTTTGCGCGTGGGGCTGGCGAAGTTCGTCCGCCGGACTCGTAATGGGGCGAGACTTTGCGTGCCCCCTGCGCGTGCCAAAAATAGGCCGCGGGCACAGCCGCACCCAAAAACGAGCTCCCGAAGTCCGGGGCCCCAAGTTCGTCCAGCGGAAAAATGCCCAAAAAAGGGTGGGCTATAGCCTTTGGGCGTGGGGCTGGCGAAGTTCGTCCGCCGGACTCGGAATGGGTCGGCAATTTGCGTGCCCCCTCCGTGTGCCAAAAATAGGCCGCGGGCACAGCCGCGCCCAAAAACGAGCTCCCGAAGTCCGGGGCCCCATGTTCGTCCAGCGGAAAAATGCCCAAAAAAGGGTGGGCTATAGCCTTTGGGCGTGGGGCTGGCGAAGTTCGTCCGCCGGACTCGGAATGGGGCGAGACATTGCGTGCCCCCTCCGTGTGCCAAAAATAGGCCATGGGCACAGCGGCTCCCAAAAACGAGCGTCCGAAGTCCGGGGCCCCAAGTTCGTCCAGCGGAAAAATGCCCAAAAAAGGGTGGGCTATAGCCTTGGGGCGTGGGGCTGGCGAAGTTCGTCCGCCGGACTCGGAATGGGGCGAGACTTTGCGTGCCCCCTCCGTGTACCAAAAATAGGCCGCGGGCACAGCGGCGCCCAAAAACGAGCACCCGAAGTCCGGGGCCCCAAGTTCGTCCAGCGGAAAAATGCCCAAAAAACGGTGGGCTATAGCCTTGGGGCGTGGGGCTGGCGAAGTTCGTCCGCCGGACTCGGAATGGGGCGAGACTTTGCGTGCCCGCTCCGTGTGCCAAAAATAGGCCATGGGCACAGCGGCGCCCAAAAACGAGCGCCCGAAGTCCGGGGCCCCAAATTCGTCCAGCGGAAAAATGCCCAAAAAAGGGTGGGCTATAGCCTTTGGGCGTGGGGCTGGCGAAGTTCGTCCGCCGGACTCGGAATGGGGCGAGACTTTGCGTGCCCCCTCCGTGTGCCAAAAATAGGCCATGGGCACAGCGGCTCCCAAAAACGAGCGTCCGAAGTCCGGGGCCCCAAGTTCGTCCAGCAGAAAAATGCCCAAAAAAGGGTGGGCTATAGCCTTTGGGCGTGGGGCTGGCGAAGTTCGTCCGCCGGACTCGGAATGGGGCGAGACTTTGCGTGCCCCCTCCGTGTGCCAAAAATAGGCAATGGGCACAGCGGCGCCCAAAAACGAGCGTCCGAAGTCCGGGGCCCCAAGTTCGTTCAGCGGAAAAATGCCCAAAAAACGGTGGGCTATAGCCTTGGGGCGTGGGGCTGGCGAAGTTCGTCCGCCGGACTCGGAATGGGGCGAGAATTGGCGTGCCCCCTCCGTGTGCAAAAAATAGGCCATGGGCACAGCCGCGCCCAAAAACGAGCTCCCGAAGTCCGGGGCCCCAAGTTCGTCCAGCGGAAAAATACCCAAAAAAGGGTGGGCTATAGCCTTTGGGCGTGGGGCTGGCGAAGTTCGTCCGCCGGACTCGGAATGGGTCGAGACTTTGCGTGCCCCCTCCGTGTGCCAAAAATAGGCCATGGGCACAGCGGCGCCCAAAAACGAGCGCCCGAAGTCCGGGGCCCCAAGTTCGTCCAGCGGAAAAATGGAGAAAAAACGGTGGGCTATAGCCTTGGGGCGTGGGGCTGGCGAAGTTCGTCCGCCGGACTCGGAATGGGGCGAGACTTTGCGTGCCCCATCCGTGTGCCAAAAATAGGCCGCGGGCACAGCGGCGCCCAAAAACGAGCGCCCGAAGCCCGGGGCCCCAAGTTCGTCCAGCGGAAAAATGCCCAAAAAACGGTGGGCTATAGCCTTGGGGCTTGGGGCTGGCGAAGTTCGTCCGCCGGACTCGGAATGGCGCGAGACTTTGCGTGCCCCCTCCGTGTGCCAAAAATAGGCCGGGGCACAGCGGTGCCCAAAAACGAGCGCCCGAAGTCCGGGGCCCCAAGTTTTTCTAGCGGAAATATGCCCAAAAAACGTTGGGCTATAGCCTTGGGGCGTGGGGCTGGCGAAGTTCGTCCGCCGTACTCGGAATGGGGCGTGACTTTACGTACCCCCTCCGTGTGCCAAAAATAGGCCGCGGGCACAGCGGCGCCCAAAAACGAGCGCCCGAAGTCCGGTGCCCCAAGTTCGTCCAGCGGAAAAATGCCCAAAAAAGGGTGGGCTATAGCCTTTGGGCGTGGTGCTGGCGAAGTTCGTCCGCCGGACTCGGAATGGGGCGAGACTTTGAGTGCCCCCTCCGTGTGCCAAAAATAGGCCATGGGCACAGCGGCGTCCAAAAAAAAGCGCCCGAAGTCCGGAGCCCCAAGTTCGTCTAGCGGAAAAATGCCCAAAAAACGGTGGGCTATAGCCTTGGGGCGTGGGGCTGGCGAAGTTCGTCCGCCGGACTCGGAATGGGGCGAGACTTTGCATGCCCCCTCCGTGTGCCAAAAATAGGCCGTGGCCAAAGCGGCGCCCAAAAACGAGCGCCCGAAGTCCGGGGCTCCAAGTTCGTCCAGCGGAAAAATGCCCAAAAAACGGTGGGCTATAACCTTGGGGCGTGGGGCTGGCGAAGTTCGTCCGCCGAACTCGGAATGGGGCGTGACTTTGCGTGCCCCCTCCGTGTGCCAAAAATAGGCCGCGGGCACAGCCGCGCCCAAAAACGAGCGCCCGAGGTCCGGTGCCCCAAGTTCGTCCAGCGGAAAAATGCCCAAAAAAGGGTGGGCTATAGCCTTTGGGCGTGGGGCTGGCGAAGTTCGTCCGCCGGACTCGGAATGGGGCTAGACTTTGCGTGCCCCCTCCGTGTGCCAAAAATAGGCCATGGGCACAGTGGCGACCCAAAACGAGCGCCCGAAGTCCGGGGCCCCAAGTTCGTCCAGCGGAAAAATGCCCAAAAAAGGGTGGGCTATAGCCTTTGGGCGTGGGGCTGGCGAAGTTCGTCCGCCGAACTCGGAATGGGGCGAGACTTTGCGTGCCCCCTCCGTGTGCCAAAAATAGGCCATGGGAACAGCGGCGCCCAAAAAAAACGCCCGAAGTCCGGGGCCCCAAGTTCGTCCAGCGGAAAAATGCCCAAAAAACGGTGGGCTATAGCCTTGGGGCGTGGGGCTGGCGAAGTTCGTCCGCCGGACTCGGAATGGGGCGAGACTTTGCGTGCTCCCTCCGTGTGCCAAAAATAGGCCATGGGCACAGCGGCGCCCAAAAATGAGCGCCCGAAGTCCGGGGCCCCAAGTTGGTCCAGCGGAAAAATGCCCAAAAAAGGGTGGGCTATAGCCTTTGGGCGTGAGGCTGGCGAAGTTCGTCCGCCGGACTCGGAATGGGGCGATACTTTGCGTGCCCCCTCCGTGTGCCAAAAATAGGCCATGGGCACAGCGGCGCCCAAAAACGAGCGCCCGAAGTCCGGGGCCCCAAGTTCGTCCAGCGGAAAAATGGAGAAAAAACGGTGGGCTATAGCCTTGGGGCGTGGGGCTGGCGAAGTTCGTCCGCCGGACTCGGAATGGGGCGAGACTTTGCGTGCCCCCTCCTTGTGCCAAAAATAGGCCGCGGGCACAGCGGCGCCCAAAAACGAGCGCCCGAAGCCCGGGGCCCCAAGTTCGTCCAGCGGAAAAATGCCCAAAAAACGGTGGGCTATAGCCTTGGGGCTTGGGGCTGGCGAAGTTCGTCCGCCGGACTCGGAATGGCGCGAGACTTTGCGTGCCCCCTCCGTGTGCCAAAAATAGGCCGGGGCACAGCGGTGCCCAAAAACGAGCGCCCGAAGTCCGGGGCCCCAAGTTGTTCTAGCGGAAAAATGCCCAAAAAACGTTGGGCTATAGCCTTGGGGCGTGGGGCTGGCGAAGTTCGTCCGCCGGACTCGGAATGGGGCGAGACTTTGTGTGCCCCCTCCGTGTGCCAAAAATAGGCCGCGGGCACAGCGGCGCCCAAAAACGAGCGCCCGAAGCCTGGGGCCCCAAGTTCGTCCAGCGGAAAAATGCCCAAAAAACGGTGGGCTATAGCCTTGGGGCTTGGGGCTGGCGAAGTTCGTCCGCCGGACTCGGAATGGGGCGAGACTTTGCGTGCCCCCTCCGTGTGCCAAAAATAGGCCGGGGCACAGCGGTGCCCAAAAACGAGCGCCCGAAGTCCGGGGCCCCAAGTTGGTCCAGCGGAAAAATGCCCAAAAAAGGGTGGGCTATAGCCTTTGGGCGTGAGGCTGGCGAAGTTCGTCCGCCGGACTCGGAATGGGGCGATACTTTGCGTGCCCCCTCCGTGTGCCAAAAATAGGCCATGGGCACAGCGGCGCCCAAAAACGAGCGCCTGAAGCCCGGGGCCCCAAGTTCGTCCAGCGGAAAAATGGAGAAAAAACGGTGGGCTATAGCCTTGGGGCGTGGGGCTGGCGAAGTTCGTCCGCCGGACTCGGAATGGGGCGATAATTTGCGTGCCCCCTCCGTGTGCCAAAAATAGGCCATGGGCACAGCGGCGCCCAAAAACGAGCGCCCGAAGTCCGGGGCCCCAAGTTCGTCCAGCGGAAAAATGGAGAAAAAACGGTGGGCTATAGCCTTGGGGCGTGGGGCTGGCGAAGTTCGTCCGCCGGATTCGGAATGGGGCGAGACTTTGCGTGCCCCCTCCTTGTGCCAAAAATAGGTCGCGGGCACAGCGGCGCCCAAAAACGAGCGCCCGAAGCCCGGGGCCCCAAGTTCGTCCAGCGGAAAAATGCCCAAAAAACGGTGGGCTATAGCCTTGGGGCTTGGGGCTGGCGAAGTTCGTCCGCCGGACTCGGAATGGCGCGAGACTTTGCGTGCCCCCTCCGTGTGCCAAAAATAGGCCGGGGCACAGCGGTGCCCAAAAACGAGCGCCCGAAGTCCGGGGCCCCAAGTTGTTCTAGCGGAAAAATGCCCAAAAAACGTTGGGCTATAGCCTTGGGGCGTGGGGCTGGCGAAGTTCGTCCGCCGGACTCGGAATGGGGCGTGACTTTACGTGCCCCCTCCATGTGCCAAAAATAGGCCGCGGGCACAGCGGCGCCCAAAAACGAGCGTCCGAAGTCCGGTGCCCCAAGTTCGTCCAGCGGAAAAATCCCCAAAAAAGGGTGGGCTATAGCCTTTGGGCGTGGTGCTGGCGAAGTTCGTCCGCCGGACTCGGAATGGGGCGAGACTTTGCGTGCCCCCTCCGTGTGCCAAAAATAGGCCATGGACACAGCGGCGTCCAAAAAAAAGCGCCCGAAGTCCGGAGCCCCAAGTTCGTCTAGCGGAAAAATGCCCAAAAAACGGTGGGCTATAGCCTTGGGGCGTGGGGCTGGCGAAGTTCGTCCGCCGGACTCGGAATGGGGCGAGACTTTGCATGCCCCCTCCGTGTGCCAAAAATAGGCCGTGGGCAAAGCGGCGCCCAAAAACGAGTGGCCGAAGTCCGGGGCCCCAAGTTCGTCCAGCGGAAAAATGCCCAAAAAACGGTGGGCTATAACCTTGGGGCGTGGGGCTGGCGAAGTTCGTCCGCCGAACTCGGAATGGGGCGTGACTTTGCGTGCCCCCTCCGTGTGCCAAAAATAGGCCGCGGGCACAGCCGCGCCCAAAAACGAGCGCCCGAAGTCCGGGGCCCCAAGTTCGTCCAGCGGAAAAATGCCCAAAAAAGGGTGGGCTATAGCCTTTGGGCGTGGTGCTGGCGAAGTTCGTCCGCCGGACTCGGAATGGGGCGAGACTTTGCGTGCCCCCTCCGTGTGCCAAAAATAGGCCGCAGACACAGCCGTGCCCAAAAACGAGCACCCGAAGCCCGGGGCCCCAAGTTCGTCCAGCGGAAAAATGCCCAAAAAAGGGTGGGCTATAGCCTTTGGGCGTGGGGCTGGCGAAGTTCGTCCGCCGGACTCGGAATGGGGCTAGACTTTGCGTGCCCCCTCCGTGTGCCAAAAATAGGCCATGGGCACAGCGGCGACCTAAAACGAGCGCCCGAAGTCCGGGGCCCCAAGTTCGTCCAGTGGAAAAATGCCCAAAAAAGGGTGGGCTATAGCCTTTGGGCGTGGGGCTGGCGAAGTTCGTCCGCCGAACTCGGAATGGGGCGAGACTTTGCGTGCCCCCTCCGTGTGCCAAAAATAGGCCATGGGAACAGCGGCGCCCAAAAAAAACGCCCGAAGTCCGGGGCCCCAAGTTCGTCCAGCGGAAAAATGCCCAAAAAACGGTGGGCTATAGCCTTGGGGCGTGGGGCTGGCGAAGTTCGTCCGCCGGACTCGGAATGGGGCGAGACTTTGCGTGCTCCCTCCGTGTGCCAAAAATAGGCCATGGGCACAGCGGCGCCCAAAAATGAGCGCCCGAAGTCCGGGGCCCCAAGTTGGTCCAGCGGAAAAATGCCCAAAAAAGGGTGGGCTATAGCCTTTGGGCGTGAGGCTGGCGAAGTTCGTCCGCCGGACTCGGAATGGGGCGATACTTTGCGTGCCCCCTCCGTGTGCCAAAAATAGGCCATGGGCACAGCGACGCCCAAAAACGAGCGCCCGAAGTCCGGGGCCCCAAGTTCGTCCAGCGGAAAAATGCCCAAAAAAGGGTGGGCTATCGCCTTTGGGCGTGGGGCTGGCGAAGTTCGTCCGCCGGACTCGGAATGGGGCGAGACTTTGCGTGCCCCCTCCGTGTGCCAAAAATAGGCCGCGGGCACAGCCTCACCCAAAAACGAGCGCCCGAAGTCCCGTGCCCCAAGTTCGTCCAGCGGAAAAATGCCCAAAAAAGCGTGGGCTATAGCCTTTGGGCGTGGGGCTGGCGAAGTTCGTCCGCCGGACTCGGAATGGGGCGAGACTTTGCGTGCTCCCTCCGTGTGCCAAAAATAGGCCATGGGCACAGCGGCGCCCAAAAATGAGCGCCCGAAGTCCGGGGCCCCAAGTTGGTCCAGCGGAAAAATGCCCAAAAAAGGGTGGGCTATAGCCTTTGGGCGTGAGGCTGGCGAAGTTCGTCCGCCGGACTCGGAATGGGGCGATACTTTGCGTGCCCCCTCCGTGTGCCAAAAATAGGCCATGGGCACAGCGACGCCCAAAAACGAGCGCCCGAAGTCCGGGGCCCCAAGTTCGTCCAGCGGAAAAATGCCCAAAAAAGGGTGGGCTATCGCCTTTGGGCGTGGGGCTGGCGAAGTTCGTCCGCCGGACTCGGAATGGGGCGAGACTTTGCGTGCCCCCTCCGTGTGCCAAAAATAGGCCGCGGGCACAGCCTCGTCCAAAAACGAGCGCCCGAAGTCCCGTGCCCCAAGTTCGTCCAGCGGAAAAATGCCCAAAAAAGCGTGGGCTATAGCCTTTGGGCGTGGGGCTGGCGAAGTTCGTCCGCCGGACTCGGAATGGGGCGAGACTTTGCGTGCCCCCTCCGTGTGCCAAAAATAGGCCGCGGGCACAGCCGCGCCCAAAAACGAGTGCCCGAAGTTCGGGGCGCCAAGTTCTTCCAGCGGAAAAATGCCCAAAAAAGGGTGGGCTATAGCCTTTGGGCGTGGGGCTGGCGAAGTTCGTCCGCCGGACTCGGAATGGGGCGAGACTTTGCGTGCCCCCTCCGTGTGCCAAAAATAGGCCATGGGCACAGCGGCGCCCAAAAAAAACGCCCGAAGTCCGGGGCCCCAAGTTCGTCCAGCGGAAAAATGCCCAAAAAAGGGTGGGCTATAGCCTTTGGGCGTGGGGCTGGCGAAGTTCGTCCGCCGGACTCGGAATGGGGCGAGACTTTGCGTGCCCCCTCCGTGTGCCAAAAATAGGCCATGGGCACAGCGACGCCCAAAAACGAGCGCCCGAAGTCCGGGGCCCCAAGTTCGTCCAGCGGAAAAATGCCCAAAAAAGGGTGGGCTATCGCCTTTGGGCGTGGGGCTGGCGAAGTTCGTCCGCCGGACTCGGAATGGGGCGAGACTTTGCGTGCCCCCTCCTTGTGCCAAAAATAGGCCGCGGGCACAGCCTCGCCCAAAAACGAGCGCCCGAAGTCCCGTGCCCCAAGTTCGTCCAGCGGAAAAATGCCCAAAAAAGCGTGGGCTATAGCCTTTGGGCGTGGGGCTGGCGAAGTTCGTCCGCCGGACTCGGAATGGGGCGAGACTTTGCGTGCCCCCTCCGTGTGCCAAAAATAGGCCATGGGCACAGCGGCTCCCAAAAACGAGCGTCCGAAGTCCGGGGACCCAAGTTCGTCCAGCAGAAAAATGCCCAAAAAAGGGTGGGCTATAGCCTTTGGGCGTGGGGCTGGCGAAGTTCGTCCGCCGGACTCGGAATGGGGCGAGACTTTGCGTGCCCCCTCCGTGTGCCAAAAATTGGCCATGGGCACAGCGGCTCCCAAAAGTGAGCGTCCGAAGTCCGGGGCCCCAAGTTCGTCCAGCAGAAAAATGCCCAAAAAAGGGTGGGCTATAGCCTTTGGGCGTGGGGCTGGCGAAGTTCGTCCGCCGGACTCGGAATGGGGCGAGACTTTGCGTGCCCCCTCCGTGTGCCAAAAATAGGCCATGGGCACAGCGGCGCCCAAAAACGAGCGCCCGAAGTCCGGGGCCCCAAGTTCGTCCAGCGGAAAAATGCCCAAAAAACGGTGGGCTATAGCCTTGGGACGTGGGGCTGGCGAAGTTCGTCCGCCGGACTCAGAATGGGCCGAGACTTTACGTGCCCCCTCCGTGTGCCAAAAATAGGCCGCGGGCACAGCCGCGCCCAAAAACGAGTGCCCGAAGTTCGGGGCGCCAAGTTCTTCCAGCGGAAAAATGCCCAAAAAAGGGTGGGCTATAGCCTTTGGGCGTGGGGCTGGCGAAGTTAGTCCGCCGGACTCGGAATGGGGCTAGACTTTGCGTGCCCCCTCCGTGTGCCAAAAATAGGCCATGGGCACAGCGGCGCCCAAAAAAAACGCCCGAAGTCCGGGGCCCCAAGTTCGTCCAGCGGAAAAATGCCCAAAAAAGGGTGGGCTATAGCCTTTGGGCGTGGGGCTGGCGAAGTTCGTCCGCCGGACTCGGAATGGGGCGAGACTTTGCGTGCCCCCTCCGTGTGCCAAAAATAGGCCATGGGCACAGTGGCGCCCAAAAACGAGCGCCCGAAGCCCGGGGCCCCAAGTTCGTCCAGCGGAAAAATGTCCAAAAAACGGTGGGCTATAGCCTTGGGGCGTGGGGCTGGCGAAGTTCGTCCGCCGGTCTCGGAATGGGGCGAGACTTTGCGTGCCCGCTCCGTGTGACAAAAATAGGCCATGGGCACAGCGGCGGCCAAAAACGAGCGCCCGAAGTCCGGGGACCCAAGTTCGTCCAGCAGAAAAATGCCCAAAAAAGGGTGGGCTATAGCCTTTGGGCGTGGGGCTGGCGAAGTTCGTCCGCCGGACTCGGAATGGGGCGAGACTTTGCGTGCCCCCTCCGTGTGCCAAAAATTGGCCATGGGCACAGCGGCTCCCAAAAGTGAGCGTCCGAAGTCCGGGGCCCCAAGTTCGTCCAGCAGAAAAATGCCCAAAAAAGGGTGGGCTATAGCCTTTGGGCGTGGGGCTGGCGAAGTTCGTCCGCCGAACTCGGAATGGGCCGAGACTTTGCGTGCCCCATCCGTGTGCCAAAAATAGGCCGCGGGCACAGCCGTACCCAAAAACGAGCTCCCGAAGTCCGGGGCCCCAAGTTCGTCCAGCGGAAAAATGCCCAAAAAAGGGTGGGCTATAGCCTTTGGGCGTGGGGATGGCGAAGTTCGTCCGCCGGACTCGGAATGGGGCGAGACTTTGCGTGCCCCCTCCGTGTGCCAAAAATAGGCCGCGGGCACAGCCGCGTCCAAAAACGAGCGCCCGAAGTCCGGGGCCCCAAGTTCGTCCAGCGGAAAAATGCCCAAAAAAGGGTGGGCTATAGCCTTTGGGCGTAGGGCTGGCGAAGTTCGTCCGTTAGACTCGGACAGCGGCGGCCAAAAACGAGCGCCCGAAGCCCGGGGCCCCAAGTTCGTCCAGCGGAAAAATGCCCAAAAAAGGGTGGGCTATAGCCTTTGGGCGTGGGGCTGGCGAAGTTCGTCCGCCGGACTCGGAATGGGGCGAGACTTTGCGTGCCCCCTCCGTGTGCCAAAAATAGGCCATGGGAACAGCAGCGCCCAAAAACGAGCGCCCGAAGTCCGGGGCCCCAAGTTCGTCCAGCGGAAAAATGCCAAAAAAACGGAGGGCTATAGCCTTGGGGCGTGGGGCCGGCGAAGTTCGTCCGCCGAACTCGGAATGGGCCGAGACTTTGCGTGCCCCATCCGTGTGCCAAAAATAGGCCGCGGGCACAGCCGTACCCAAAAACGAGCTCCCGAAGTCCGGGGCCCCAAGTTCGTCCAGCGGAAAAATGCCCAAAAAAGGGTGGGCTATAGCCTTTGGGCGTGGGGATGGCGAAGTTCGTCCGCCGGACTCGGAATGGGGCGAGACTTTGCGTGCCCCCTCCGTGTGCCAAAAATAGGCCGCGGGCACAGCCGCGTCCAAAAACGAGCGCCCGAAGTCCGGGGCCCCAAGTTCGTCCAGCGGAAAAATGCCCAAAAAAGGGTGGGCTATAGCCTTTGGGCGTAGGGCTGGCGAAGTTCGTCCGTTAGACTCGGACAGCGGCGCCCAAAAACGAGCGCCCGAAGCCCGGGGCCCCAAGTTCGTCCAGCGGAAAAATGCCCAAAAAAGGGTGGGCTATAGCCTTTGGGCGTGGGGCTGGCGAAGTTCGTCCGCCGGACTCGGAATGGGGCGAGACTTTGCGTGCCCCCTCCGTGTGCCAAAAATAGGCCATGGGAACAGCGGCGCCCAAAAACGAGCGCCCGAAGTCCGGGGCCCCAAGTTCGTCCAGCGGAAAAATGCCAAAAAAACGGAGGGCTATAGCCTTTGGGCGTGGGGCTGGCGAAGTTCGTCCGCCGGACTCGGAATGGGGCGAGACTTTGCGTGCCCCCTCCGTGTGCCAAAAATAGGCCGCGGGCACAGCCTCGCCCAAAAACGAGCGCCCGAAGTCCGGTGCCCCAAGTTCGTCCAGCGGAAAAATGCCCAAAAAAGCGTGGGCTATAGCCTTTGGGCGTGGGGCTGGCGAAGTTCGTCCGCCGGACTCGGAATGGGGCGAGATTTTGCGTGCACCCTCCGTGTGCCAAAAATAGGCTGCGGGCACAGCCGTACCCAAAAACGAGCTCCCGAAGTCCGGGGCCCCAAGTTCGTCCAGCGGAAAAATGCCCAAAAAAGGGTGGGCTATAGCCTTTGGGCGTGGGGATGGCGAAGTTCGTCCGCCGGACTCGGAATGGGGCGAGACTTTGCGTGCCCCCTCCGTGTGCCAAAAATAGGCCATGGGCACAGCGGCTCCCAGAAAACGAGCTTCCGAAGTCCGGGGCCCCAAGTTCGTCCAGCGGAAAAATGCCCAAAAAAGGGTGCGCTATAGCCTTTGGGCATGGGGCTGGCGAAGTTCGTCCACCGGACTCGGAATGGGGCGAGACTTTGCTTGCCCCCTCCGTGTGCCAAAAATAGGCCATGGGCACAGCGGCGCCCAAAAACGAGCGCCCGAAGTCCGGGGCTCCAAGTTCATCCAGCGGAAAAATGCCCAAAAAACGGTGGGCTATAGCCTTGGGGCGTGGGGCTGGCGAAGTTCGTCCGCCGGACTTGGAATGGGACGAGACTTTGCGTGCCCCCTCCGTGTGCCAAAAATAGGCCGCGGGCACAGCCGCGTCCAAAAACGAGCGCCCGAAGTCCGGGGCCCCAAGTTCGTCCAGCGGAAAAATGCCCAAAAAAGGGTGGGCTATAGCCTTTGGGCGTAGGGCTGGCGAAGTTCGTCCGTTAGACTCGGAATGGGGCGAGACTTTGCGTGCCCACTGCGTGTGCCAAAAATAGACCATGGGCACAGCGGCGCCCAAAAACGAGCGCCCGAAGTCCGGGGCCCCAAATTCGTCCAGCGGAAAAATGCCCAAAAAAGGGTGGGCTATAGCCTTTGGGCGTGGGGCTGGCGAAGCTCGTCCGCCGGACTCGGAATGGGGCGAGACTTTGCGTGCCCCCTCCATGTGCCAAAAATAGGCCATGGGCACAGCGGCGCCCAAAAACGAGCGCCCGAAGTCCGGGGCCACAAGTTCGTCCAGCGGAAAAATGCCCAAAAAAGGGTGGGCTATAGGCTTTGGGCGTGGGGTTGGCGAAGTTCGTCCGCCGGACTCGGAATGGGGCGAGACTTTGCGTGCCCCCTCCGTGTGCCAAAAATAGGCCATGGGCACAGCGGCGCCAAAAACGAGCGCCCGAAGTCCGGGGCCCCAAGTTCGTCCAGCGGAAAAATGCCCAAAAAACGGTGGGCTATAGCCTTGGGGCGTGGGGCTGGCGAAGTTCGTCCGCCGGACTCGGAATGGGCCGAGACTTTGCGTGCCCCCTCTGTGCGCCAAAAATAGGCCGCGGGCACAGCGGCGCCCAAAAACGAACGCCCGAAGCCCGGGGCCCCAAGTTCGTCCAGCGGAAAAATGCCCAAAAAAGGGTGGGCTATAGCCTTTGGGCGTGGGGCTGGCGAAGTTCGTCCGCCAGACTCGGAATGGGGCGAGACTTTGCGTGCCCCCTCCGTGTCCCAAAAATAGGCCATGGGCACAGCGGCTCCCAAAAACGAGCGCCCGAAGTCCGGTGCCCCAAGTTCCTCCAGCGGAAAAATGCCCAAAAAAGGGTGGGCTATAGCCTTTGGGCGTAGGGCCGGCGAAGTTCGTCCGCCGGACTCGGATTGGGCCGAGACTTTGCGTGCCCCCTCTGTGTGCCAAAAATAGGCCGCGGGTACAGCCGCTCCCAAAAACGAGCGCCCGAAGTCCGGGGTCCCAAGTTCGTCCAGCGGAAAAATGCCCAAAAAAGGGTGGGCTATAGCCTTTGGGCGTGGGGCTGGCGAAGCTCGTCCGCCGGACTCGGAATGGGGCGAGCATTTGCGTGCCCCCTCCGTGTGCCAAAAATAGGCCATGGGCACAGCGGCGCCCAAAAACGAGCGCCCGAAGTCCGGGCCCACAAGTTCGTCCAGCGGAAAAATGCCCAAAAAAGGGTGGGCTATAGCCTTTGGGCGTGGGGCTGGCGAAGTTCGTCCGCCAGACTCGGAATGGGACGAGACTTTGCGTGCCCCCTCCGTGTGTCAAAAATAGGCCATGGGCACAGCGGCGCCAAAAACGAGCGCCCGAAGTCCGGGGCCCCAAGTTCGTCCAGCGGAAAAATGCCCAAAAAAGGGTGGGCTATAGCCTTGGGGCGTGGGGCTGGCGAAGTTCGTCCGCCGGACTCGGAATGGGGCGAGACTTTGCGTGCCCCCTCCGTGTGCCAAAAATAGGCCATGGGCACAGCGGCTCCCAAAAACGAGCACCCGAAGTCCGGGGCCCCAAGTTCCTCCAGCGGAAAAATGCCCAAAAAATGTTGGGCTATAGCCTTGGGGCGTGGGGCTGGCGAAGTTCGTCCGCCGGACTCGGAATGGGCCGAGACTTTACGTGCCCCCTCTGTGCGCCAAAAATAGGCCGCGGGCACAGCGGCGCCCAAAAACGAACGCCCGAAGCACGGGCCCCAAGTTCGTCCAGCGGAAAAATGCCCAAAAAAGGGTGGGCTATAGCCTTTGGGCGTGGGGCTGGCGAAGTTCGTCCGCCGGACTCGGAATGGGGTGAGACTTTGCGTGCCCCCTCCGTGTGTGAAAAATAGGCCATTGGCACAGCGGCTCCCAAAAACGAGCACCCGAAGTCCGGGGCCCCAAGTTCGTCCAGCGGAAAAATGCCCAAAAAAGGGTGGCCTATAGCCTTTGGGCGTAGGGCTGGCGAAGTTCGTCCGCCGGACTCGGAATGGGGCGAGACTTTGTGTGCCCCCTCCGTGTGCCAAAAATAGGCCATGGGCACAGCGGCGCCCAAAAACGAGCGCCCAAAGTCCGGGGCCCCAAGTTCGTCCAGCGGAAAAATGCCCAAAAAACGGTGGGCTATAGCCTTGGGGCGTGGGGCTGGCGAAGTTCGTCCGCCGGACTCGGAATGGGCCGAGACATTGCGTGCCCCCTCTGTGTACCAAAAATAGGCCGCGGGCACAGCCGCGCCCAAAAACGAGCGCCCGAAGTCCGGGGCCCCTAGTTCGTCCAGCGGAAAAATGCCGAATAAAGGGTGGGCTATAGCCTTTGGGCTTGGGGCTGGCGAAGTTCGTCCGCCGGACTCGGAATGGGGCGAGACATTGCGTGCCCCCTCTGTGTGCCAAAAATAGGCCGCGGGCACAGCCGCGCCCAAAAACGAGCGCCCGAAGTCCGGGGCCCCTAGTTCGTCCAGCGGAAAAATGCCGAAAAAAGGGTGGGCTATAGCCTTTGGGCTTGGGGTTGGCGAAGTTCGTCCGCCGGACTCGGAATGGGGCGAGACTTTGCGTGCCCCCTCCGTGTGCCAAAAATAGGCCGCGGGCACCGCGGCGCCCAAAAACGAGCGCCCGAAGTCCGGGGCCCCAAGTTCGTCCAGCGGAAAAATGCCCAAAAACGGTGGGCTATAGCCTTGGGGCGTGGGGCTGGCGAAGTTCGTCGGCCGGACTCGGAATGGGGCGAGACTTTACGTGCCCCCTCCGTGTGCCAAAAATAGGCCATGGGCACAGCGGCTCCCAGAAAACGAGCTTCCGAAGTCCGGGGCCCCAAGTTCGTCCAGCGGAAAAATGCCCAAAAAAGGGTGCGCTATAGCCTTTGGGCATGGGGCTGGCGAAGTTCGTCCACCGGACTCGGAATGGGGCGAGACTTTGCTTGCCCCCTCCGTGTGCCAAAAATAGGCCATGGGCACAGCGGCGCCCAAAAACGAGCGCCCGAAGTCCGGGGCTCCAAGTTCATCCAGCGGAAAAATGCCCAAAAAACGGTGGGCTATAGCCTTGGGGCGTGGGGCTGGCGAAGTTCGTCCGCCGGACTTGGAATGGGACGAGACTTTGCGTGCCCCCTCCGTGTGCCAAAAATAGGCCGCGGGCACAGCCGCGTCCAAAAACGAGCGCCCGAAGTCCGGGGCCCCAAGTTCGTCCAGCGGAAAAATGCCCAAAAAAGGGTGGGCTATAGCCTTTGGGCGTAGGGCTGGCGAAGTTCGTCCGTTAGACTCGGAATGGGGCGAGACTTTGCGTGCCCACTGCGTGTGCCAAAAATAGACCATGGGCACAGCGGCGCCCAAAAACGAGCGCCCGAAGTCCGGGGCCCCAAATTCGTCCAGCGGAAAAATGCCCAAAAAAGGGTGGGCTATAGCCTTTGGGCGTGGGGCTGGCGAAGCTCGTCCGCCGGACTCGGAATGGGGCGAGACTTTGCGTGCCCCCTCCATGTGCCAAAAATAGGCCATGGGCACAGCGGCGCCCAAAAACGAGCGCCCGAAGTCCGGGGCCACAAGTTCGTCCAGCGGAAAAATGCCCAAAAAAGGGTGGGCTATAGGCTTTGGGCGTGGGGTTGGCGAAGTTCGTCCGCCGGACTCGGAATGGGGCGAGACTTTGCGTGCCCCCTCCGTGTGCCAAAAATAGGCCATGGGCACAGCGGCGCCAAAAACGAGCGCCCGAAGTCCGGGGCCCCAAGTTCGTCCAGCGGAAAAATGCCCAAAAAACGGTGGGCTATAGCCTTGGGGCGTGGGGCTGGCGAAGTTCGTCCGCCGGACTCGGAATGGGCCGAGACTTTGCGTGCCCCCTCTGTGCGCCAAAAATAGGCCGCGGGCACAGCGGCGCCCAAAAACGAACGCCCGAAGCCCGGGGCCCCAAGTTCGTCCAGCGGAAAAATGCCCAAAAAAGGGTGGGCTATAGCCTTTGGGCGTGGGGCTGGCGAAGTTCGTCCGCCAGACTCGGAATGGGGCGAGACTTTGCGTGCCCCCTCCGTGTCCCAAAAATAGGCCATGGGCACAGCGGCTCCCAAAAACGAGCGCCCGAAGTCCGGTGCCCCAAGTTCCTCCAGCGGAAAAATGCCCAAAAAAGGGTGGGCTATAGCCTTTGGGCGTAGGGCTGGCGAAGTTCGTCCGCCGGACTCGGAATGGGGCGAGACTTTGCGTGCCCCCTCCGTGTGCCAAAAATAGGCCATGGGAACAGCGGCGCCCAAAAACGAGCGCCCGAAGTCCGGGGCCCCAAGTTCGTCCAGCGGAAAAATGCCCAAAAAACGGTGGGCTATAGCCTGGGGACGTGGGGCTGGCGAAGTTCGTCCGCCGGACTCGGAATGGGCCGAGACTTTGCGTGCCCCCTCTGTGCGCCAAAAATAGGCCGCGGGCACAGCGGCGCGCAAAAACGAACGCCCGAAGCCCGGGGCCCCAAGTTCGTCCAGCGGAAAAATGCCCAAAAAAGGGTGGGCTATAGCCTTTGGGCGTGGGGCTGGCGAAGTTCGTCCGCCGGACTCGGAATGGGGCGAGACTTTGCGTGCCCCCTCCGTGTGCCAAAAATAGGCCATGGGCACAGCGGCTCCCAAAAACGAGCGCCCGAAGTCCGGGGCCCCAAGTTCCTCCAGCGGAAAAATGCCCAAAAAAGGGTGGGCTATAGCCTTTGGGCGTAGGGCTGGCGAAGTTCGTCCGCCGGACTCGGAATGGGGCGAGACTTTGCGTGCCCCCTCCGTGTGCCAAAAATAGGCCATGGGCACAGCGGCGCCCAAAAACGAGCGCCCGAAGTCCGGGGCCCCAAGTTCGTCCAGCGGAAAAATGCCCAAAAAACGGTGGGCTATAGCCTTGGGGCGTGGGGCTGGCGAAGTTCGTCCGCCGGACTCGGAATGGGCCGAGACTTTGCGTACCCCCTCTGTGCGCCAAAAATAGGCCGCGGGCACAGCGGCGCCCAAAAACGAACGCCCGAAGCCCGGGGCCCCAAGTTCGTCCAGCGGAAAAATGCCCAAAAAAGGGTGGGCTATAGCCTTTGGGCGTGGGGCTGGCGAAGTTCGTCCGCCGGACTCGGAATGGGGCGAGACTTTGCGTGCCCCCTCCGTGTGCCAAAAATAGGCCATGGGCACAGCGGCTCCCAAAAACGAGCACCCGAAGTCCGGGGCCCCAAGTTCCTCCAGCGGAAAAATGCCCAAAAAAGGGTGGGCTATAGCCTTTGGGCGTAGGTCCGGCGAAGTTCGTCCGCCGGACTCGGATTGGGCCGAGACTTTGCGTGCCCCCTCTGTGTGCCAAAAATAGGCCGCGGGTACAGCCGCGCCCAAAAACGAGCACCCGAAGTCCGGGGCCCCAAGTTCCTCCAGCGGAAAAATGCCCAAAAAAGGGTGGGCTATAGCCTTTGGGCGTAGGGCCGGCGAAGTTCGTCCGCCGGACTCGGATTGGGCCGAGACTTTGCGTGCCCCCTCTGTGTGCCAAAAATAGGCCGCGGGTACAGCCGCTCCCAAAAACGAGCGCCCGAAGTCCGGGGTCCCAAGTTCGTCCAGCGGAAAAATGCCCAAAAAAGGGTGGGCTATAGCCTTTGGGCGTGGGGCTGGCGAAGCTCGTCCGCCGGACTCGGAATGGGGCGAGCATTTGCGTGCCCCCTCCGTGTGCCAAAAATAGGCCATGGGCACAGCGGCGCCCAAAAACGAGCGCCCGAAGTCCGGGGCCACAAGTTCGTCCAGCGGAAAAATGCCCAAAAAAGGGTGGGCTATAGCCTTTGGGCGTGGGGCTGGCGAAGTTCGTCCGCCAGACTCGGAATGGGGCGAGACTTTGCGTGCCCCCTCCGTGTGTCAAAAATAGGCCATGGGCACAGCGGCGCCAAAAACGAGCGCCCGAAGTCCGGGGCCCCAAGTTCGTCCAGCGGAAAAATGCCCAAAAAACGGTGGGCTATAGCCTTGGGGCGTGGGGCTGGCGAAGTTCGTCCGCCGGACTCGGAATGGGGCGAGACTTTGCGTGCCCCCTCCGTGTGCCAAAAATAGGCCATGGGCACAGCGGCTCCCAAAAACGAGCACCCGAAGTCCGGGGCCCCAAGTTCCTCCAGCGGAAAAATGCCCAAAAAATGTTGGGCTATAGCCTTGGGGCGTGGGGCTGGCGAAGTTCGTCCGCCGGACTCGGAATGGGCCGAGACTTTACGTGCCCCCTCTGTGCGCCAAAAATAGGCCGCGGGCACAGCGGCGCCCAAAAACGAACGCCCGAAGCCCGGGGCCCCAAGTTCGTCCAGCGGAAAAATGCCCAAAAAAGGGTGGGCTATAGCCTTTGGGCGTGGGGCTGGCGAAGTTCGTCCGCCGGACTCGGAATGGGGCGAGACTTTGCGTGCCCCCTCCGTGTGCCAAAAATAGGCCATGGGCACAGCGGCTCCCAAAAACGAGCACCCGAAGTCCGGGGCCCCAAGTTCCTCCAGCGGAAAAATGCCCAAAAAAGGGTGGGCTATAGCCTTTGGGCGTAGGTCCGGCGAAGTTCGTCCGCCGGACTCGGATTGGGCCGAGACTTTGCGTG
Organism: Citrus australasica; assembly: GCA_029618585.1. Taxonomy (NCBI): domain Eukaryota; kingdom Viridiplantae; phylum Streptophyta; class Magnoliopsida; order Sapindales; family Rutaceae; genus Citrus; species Citrus australasica. The sequence continues at coordinate 148,068 of JARCIV010000098.1, read as the reverse complement.
CCCCCTCTGTGTGCCAAAAATAGGCCGCGGGTACAGCCGCGCCCAAAAACGAGCACCCGAAGTCCGGGGCCCCAAGTTCCTCCAGCGGAAAAATGCCCAAAAAAGGGTGGGCTATAGCCTTTGGGCGTAGGGCCGGCGAAGTTCGTCCGCCGGACTCGGATTGGGCCGAGACTTTGCGTGCCCCCTCTGTGTGCCAAAAATAGGCCGCGGGTACAGCCGCTCCCAAAAACGAGCGCCCGAAGTCCGGGGTCCCAAGTTCGTCCAGCGGAAAAATGCCCAAAAAAGGGTGGGCTATAGCCTTTGGGCGTGGGGCTGGCGAAGCTCGTCCGCCGGACTCGGAATGGGGCGAGCATTTGCGTGCCCCCTCCGTGTGCCAAAAATAGGCCATGGGCACAGCGGCGCCCAAAAACGAGCGCCCGAAGTCCGGGGCCACAAGTTCGTCCAGCGGAAAAATGCCCAAAAAAGGGTGGGCTATAGCCTTTGGGCGTGGGGCTGGCGAAGTTCGTCCGCCAGACTCGGAATGGGGCGAGACTTTGCGTGCCCCCTCCGTGTGTCAAAAATAGGCCATGGGCACAGCGGCGCCAAAAACGAGCGCCCGAAGTCCGGGGCCCCAAGTTCGTCCAGCGGAAAAATGCCCAAAAAACGGTGGGCTATAGCCTTGGGGCGTGGGGCTGGCGAAGTTCGTCCGCCGGACTCGGAATGGGGCGAGACTTTGCGTGCCCCCTCCGTGTGCCAAAAATAGGCCATGGGCACAGCGGCTCCCAAAAACGAGCACCCGAAGTCCGGGGCCCCAAGTTCCTCCAGCGGAAAAATGCCCAAAAAATGTTGGGCTATAGCCTTGGGGCGTGGGGCTGGCGAAGTTCGTCCGCCGGACTCGGAATGGGCCGAGACTTTACGTGCCCCCTCTGTGCGCCAAAAATAGGCCGCGGGCACAGCGGCGCCCAAAAACGAACGCCCGAAGCACCGGGGCCCCAAGTTCGTCCAGCGGAAAAATGCCCAAAAAAGGGTGGGCTATAGCCTTTGGGCGTGGGGCTGGCGAAGTTCGTCCGCCGGACTCGGAATGGGGCGAGACTTTGCGTGCCCCCTCCGTGTGCCAAAAATAGGCCATGGGCACAGCGGCTCCCAAAAACGAGCACCCGAAGTCCGGGGCCCCAAGTTCGTCCGCCGGACTCCAGCGGAAAAATGCCCAAAAAAGGGTGGGCTATAGCCTTTGGGCGTAGGTCCGGCGAAGTTCGTCCGCCGGACTCGGATTGGGCCGAGACTTTGCGTGCCCCCTCTGTGTGCCAAAAATAGGCCGCGGGTACAGCCGCGCCCAAAAACGAGCACCCGAAGTCCGGGGCCCCAAGTTCCTCCAGCGGAAAAATGCCCAAAAAAGGGTGGGCTATAGCCTTTGGGCGTAGGGCCGGCGAAGTTCGTCCGCCGGACTCGGATTGGGCCGAGACTTTGCGTGCCCCCTCTGTGTGCCAAAAATAGGCCGCGGGTACAGCCGCTCCCAAAAACGAGCGCCCGAAGTCCGGGGTCCCAAGTTCGTCCAGCGGAAAAATGCCCAAAAAAGGGTGGGCTATAGCCTTTGGGCGTGGGGCTGGCGAAGCTCGTCCGCCGGACTCGGAATGGGGCGAGCATTTGCGTGCCCCCTCCGTGTGCCAAAAATAGGCCATGGGCACAGCGGCGCCCAAAAACGAGCGCCCGAAGTCCGGGGCCACAAGTTCGTCCAGCGGAAAAATGCCCAAAAAAGGGTGGGCTATAGCCTTTGGGCGTGGGGCTGGCGAAGTTCGTCCGCCAGACTCGGAATGGGGCGAGACTTTGCGTGCCCCCTCCGTGTGTCAAAAATAGGCCATGGGCACAGCGGCGCCAAAAACGAGCGCCCGAAGTCCGGGGCCCCAAGTTCGTCCAGCGGAAAAATGCCCAAAAAACGGTGGGCTATAGCCTTGGGGCGTGGGGCTGGCGAAGTTCGTCCGCCGGACTCGGAATGGGGCGAGACTTTGCGTGCCCCCTCCGTGTGCCAAAAATAGGCCATGGGCACAGCGGCTCCCAAAAACGAGCACCCGAAGTCCGGGGCCCCAAGTTCCTCCAGCGGAAAAATGCCCAAAAAATGTTGGGCTATAGCCTTGGGGCGTGGGGCTGGCGAAGTTCGTCCGCCGGACTCGGAATGGGCCGAGACTTTACGTGCCCCCTCTGTGCGCCAAAAATAGGCCGCGGGCACAGCGGCGCCCAAAAACGAACGCCCGAAGCACGGGCCCCAAGTTCGTCCAGCGGAAAAATGCCCAAAAAAGGGTGGGCTATAGCCTTTGGGCGTGGGGCTGGCGAAGTTCGTCCGCCGGACTCGGAATGGGGTGAGACTTTGCGTGCCCCCTCCGTGTGTGAAAAATAGGCCATTGGCACAGCGGCTCCCAAAAACGAGCACCCGAAGTCCGGGGCCCCAAGTTCGTCTCGCCCCATTCCGAGTCCGACGGAAGAACTTCGCCAGCCCCACGCCCCAAGGCTATAGCCCACCGTTTTTTGGGCATTTTTCCGCTGGACGAACTTGGGGCCCCGGACTTCGGGCGCTCGTTTTTGGGCGTCGCTGTGCCCATGGCCTATTTTTGGCACACGGAGGGGGCACGCAAAGTCTCGGCCCATTCCGAGTCCGGCGGACGAACTTCGCCAGCCCCACGCCCAAAGGCTATAGCCCACCCTTTTTTGGGCATTTTTCCGCTGGACGAACTTGGGGCCCCGGACTTCGGGCGCTCGTTTTTGGGCGCCATTGTGCCCGCGGCCTATTTTTGGCACACGGAGGGGGCACACAAAGTCTCGCCCCATTCCGAGTCCGGCGGACGAACTTCGCCAGCCCCCACGCCCCAAGTCTATAGCCCACCGTTTTTTGGCATTTTTCCGCTGGACGAACTTGGGGCTCCGGACTTCGGGCGCTCGTTTTTGGGCGCCGCTGTGCCCATGGCGTATTTTTGGCACACGGAGGGGGCACGCAAAGTCTCGCCCCATTGCGAGTCCGGCGGACGAACTTCGCCAGCCCCACGCCCAAAGGCTATAGCCCACCCTTTTTTGGGCATTTTTCCGCTGGACGAACTTGGGGCCCCGGACTTCGGGCGCTCGTTCTTGGGCGCCGCTGTGCCCATGGCCTATTTTTGGGACACGGAGGGGGCACGCAAAGTCTCGCCCCATTCCGAGTCCGGCGGACGAACTTCGCCAGCCCCACGCCCAAAGGCTATAGCCTACCCTTTTTTGGGCATTTTTCCGCTGGACGAACTTGGGGCCCCGGCTTCGGGCGCTCGTTTTTGGGCGTGGCTGTGCCCGCGGCCTATTTTTGGCAAACGGAGGGGGGCACGCAAAGTCTCGCCCCATTCCGAGTCCGGCGGAAGAACTTCGCCAGCCCCACGCCCCAAGGCTATAGCCCACCCTTTTTTGGGCATTTTTCCGCTGGACGAAATTGGGGCCCCGGACTTCGGGAGCTCGTTTTTGGGCGCCGCTGTGCCCATGGCCTATTTTTGGCACACGGATGGGGCACGCAAAGTCTCGCCCTATTCCGAGTCCGGCGGACGAACTTCGCCAGCCCCACGCCCAAAGGCTATAGCCCACCCTTGTTTGGGCATTTTTCCGCTGGACGAACTTGGGGCCCCGGACTTCGGGCGCTCGTTTTTGGGCGCCGCTGTGCCCTTGGCCTATTTTTGGCACACGGAGGGGGCACGCAAAGTCTCGGCCCATTCCGAGGTCCGGCGGACGAACTTCGCCAGCCCCACGCCCAAAGGCTATAGCCCACCCTTTTTTGGGCATTTTTCCGCTGGACGAACTTGGGGGCCCCGGACTTCGGGCGCTCGTTCTTGGGCGCCGCTGTGCCCATGGCCTATTTTTGGCACACGGAGGGGGCACGCAAAGTCTCGCCCCATTCCGAGTCCGGCGGACGAACTTCGCCAGCCCCACGCCCAAAGTCTATAGCCCACCCCTTTTTTGGGCATTTTTTCCGCTGGACGAACTTGGGGCCCCGGACTTCGGGCGCTCGTTTTTGGGCGCGGCTGTGCCCGCGGCCTATTTTTGGCACACGGAGGGGGCACACAAAGTCTCGCCCCATTCCGAGTCCGGCGGACGAACTTCGCCAGCCCCACGCCCCAAGGCTATAGCCCACCGTTTTTTTGGCATTTTTCTGCTGGACGAACTTGGGGCCCCAGACTTCGGGCGCTCTCGTTTTTGGGCGCCGCAGTTTCCATGGGCCTATTTTTGGGACACGGAGGGGGCACGCAAAGTCTCGGCCCATTCCGAGTCCGGCGGACGAACTTCGCCAGCCCCACGCCCAAAGGCTATAGCCCACCCTTTTTTGGGCATTTTTTCGCTGGACGAACTTGGGGCCCCGACTTCGGGCGCTCGTTTTTGGGCGCGGCTGTGCCCGCGGCCTATTTTTGGCACACGGAGGGGCCACACAAAGTCTCGCCCCATTCCGAGTCCGGCGGAAGAACTTCGCCAGCCCCACGCCCAAAGGCTATAGCCCACCCTTGTTTGGGCATTTTTCCGCTGGACGAACTTGGGGCCCCGGACTTCGGGCGCTCGTTTTTGGGCGCCGCTGTGCCCATGGCCTATTTTTGGCACACGGAGGGGGCACGCAAAGTCTCGGCCCATTCCGAGTCCGGCGGACGAACTTCGCCAGCCCCACGCCCAAAGGCTATAGCCCACCCTTTTTTGGGCATTTTTCCGCTGGACGAACTTGGGGCCCCCGGACTTCGGGCGCTCGTTCTTGGGCGCCGCTGTGCCCATGGCCTATTTTTGGAACACGGAGGGGGCACGCAAAGTCTCGCCTCATTCCGAGTCCGGCGGACGAACTTCGCCAGCCCCACGCCCAAAGGCTATAGCCCACCCTTTTTTTGGGCATTTTTCCGCTGGACGAACTTGGGGCCCCGGACTTCGGGCGCTTGTTTTTGGGCGCGGCTGTGCCCGCGGCCTATTTTTGGCACACGGAGGGGGCACACAAAGTCTCGCCCCATTCCGAGTCCGGCGGACGAACTTCGCCAGCCCCACGCCCAAAGGCTATAGCCCACCCTTTTTTGGGCATTTTTCCGCTGGACGAACTTGGGGCCCCGGACTTCGGGCGCTCGTTTTTGGGCGCCGCTGTGCCCCGCGGCCTATTTTTGGCACACGGAGGGGGCACACAAAGTCTCGCCCCATTCTGAGTCCGGCGGACGAACTTCGCCAGCCCCACGCCCCAAGTCTATAGCCCACCGTTTTTTTGGGCATTTTTCCGCTGGACGAACTTGGGGCCCCGGACTTCGGGCGCTCGTTTTTGGGCGCCGCTGTGCCCATGGCGTATTTTTGGCACACGGAGGGGGCACGCAAAGTCTCGCCCCATTCCGAGTCGGCGGACGAACTTCGCCGGCCCCACGCCCAAAGGCTATAGCCCACCCTTTTTTGGGCATTTTTCCGCTGGACGAACTTGGGGCCCCGGACTTCGGGCGCTCGTTCTTGGGCGCCGCTGTGCCCATGGCCTATTTTTGGTACACGGATGGGGCACGCAAAGTCTCGCCCCATTCTGAGTCCGGCGGACGAACTTCGCCAGCCCCACGCCCCAAGTCTATAGCCCACCGTTTTTTGGGCATTTTTCCGCTGGACGAACTTGGGGCCCCGCACTTCGGGCGCTCGTTTTTGGGCGCCGCTGTGCCCATGGCGTATTTTTGGCACACGGAGGGGGCACGCAAAGTCTCGCCCCATTCCGAGTCCGGCGGACGAACTTCGCCGGCCCCACGCCCAAAGGCTATAGCCCACCCTTTGTTTGGGCATTTTTTCGCTGGACGAACTTGGGGCCCCGGACTTCGGGCGCTCTTTTTTGGGCGCGGCTGTGCCCGCGGCCTATTTTTGGCACACGGAGGGGGCACACAAAGTCTCGCCCCATTCCGAGTCCGGCGGAAGAACTTCGCCAGCCCCACGCCCCCAAGGCTATAGCCCACCGTTTTTTGGGCATTTTTCGCTGGACGAACTTGGGGCCCCGGACTTCGGGCGCTCGTTTTTGGGCGCCGCTGTGCCCATGGCCTATTTTTGGCACACGGAGGGGGCACGCAAAGTCTCGGCCCATTCCGAGTCCGGCGGACGAACTTCGCCAGCCCCACGCCCAAAGGCTATAGCCCACCCTTTTTTGGGCATTTTTCCGCTGGACGAACTTGGGGCCCCGGACTTCGGGCGCTCGTTTTTGGGCGCCGCTGTGCCCGCGGCCTATTTTTGGCACACGGAGGGGGCACACAAAGTCTCGCCCCATTCTGAGTCCGGCGGACGAACTTCGCCAGCCCCACGCCCCAAGTCTATAGCCCACCGTTTTTTTGGGCATTTTTCCGCTGGACGAACTTGGGGCCCCGGACTTCGGGCGCTCGTTTTTGGGCGCCGCTGTGCCCATGACCTATTTTTGGCACACGGAGGGGGCACGCAAAGTCTCGGCCCATTCCGAGTCCGGCGGACGAACTTCGCCAGCCCCACGCCCAAAGGCTATAGCCCACCCTTTTTTGGGCATTTTTCCGCTGGACGAACTTGGGGCCCCCGGACTTCGGGCGCTCGTTTTTGGGCGCAGCTGTGCCCATGGCCTATTTTTTGGCACTCGGAGGGGGCACGCAAAGTCTCGACCCATTCCGAGTCCGGGGGACGAACTTCGCCCGCCCCACGCCCCAAGGCTATAGCCCACCGTTTTTTGGGCATTTTTCCGCTGGACGAACTTGGGGCCCCGGACTTCGGGAGCTCGTTTTTGGGCGCCGCTGTGCCCATGGCCTATTTTTGGCAAATGGATTGGGCACGCAAAGTCTCGCCCCATTCCGAGTCCGGCGGACGAACTTCGCCAGCCCCACGCCCAAAGGCTATAGCCCACCCATGTTTGGGCATTTTTCCGCTGGACGAACTTAGGGCCCCGGACTTCGGGAGCTCGTTTTTGGGTGCGGCTGTGCCCGCGGCCTATTTTTGGCACACGGAGGGGGCACGCAAAGTCTCGCCCCATTCCGAGTCCGGCGGAAGAACTTCGCCCGCCCCACGCCCCAAGGCTATAGCCCACCATTTTTTGGGCATTTTTCCGCTGGACGAACTTGGGGCCCCCGGACTTCGGGAGCTCGTTTTTGGGCGCCGCTGTGCCCATGGCCTATTTTTGGGCACATGGCTGGGGCACGCAAAGTCTCGCCCCATTCCGAGTCCCGGCGGACGAACTTCGGCAGCCCCACGCCCAAAGGCTATAGCCCACCCTTGTTTGGGCATTTTTCCGCTGGACGAACTTGGGGCCCCGGACTTCGGGCGCTCGTTTTTGCGCGCAGCTGTGCCCATGGCCTATTTTTGGCACTCGGAGGGGGCACGCAAAGTCTCGACCCATTCCGAGTCCGGGGGACGAACTTCGCCAGCCCCACGCCCAAAGGCTATAGCCCAACCTTTTTTGGGCATTTTTCCGCTGGACGAACTTAGGGCCCCGGACTTCAAGAGCTCGTTTTTGGGTACGGCTGTGCCCGCGGCCTATTTTTTGCACACGGAGGAGGAACGCAAAGTCTTGCCCCATTCCGAGTCCGGCGGACGAACTTCGCCAGCCCCACGCCCAAAGGCTATAGCCCACCGTTTTTTGGGCATTTTTCCGCTGGACGAACTTGGGGCCCCGGACTTCGGGCGCTCGTTTTTGGGCGCCGCTTTGCCCATGGCCTATTTTTGGCACACGGAGGGGGCACGCAAAGTCTCGCCTCATTCCGAGTCCGGCGGACGAACTTTCGCCCCGCCCCACGCCCAAAGGCTATCGCCCACCCTTTTTTGGGCATTTTTTCCGCTGGACGAACTTGGGGCCCCGGACTTCGGGCGCTCGTTTTTGGGCGCAGCTGTGCCCATGGCCTATTTTTGGCACTCGGAGGGGGCACGCAAAGTCTCGACCCATTCCGAGTCCGGGGGACGAACTTCGCCAGCCCCACGCCCAAAGGCTATAGCCCAACCTTTTTTGGGCATTTTTTCCGCTGGACGAACTTAGGGCCCCGGACTTCGGGAGCTCGTTTTTGGGTGCGGCTGTGCCCGCGGCCTATTTTTGGCACACGGAGGGGGCACGCAAAGTCTCGCCCCATTCCGAGTCCGGCGGAAGAACTTCGCCCGCCCCACGCCCCAAGGCTATAGCCCACCGTTTTTTGGGCATTTTTCCGCTGGACGAACTTGGGGCCCCGGACTTCGGGAGCTCGTTTTTGGGCGCCGCTTTGCCCATGGCCTAGTTTTGGCACATGGATGGGGCACGCAAAGTCTCGCCCCATTCCGAGTCCGGCGGGACGAACTTCGCCAGCCCCACGCCCAAAGGCTATAGCCCACCCTTGTTTGGGCATTTTTCCGCTGGACGAACTTGGGGCCCCGGACTTCGGGCGCTCGTTTTTGGGCGCAGCTGTGCCCATGGCCTATTTTTGGCACTCGGAGGGGGCACGCAAAATCTCGACCCATTCCGAGTCCGGGGGACGAACTTCGCCAGCCCCACGCCCAAAGGCTATAGCCCAACCTTTTTTGGGCATTTTTCTGCTGGACGAACTTAGGGCCCCCGGACTTCGGGAGCTCGTTTTTGGGTACGGCTGTGCCCGCGGCCTATTTTTTGCACACGGAGGGGGAACGCAAAGTCTTGCCCCATTCCCGAGTCCGGCGGACGAACTTCGCCAGCCCCACGCCCAAAGGCTATAGCCCACCGTTTTTTGGGCATTTTTCCGCTGGACGAACTTGGGGCCCCGGACTTCGGGCGCTCGTTTTTGGGCGCCGCTTTGCCCATGGCCTATTTTTGGCACACGGAGGGGGCACGCAAAGTCTCGCCTCATTCCGAGTCCGGCGGACGAACTTCGCCCGCCCCACGCCCAAAGGCTATCGCCCACCTTTTTTGGGCATTTTTCCGCTGGACGAACTTGGGGCCCCGGACTTCGGGCGCTCGTTTTTGGGCGCAGCTGTGCCCATGGCCTATTTTTGGCACTCGGAGGGGGCACGCAAAGTCTCGACCCATTCCGAGTCCGGGGGACGAACTTCGCCAGCCCCCACGCCCAAAGGCTATAGCCCAACCTTTTTTGGGCATTTTTTCCGCTGGACGAACTTAGGGCCCCGGACTTCGGGAGCTCGTTTTTGGGTGCGGCTGTGCCCGCGGCCTATTTTTGGCACACGGAGGGGGCACGCAAAGTCTCGCCCCATTCCGAGTCCGGCGGACCGAACTTCGCCCGCCCCACGCCCCAAGGCTATAGCCCACCGTTTTTTGGGCATTTTTTCCGCTGGACGAACTTGGGGCCCCGGACTTCGGGAGCTCGTTTTTGGGCGCCGCTTTGCCCATGGCCTATTTTTGGCACATGGATGGGGCACGCAAAGTCTCGCCCCATTCCGAGTCCGGCGGACAAACTTCGCCAGCCCCACGCCCAAAGGCTATAGCCCACCCTTGTTTGGGCATTTTTCCGCTGGACGAACTTGGGGCCCCGGACTTCGGGCGCTCGTTTTTGGGCGCAGCTGTGCCCATGGCCTATTTTTGGCACTCGGAGGGGGCACGCAAAGTCTCGACCCATTCCGAGTCCGGGGGACGAACTTCGCCAGCCCCACGCCCAAAGGCTATAGCCCAACCTTTTTTGGGCATTTTTCTGCTGGACGAACTTAGGGCCCCGGACTTCGGGAGCTCGTTTTTGGGTACGGCTGTGCCCGCGGCCTATTTTTTGCACACGGAGGGGGAACGCAAAGTCTTGCCCCATTCCGAGTCCGGCGGACGAACTTCGCCAGCCCCACGCCCAAAGGCTATAGCCCACCGTTTTTTTGGGCATTTTTCCGCTGGACGAACTTGGGGCCCCGGACTTCGGGCGCTCGTTTTTGGGCGCCGCTGTGCCCATGGCCTATTTTTGGCACACGGAGGGGGCACGCAAAGTCTCGCCTCATTCCGAGTCCGGCGGACGAACTTCGCCCGCCCCACGCCCAAAGGCTATAGCCCACCCTTTTTTGGGCATTTTTCCGCTGGACGAACTTGGGGCCCCGGACTTCGGGCGCTCGTTTTTGGGCGCGGCTGTGCCCGCGGCCTATTTTTGGCACACGGAGGGGGCACGCAAAGTCTCGGCCCATTCCGAGTCCGGCGGACGAACTTCGCCAGCCCCACGCCCCAAGGCTATAGCCCACCCGTTTTTTGGGCATTTTTCCGCTGGACGAACTTGGGGCCCCGGACTTCGGGCGCTCGTTTTTGGGCGCCGCTGTGCCCATGGCCTATTTTTGGCACACGGAGGGGGCACGCAAAGTCTCGCCCCATTCCGAGTCCGGCGGACGAACTTCGCCAGCCCCACGCCCAAAGGCTATAGCCCACCTTTTTTGGGCATTTTTCCGCTGGACGAACTTAGGGCCCCGGACTTCGGGAGCTCGTTTTTGGGTGCGGCTGTGCCCGCGGCCTATTTTTGGCACACGGAGGGGGCAAACAAAGTCTCGCCCCATTCCGAGTCCGGCGGACGAATTTCGCCAGCCCCACGCCCAAAGGCTATAGCCCACCCTTTTTTGGGCATTTTTCCGCTGCACGAACTTGGGGCCCCGGGCTTCGGGCGCTCGTTTTTGGGCGTCGCTGTGCCCATGGCCTATTTTTGGCACACGGAGGGGGCACGCAAAGTCTCGCCCCATTCCGAGTCCGGCGGACGAACTTCGCCCCCCCCACGCCCAAAGGCTATAGCCCACCCTTTTTTGGGCATTTTTCCGCTGGACGAAGTTGGGGCCCCGGACTTCGGGCGCTCGTTTTTGGGCGCGGCTGTGCCCGCGGCCTATTTTTGGCACACGGAGGGGGCACGCAAAGTCTCGGCCCATTCCGAGTCCGGCGGACGAACTTCGCCAGCCCCACGCCCCAAGGCTATAGCCCACCGTTTTTTGGGCATTTTTCCGCTGGACGAACTTGGGGCCCCGGACTTCGGGCGCTCGTTTTTGGGCGCCGCTGTGCCCATGGCCTATTTTTGGCACACGGAGGGGGCACGCAAAGTCTCGCCCCATTCCGAGTCCGGCGGACGAACTTCGCCAGCCCCACGCCCAAAGGCTATAGCCCACGCTTTTTTGGGCATTTTTCCGCTGGACGAACTTGGGGCCCCGGACTTCGGGCGCTCGTTTTTGGGCGCCGCTGTGCCCATGGCCTATTTTTGGCACACGGAGGGGGCACGCAAAGTCTCGTCCCATTCCGAGTCCGGCGGACGAACTTCGCCAGCCCCACGCCCAAAGGCTATAGCCCACCCTTTTTTGGGCATTTTTCCGCTGGACGAAGTTGGGGCCCCGGACTTCGGGAGCTCGTTTTTGGGTGCGGCTGTGCCCGCGGCCTATTTTTGGCACACGGAGGGGGAACGCAAAGTCTCGGGTTATTCCGAGTCCGGCGGACGAACTTCGCCAGCCCCACGCCCCAAGGCTATAGCCCACCGTTTTTTGGGCATTTTTCCGCTGGACGAACTTGGGATCCCGGACTTCGGGCGCTCGTTTTTGGGCGCCGCTGTGCCCATGGCCTATTTTTGGCACACGGAGGGGGCACACAAAGTCTCGCCCCATTCCGAGTCCGGCGGACGAATTTCGCCAGCCCCACGCCCAAAGGCTATAGCCCACCCTTTTTTGGGTATTTTTCCGCTGGACGAAGTTGGGGCCCCGGACTTCGGGCGCTCGTTTTTGGACGCCGCTGTGCCCATGGCCTAGTTTTGGCACACGGAGGGGGCACGCAATGTCTCGCCCCATTCCGAGTCCGGCGGACGAACTTCGCCCGCCCCACGCCCAAAGGCTATAGCCCACCCTTTTTTGGGCATTTTTCCGCTGGACGAACTTGGGGCCCCGGACTTCGGGCGCTCGTTTTTGGGCGCCGCTGTGCCCGCGGCCTATTTTTGGCACACGGAGGGGGCACACAAAGTCTCGCCCCATTCTGAGTCCGGCGGACGAACTTCGCCAGCCCCACGCCCCAAGTCTATAGCCCACCGTTTTTTGGGCATTTTTCCGCTGGACGAACTTGGGGCCCCGGACTTCGGGCGCTCGTTTTTGGGCGCCGCTGTGCCCATGGCGTATTTTTGGCACACGGAGGGGGCACGCAAAGTCTCGCCCCATTCCGAGTCCGGCGGACGAACTTCGCCAGCCCCACGCCCAAAGGCTATAGCCCACCCTTATTTGGGCATTTTTCCGCTGGACGAACTTGCGGCCCCGGACTTCGGGCGCTCGTTTTTGGGCGCGGCTGTACCCGCGGCCTATTTTTGGCACACGGAGGAGGCACGCAAAGGCTCGGCCCATTCCGAGTCCGGCGGACGAACTTCGCCAGCCCCACGCCCCAAGGCTATAGCCCACCGTTTTTTGGGCATTTTTCCGCTGGACGAACTTGGGGCCCCGGACTTCGGGCGCTCGTTTTTGGGCGCCGCTGTGCCCATGGCCTATTTTTGGCACACGGAGGGGGCACGTAAAGTCTCGCCCCATTCCGAGTCCGGCGGACGAACTTCGCCCCCCCCACGCCCAAAGGCTATAGCCCACCCTTTTTTGGGCATTTTTCCGCTGGACGAAGTTGGGACCCGGGCTTCGGGCGCTCGTTTTTTGGCCGCGGCTGTGCCCGCGGCCTATTTTTGGCACACGGAGGGGGCACGCAAAGTCTCGGCCCATTCCGAGTCCGGCGGACGAACTTCGCCAGCCCCACGCCCCAAGTCTATAGCCCACCGTTTTTTGGGCATTTTTCCGCTGGACGAACTTGGGGCCCCGGACTTCGGGAGCTCGTTTTTGGGCGCCGCTGTGCCCATGGCGTATTTTTGGCACACGGAGGGGGCACGCAAAGTCTCGCCCCATTCCGAGCCCGGCGGACGAACTTCGCCAGCCCCACGCCCAAAGGCTATAGCCCACCCTTATTTGGGCATTTTTCCGCTGGACGAACTTGCGGCCCCGGACTTCGGGCGCTCGTTTTTGGGCGCGGCTGTACCCGCGGCCTATTTTTGGCACACGGAGGAGGCACGCAAAGGCTCGGCCCATTCCGAGTCCGGCGGACGAACTTCGCCAGCCCCACGCCCCAAGGCTATAGCCCACCGTTTTTTGGGCATTTTTCCGCTGGACGAACTTGGGGCCCCGGACTTCGGGCGCTCGTTTTTGGGCGCCGCTGTGCCCATGGCCTATTTTTGGCACACGGAGGGGGCACGTAAAGTCTCGCCCCATTCCGTGTCCGGCGGACGAACTTCGCCCCCCCCACGCCCAAAGGCTATAGCCCACCCTTTTTTGGGCATTTTTCCGCTGGACGAAGTTGGGACCCGGGCTTCGGGCGCTCGTTTTTGGCCGCGGCTGTGCCCGCGGCCTATTTTTGGCACACGGAGGGGGCACGCAAAGTCTCGGCCCATTCCGAGTCCGGCGGACGAACTTCGCCAGCCCCACGCCCCAAGGCTATAGCCCACCGTTTTTTGGGCATTTTTCCGCTGGACGAACTTGGGGCCCCGGACTTCGGGCGCTCGTTTTTGGGCGTCGCTGTGCCCATGGCCTATTTTTGGCACACGGAGGGGGCACGCAAAGTCTCGACCCATTCCGAGTCCGGCGGACGAACTTCGCCAGCCCCACGCCCCAAGGCTATAGCCCACCCTTTTTTGGGCATTTTTCCGCTGGACGAACTTAGGGCCCCGGACTTCGGGAGCTCGTTTTTGGGTGCGGCTGTGCCCGCGGCCTATTTTTGGCATACGGAGGGGGAACGCAAAGTCTCGGGTCATTCCGAGTCCGGCGGACGAACTTCGCCAGCCCCACGCCCCAAGGCTATAGCCCACCGTTTTTTGGGCATTTTTCCGCTGGACGAACTTGGGGCCCCGGACTTCGGGCGCTCGTTTTTGGGCGCCGCTGTGCCCATGGCCTATTTTTGGCACACGGAGGGGGCACACAAAGTCTCGCCCCATTCCGAGTCCGGCGGACGAATTTCGCCAGCCCCACGCCCAAAGGCTATAGCCCACCCTTTTTTGGGCATTTTTCCGCTGGACGAACTTGGGGCCCCGGACTTCGGGCGCTCGTTTTTGGACGCCGCTGTGCCCATGGCCTATTTTTGGCACACGGAGGGGGCACGCAATGTCTCGCCCCATTCCGAGTCCGGCGGACGAACTTCGCCCGCCCCACGCCCAAAGGCTATAGCCCACCCTTATTTGGGCATTTTTCCGCTGGACGAACTTGCGGCCCCGGACTTCGGGCGCTCGTTTTTGGGCGCGGCTGTACCCGCGGCCTATTTTTGGCACACGGAGGGGGGCACGCAAAGTCTCGACCCATTCCGAGTCCGGCGGACGAACTTCGCCAGCCCCACGCCTAAAGGCTATAGCCCACGCTTTTTTGGGCATTTTTCCGCTGGACGAACTTGGGGCCCCGGACTTCGGGCGCTCGTTTTTGGGCGCCACTGTGCCCATGGCCTATTTTTGGCTTACGGAGGGGGCACGCAAAGGCTCGGCCCATTCCGAGTCCGGCGGACGAACTTCGCCAGCCCCACGCCCCAAGGCTATAGCCCACCGTTTTTTGGGCATTTTTCCGCTGGACGAACTTGGGGCCCCGGACTTCGGGCGCTCGTTTTTGGGCGCCGCTGTGCCCATGGCCTATTTTTGGCACACGGAGGGGGCACGCAAAGTCTCGACCCATTCCGAGTCCGGCGGACGAACTTCGCCAACCCCACGCCCCAAGGCTATAGCCCACCCTTTTTTGGGAATTTTTCCGCTGGACGAACTTAGGGCCCCGGACTTCGGGAGCTCGTTTTTGGGTGCGGCTGTGCCCGCGGCCTATTTTTGGCACACGGAGGGGGAACGCAAAGTCTCGGGTCATTCCGAGTCCGGCGGACGAACTTCGCCAGCCCCACGCCCCAAGGCTATAGCCCACCGTTTTTTGGGCATTTTTCCGCTGGACGAACTTGGGGCCCCGGACTTCGGGCGCTCGTTTTTGGGCGCCGCTGTGCCCATGGCCTATTTTTGGCACACGGAGGGGGCACACAAAGTCTCGCCCCATTCCGAGTCCGGCGGACGAATTTCGCCAGCCCCACGCCCAAAGGCTATAGCCCACCCTTTTTTGGGCATTTTTCCGCTGGACGAACTTGGGGCCCCGGACTTCGGGCGCTCGTTTTTGGACGCCGCTGTGCCCATGGCCTATTTTTGGCACACGGAGGGGGCACGTAATGTCTCGCCCCATTCCGAGTCCGGCGGACGAACTTCGCCCGCCCCACGCCCAAAGGCTATAGCCCACCCTTATTTGGGCATTTTTCCGCTGGACGAACTTGCGGCCCCGGGCTTTCGGGCGCTCGTTTTTGGGCGCGGCTGTACCCGCGGCCTATTTTTGGCACACGGAGGGGGCACGCAAAGTCTCAGCCCATTCCGAGTCCGGCGGATGAACTTCGCCAGCCCCACGCCCCAAGGCTATAGCCCACCGTGTTTTGGGCATTTTTCCGCTGGACGAACTTGGGGCCCCGGACTTCGGGCGCTCGTTTTTGGGCGCCACTGTGCCCATGGCCTATTTTTGGCACACGGAGGGGGCACGCAAAGTCTCGGCCCATTCTGAGTCCGGCGGACGAACTTCGCCAGCCCCACGCCCCAAGGCTATAGCCCACCGTTTTTTGGGCATTTGTCCGCTGGACGAACTTGGGGCCCCGGACTTCGGGCGCTCGTTTTTGGGCGCGGCTGTGCCCGCGGCCCATTTTTGGCACACGGAGGGGGCACGCAAAGTCTCGGCCCATTCCGAGTCCGGCGGACGAACTTCGCCAGCCCCACGCCCAAAGGCTATAGCCCACCCTTTTTTGGGCATTTTTCCGCTGGACGAACTTGGGGCCCCGGACTTCGGGCTCTCGTTTTTGGGGGCCGTTGTGCCCATGGCCTATTTTTGGCTTACGGAGGGGGCACGCAAAGGCTCGGCCCATTCCGAGTCCGGCGGACGAACTTCGCCAGCCCCACGCCCCAAGGCTATAGCCCACCGTTTTTTGGGCATTTTTCCGCTGGACGAACTTGGGGCCCCGGACTTCGGGCGCTCGTTTTTGGGCGCCGCTGTGCCCATGGCCTATTTTTGGCACACGGAGGGGGCACGCAAAGTCTCGACCCATTCCGAGTCCGGCGGACGAACTTCGCCAACCCCACGCCCCAAGGCTATAGCCCACCCTTTTTTGGGAATTTTTCCGCTGGACGAACTTAGGGCCCCGGACTTCGGGAGCTCGTTTTTGGGTGCGGCTGTGCCCGCGGCCTATTTTTGGCACACGGAGGGGGGAACGCAAAGTCTCGGGTCATTCCGAGTCCGGCGGACGAACTTCGCCAGCCCCACGCCCCAAGGCTATAGCCCACCGTTTTTTGGGCATTTTTCCGCTGGACGAACTTGGGGCCCCGGACTTCGGGCGCTCGTTTTTGGGCGCCGCTGTGCCCATGGCCTATTTTTGGCACACGGAGGGGGCACACAAAGTCTCGCCCCATTCCGAGTCCGGCGGACGAATTTCGCCAGCCCCACGCCCAAAGGCTATAGCCCACCCTTTTTTGGGCATTTTTCCGCTGGACGAACTTGGGGCCCCGGACTTCGGGCGCTCGTTTTTGGACGCCGCTGTGCCCATGGCCTATTTTTGGCACACGGAGGGGGCACGTAATGTCTCGCCCCATTCCGAGTCCGGCGGACGAACTTCGCCCGCCCCACGCCCAAAGGCTATAGCCCACCCTTATTTGGGCATTTTTCCGCTGGACGAACTTGCGGCCCCGGGCTTCGGGCGCTCGTTTTTGGGCGCGGCTGTACCCGCGGCCTATTTTTGGCACACGGAGGGGGCACGCAAAGTCTCAGCCCATTCCGAGTCCGGCGGATGAACTTCGCCAGCCCCACGCCCCAAGGCTATAGCCCACCGTGTTTTGGGCATTTTTCCGCTGGACGAACTTGGGGCCCCGGACTTCGGGCGCTCGTTTTTGGGCGCCACTGTGCCCATGGCCTATTTTTGGCACACGGAGGGGGCACGCAAAGTCTCGGCCCATTCTGAGTCCGGCGGACGAACTTCGCCAGCCCCACGCCCCAAGGCTATAGCCCACCGTTTTTTGGGCATTTGTCCGCTGGACGAACTTGGGGCCCCGGACTTCGGGCGCTCGTTTTTGGGCGCGGCTGTGCCCGCGGCCCATTTTTGGCACACGGAGGGGGCACGCAAAGTCTCGGCCCATTCCGAGTCCGGCGGACGAACTTCGCCAGCCCCACGCCCAAAGGCTATAGCCCACCCTTTTTTGGGCATTTTTCCGCTGGACGAACTTGGGGCCCCGGACTTCGGGCTCTCGTTTTTGGGGGCCGTTGTGCCCATGGCCTATTTTTGGCACACGGAGGGGGCACGTAAAGTCTCGCCCAATTCCGAGTCCGGCGGACGAACTTCGCCAGCCCCACGCCCAAAGGCTATAGCCCAACCTTTTTTGGGAATTTTTCCGCTGGACGAACTTGGGGCCCCGGACTTCGGGCGCTCGTTTTTGGGCGCCGCTGTGCCCATGGCCTATTTTTGGCACACGGAGGGGGCACGCATAGTCTCGCTCCATTCCGAGTCCGGCGGACGAACTTCGCCAGCCCCACACCCAAAGGCTATAGCCCACCCTTTTTTCGGCATTTTTCCGCTGGACGAACTTGGGGCCCCGGACTTCGGGCGCTCGTTTTTGGGCGCCGCTGTGCCCATGGCCTATTTTTGGCACGCAGAGGGGGCACGCAAAGTCTCGCCCCATTCCGAGTCCGGCGGACGAACTTCGCCAGCCCCACGCCCCAAGGCTATAGCCCACCCTTTTTTGGGCATTTTTCCGCTGGACGAACTTGGGGCCCCGGACTTCGGGCGCTCGTTTTTGGGTGCCGCTGTGCCCATGGGCTATTTTTGGCACACGGAGGGGGCACGCAAAGTCTCGCCCCATTCCGAGTCCGGCGGACGAACTTCGCCAGCCCCACGCCCAAAGGTTATAGCCCACCCTTTTTTGGGCATTTTTCCGCTGGACGAACTTGGGGCCCCGGACTTCGGGCGCTCGTTTTTGGGTACCGCTGTGCCAATGGCCTATTTTTGGCACACGGAGGGGGCACGCAAAGTCTCGCCCCATTCCGAGTCCGGCGGACGAACTTCGCCAGCCCCACGCCCAAAGGCTATAGCCCAACCTTTTTTGGGCATTTTTCCGCTGGACGAACTTGGGGCCCCGGACTTCGGGCGCTCGTTTTTGGGCGCCGCTGTGCCCATGGCCTATTTTTGGCACACGGAGGGGGCACGCAAAGTCTCGCCCAATTCCGAGTCCGGCGGACGAACTTCGCCAGCCCCACGCCCAAAGGCTATAGCCCAACCTTTTTTGGGCATTTTTCCGCTGGACGAACTTGGGGCCCCGGACTTCGGGCGCTCGTTTTTTGGCGACGCTGTGCCCATGGCCTATTTTTGGCACACGGAGGGGGCACGCATAGTCTCGCTTCATTCCGAGTCCGGCGGACGAACTTCGCCAGCCCCACACCCAAAGGCTATAGCCCACCCTTTTTTCGGCATTTTTCCGCTGGACGAACTTGGGGCCCCGGACTTCGGGCGCTCGTTTTTGGGCGCCGCTGTGCCCATGGCCTATTTTTGGCACGCAGAGGGGGCACGCAAAGTCTCGCCCCATTCCGAGTCCGGCGGACGAACTTCGCCAGCCCCACGCCCCAAGGCTATAGCCCACCCTTTTTTGGGCATTTTTCCGCTGGACGAACTTGGGGCCCCGGACTTCGGGCGCTCGTTTTTGGGTGCCGCTGTGCCCATGGGCTATTTTTGGCACACGGAGGGGGCACGCAAAGTCTCGCCCCATTCCGAGTCCGGCGGACGAACTTCGCCAGCCCCACGCCCAAAGGTTATAGCCCACCCTTTTTTGGGCATTTTTCCGCTGGACGAAGTTGGGGCCCCGGACTTCGGGCGCTCGTTTTTGGGTGCCGCTGTGCCCATGGGCTATTTTTGGCACACGGAGGGGGCACGCAAAGTCTCGCCCCATTCCGAGTCCGGCGGACGAACTTCGCCAGCCCCACGCCCAAAGGTTATAGCCCACCCTTTTTTGGGCATTTTTCCTCTGGACGAACTTGGGGCCCCGGACTTCGGGCGCTCGTTTTTGGGTGCCGCTCTGCCCATGGCCTATTTTTGGCACACGGAGGGGGCACGCAAAGTCTCGCCCCATTCCGAGTCCGGCGGACGAACTTCGCCAGCCCCACGCCCAAAGGTTATAGCCCACCGTTTTTTGGGCATTTTTCCGCTGGACGAACTTGGGGCCCCGGACTTCGGGCGCTCGTTTTTGGGCGCCGCTGTGCCCATGGCCTATTTTTGGCACGCAGAGGGGGCACACAAAGTCTCGCCCCATTCCGAGTCCGGCGGACGAACTTCGCCAGCCCCACGCCCCAAGGCTATAGCCCACCCTTTTTTGGGCATTTTTCCGCTGGACGAACTTGGGGCCCCGGACTTCGGGCGCTCGTTTTTGGGTGCCGCTGTGCCCATGGGCTATTTTTGGCACACGGAGGGGGCACGCAAAGTCCTCGCCCCATTCCGAGTGCGGCGGACGAACTTCGCCAGCCCCACGCCCCAAGGCTATAGCCCACCCTTTTTTGGGCATTTTTCCGCTGGACGAACTTGGGGGGCTGGACTTCGGGCGCTCGTTTTTGGGTGCCGCTCTGCCCATGGGCTATTTTTGGCACACGGAGGGGGTACGCAAGGTCTCGCCGCATTCCGAGTCCGGCGGACGAACTTCGCCAGCCCCACGCCCCAAGGCTATAGCCCACCGTTTTTTGGGCATTTTTCCACTGGACGAACTTGGGGCCCCGGACTTTGGGCGCTCGTTTTTGGGCGCCGCTGTGTCCGCGGCCTATTTTTGGCACACGGAGGGGGCACGCACAGTCTCGCCCCATTTCGAGTCCGGCGGACGAACTTCGCCAGCCCCACGCCCCAAGGCTATAGCCCACCGTTTTTTGGGCATTTTTCCGCTGGACGAACTTGGGGCCCCGGACTTCGGGCTCTCATTTTTGGGCGCCGCTGTGCCCATGGCCTATTTTTGGCACGCAGAGGGGGCACGCAAAGTCTCGCCCCATTCCGTGTCCGGCGGACGAACTTCGCCAGCCCCACGCCCAAAGGCTATAGCCCACCCTTTTTTGGGCATTTTTCCGCTGGACGAACTTGGGGCCCCGGACTTCGGGGGCTCGTTTTTGGGCGCGGCTGTGCCCGCGGCCTATTTTTGAAACACAGAGGGGGCACGCAAAGTCTCGGCCCATTCCGAGTCCGGCGGACGAACTTCGCCAGCCCCACGCCCCAAGGCTAGAGCCCACCGTTTTTTGGGCATTTTTCCGCTGGACGAACTTGGCGCCCCGGACTTCGGGCGCTCGTTTTTGGACGCGTCTGTGCCCGCGGCCTATTTTTTGCACACGGAGGGGGCACGCCAAGTCTCGGCCCATTCCGAGTCCGGCGGACGAACTTCGCCAGCCCCACGCCCCAAGGCTATAGCCCACCGTTTTTTGGGCATTTTTCCGCTGGACGAACTTGGGGCCCCGGACTTCGGGCGCTCGTTTTTGGGCGCCGCTGTGCAAATGGCCAATTTTTGGCACACGGAGGGGGCACGCAAAGTCTCGGCCCATTCCGAGTCCGGCGGACGAACCTCGCCAGCCCCACGCCCAAAGGTTATAGCCCACCCTTTTTTGGGCATTTTTCCGCTGGACGAACTTGGGGGGCTGGACTTCGGGCGGTCGTTTTTGGGTGCCGCTGTGCCCATGGGCTATTTTTGGCACACGGAGGGGGCACGCAAAGTCTCGCCGCATTCCGAGTCCGGCGGACGAACTTCGCCAGCCCCACGCCCCAAGGCTATAGCCCACCGTTTTTTGGGCATTTTTCCGCTGGACGAACTTGGGGCCCCGGACTTCGGGCTCTCATTTTTGGGCGCCGCTGTGCCCATGGCCTATTTTTGGCACGCAGAGGGGGCACGCAAAGTCTCGCCCCATTCCGTGTCCGGCGGACGAACTTCGCCAGCCCCACGCCCAAAGGTTATAGCCCACCCTTTTTTGGGCATTTTTCCTCTGGACGAACTTGGGGCCCCGGACTTCGGGCGCTCGTTTTTGGGTGCCGCTCTGCCCATGGCCTATTTTTGGCACACGGAGGGGGCACGCAAAGTCTCGCCCCATTCCGAGTCCGGCGGACGAACTTCGCCAGCCCCACGCCCAAAGGTTATAGCCCACCGTTTTTTGGGCATTTTTCCGCTGGACGAACTTGGGGCCCCGGACTTCGGGCGCTCGTTTTTGGGCGCCGCTGTGCCCATGGCCTATTTTTGGCATGCAGAGGGGGCACACAAAGTCTCGCCCCATTCCGAGTCCGGCGGACGAACTTCGCCAGCCCCACGCCCCAAGGCTATAGCCCACCCTTTTTTGGGCATTTTTCCGCTGGACGAACTTGGGGCCCCGGACTTCGGGCGCTCGTTTTTGGGTGCCGCTGTGCCCATGGGCTATTTTTGGCACACGGAGGGGGCACGCAAAGTCTCGTCCCATTCCGAGTCCGGCGGACGAACTTCGCCAGCCCCACGCCCAAAGGTTATAGCCCACCGTTTTTTGGGCATTTTTCCGCTGGACGAACTTGGGGCCCCGGACTTCGGGCGCTCGTTTTTGGGCGCCGCTGTGCCCATGGCCTATTTTTGGCACGCAGAGGGGGCACACAAAGTCTCGCCCCATTCCGAGTCCGGCGGACGAACTTCGCCAGCCCCACGCCCCAAGGCTATAGCCCACCCTTTTTTGGGCATTTTTCCGCTGGACGAACTTGGGGCCCCGGACTTCGGGCGCTCGTTTTTGGGTGCCGCTGTGCCCATGGGCTATTTTTGGCACACGGAGGGGGCACGCAAAGTCTCGCCCCATTCCGAGTGCGGCGGACGAACTTCGCCAGCCCCACGCCCCAAGGCTATAGCCCACCCTTTTTTGGGCATTTTTCCGCTGGACGAACTTGGGGGGCTGGACTTCGGGCGCTCGTTTTTGGGTGCCGCTGTGCCCATGGGCTATTTTTGGCACACGGAGGGGGTACGCAAAGTCTCGCCGCATTCCGAGTCCGGCGGACGAACTTCGCCAGCCCCACGCCCCAAGGCTATAGCCCACCGTTTTTTGGGCATTTTTCCACTGGACGAACTTGGGGCCCCGGACTTTGGGCGCTCGTTTTTGGGCGCCGCTGTGTCCGCGGCCTATTTTTGGCACACGGAGGGGGCACGCACAGTCTCGCCCCATTTCGAGTCCGGCGGACGAACTTCGCCAGCCCCACGCCCCAAGGCTATAGCCCACCGTTTTTTGGGCATTTTTCCGCTGGACGAACTTGGGGCCCCGGACTTCGGGCTCTCATTTTTGGGCGCCGCTGTGCCCATGGCCTATTTTTGGCACGCAGAGGGGGCACGCAAAGTCTCGCCCCATTCCGTGTCCGGCGGACGAACTTCGCCAGCCCCACGCCCAAAGGCTATAGCCCACCCTTTTTTGGGCATTTTTCCGCTGGACGAACTTGGGGCCCCGGACTTCGGGGGCTCGTTTTTGGGCGCGGCTGTGCCCGCGGCCTATTTTTGAAACACAGAGGGGGCACGCAAAGTCTCGGCCCATTCCGAGTCCGGCGGACGAACTTCGCCAGCCCCACGCCCCAAGGCTAGAGCCCACCGTTTTTTTGGGCATTTTTCCGCTGGACGAACTTGGCGCCCCGGACTTCGGGCGCTCGTTTTTGGACGCGTCTGTGCCCGCGGCCTATTTTTTTGCACACGGAGGGGGCACGCCAAGTCTCGGCCCATTCCGAGTCCGGCGGACGAACTTCGCCAGCCCCACGCCCCAAGGCTATAGCCCACCGTTTTTTTGGCATTTTTCCGCTGGACGAACTTGGGGCCCCGGACTTCGGGCGCTCGTTTTTGGGCGCCGCTGTGCAAATGGCCAATTTTTGGCACACGGAGGGGGCACGCAAAGTCTCGGCCCATTCCGAGTCCGGCGGACGAACCTCGCCAGCCCCACGCCCAAAGGTTATAGCCCACCCTTTTTTGGGCATTTTTCCGCTGGACGAACTTGGGGGGCTGGACTTCGGGCGGTCGTTTTTGGGTGCCGCTGTGCCCATGGGCTATTTTTGGCACACGGAGGGGGCACGCAAAGTCTCGCCGCATTCCGAGTCCGGCGGACGAACTTCGCCAGCCCCACGCCCCAAGGCTATAGCCCACCGTTTTTTGGGCATTTTTCCACTGGACGAACTTGGGGCCCCGGACTTTGGGCGCTCGTTTTTGGGCGCCGCTGTGTCCGCGGCCTATTTTTGGCACACGGAGGGGGCACGCACAGTCTCGCCCCATTTCGAGTCCGGCGGACGAACTTCGCCAGCCCCACGCCCCAAGGCTATAGCCCACCGTTTTTTGGGCATTTTTCCGCTGGACGAACTTGGGGCCCCGGACTTCGGGCTCTCATTTTTGGGCGCCGCTGTGCCCATGGCCTATTTTTGGCACGCAGAGGGGGCACGCAAAGTCTCGCCCCATTCCGAGTCCGGCGGACGAACTTCGCCAGCCCCACGCCCCAAGCCTATAGCCCACCGTTTTTTGGGCATTTTTCCGCTGGACGAATTTGGGGCCCCGGACTTCGGGCGCTCGTTTTTGGGCGACGCGGTGCCCATGGCCTATTTTTGGCACACGGAGGGGGCACGCAAAGTCTCGCCCCATTCCGAGTCCGGCGGACGAACTTCGCCAGCCCCACACCCAAAGGCTATAGCCCACCCTTTCTTGGGCATTTTTCCGCTGGACGAACTTGGGGCCCCGGACTTCGGGCGCACGTTTATGGTCGCCGCTGTGCCCATGGCCTATTTTTGGCACACGGAGGGGGCACGCAAAGTCTCGCCCCATTCCGTGTCCGGCGGACGAACTTCGCCAGCCCCACGCCCAAAGGCTATAGCCCACCCTTTTTTGGGCATTTTTCCGCTGGACGAACTTGGGGCCCCGGACTTCGGGGGCTCGTTTTTGGGCGCGGCTGTGCCCGCGGCCTATTTTTGAAACACAGAGGGGGCACGCAAAGTCTCGGCCCATTCCGAGTCCGGCGGACGAACTTCGCCAGCCCCACGCCCCAAGGCTAGAGCCCACCGTTTTTTGGGCATTTTTCCGCTGGACGAACTTGGCGCCCCGGACTTCGGGCGCTCGTTTTTTGGGCGCGTCTGTGCCCGCGGCCTATTTTTTGCACACGGAGGGGGCACGCCAAGTCTCGGCCCATTCCGAGTCCGGTGGACGAACTTCGCCAGCCCCACGCCCCAAGGCTATAGCCCACCGTTTTTTGGGCATTTTTCCGCTGGACGAACTTGGGGCCCCGGACTTCGGGCGCTCGTTTTTGGGCGCCGCTGTGCAAATGGCCTATTTTTGGCACACGGAGGGGGCACGCAAAGTCTCGGCCCATTCCGAGTCCGGCGGACGAACCTCGCCAGCCCCACGCCCAAAGGCTATAGCCCACCCTTTTCTGGGCATTTTTGCGCTGGACGAACTTGGGGCCCCGGACTTCGGGCGCTCGTTTTTGGGCGCGGCTGTGCCCGCGGCCTATTTTTGGCACACGGAGGGGGCAGGCAAAGTCTCGGCCCATTCCGAGTCCGGCGGACGAACTTCGCCAGCCCCACGCCCCAAGGCTACAGCCCACCGTTTTTTGGGCATTTTTCCGCTGGACGAATTTGGGGCCCCGGACTTCGGGCGCTCGTTTTTGATCGCCGCTGTGCCCATGGCATATTTTTGGCACACGGAGGGGGCACGCAAAGTCTCGCCCCATTCCGAGTCCGGCGGACGAACTTCGCCAGCCCCACGCCCAAAGGCTATAGCCCACCCTTTTTTGGGCATTTTTCCGCTGGACGAACTTGGGGCCCCGGACTTCGGGCGCTCGTTTTTGGGCACGGCTGTGCCCGCGGCCTATTTTTGGCACACGGAGTGGGCACGCAAAGTCTCGGCCCATTCCGAGTCCGGCGGACGAACTTCGCCAGCCCCACGCCCCAAGGCTATAGCCCACCGTTTTTTGGGCATTTTTCCGCTGGACGAACTTGGGGCCCCGGGCTTCGGGTGCTCGTTTTTGGGCGCCGCTGTGCCCATGGCCTATTTTGGGCACACGGAGGGGGCACGCAAAGTCTCGCCCCATTCCGAGTCCGGCGGACGAACTTCGCCAGCCCCACGCCCAAAGGGTATAGCCCACCCTTTTTGGGGCATTTTTCCGCTGGACGAACTTGGGGCCCCGGACTTCGGGCGCTCGTTTTTGGGCGCGGCTGTGCCCGCGGCCTATTTTTGGCACACGGAGGGGGCACGCAAAGTCTCGCCCCATTCCGAGTCCGGCGGACGAACTTCGCCAGCCCCACGCCCAAAGGCTATAGCCCACCCTTTTTTGGGCATTTTTCCGCTGGACGAACTTGGGGCCCCGGACTTCGGGCGCTCGTTTTTGGGCGCGGCTGTGCCCGCGGCCTATTTTTTGCACACGGAGGGGGCACGCAAAGTCTCGGCCCATTCCAAGTCCGGCGGACGAACTTCGCCAGCCCCACGCCCCAAGGCTATAGCCCACCCTTTTTTGGGCATTTTTCCGCTCGACGAACTTGGGGCCCCGGACTTCGGGCGCTCGTTTTTGGGCGCCGCTGTGCCCATGGCCTATTTTTGGCACGCAGAGGGGGCACGCAAAGTCTCGCCCCATTCCGAGTCCGGCGGACGAACTTCGCCAGCCCCACGCCCCAAGGCTATAGCCCACCGTTTTTTGGGCATTTTTCCGCTGGACGAACTTGGGGCCCCGGACTTCGGGCACTCGTTTTTGGGCGCCGCTGTGCCCACGGCCTATTTTTGGCACACGGAGGGGGCACGCAAAGTCTCGCCCCATTCCGAGTCCGGCAAATGAACTTCGCCGGCCCCACGCCCAAAGGCTATAGCCCACCCTTTTTTGGGCATTTTTCCGCTGGACGAACTTGGGGCCCCGGACTTCGGGCGCTCATTTTTGGGCGCCGCTGTGCCCATGCCCTATTTTTGGCACACGGAGGGGGCACGCAAAGTCTCGCCCCATTCCGAGTCCGGCGGACGAACTTCGCCAGCCCCACGCCCAAAGGCTATAGCCCACCCTTTTTTGGACATTTTTCCGCGGGACGAACTTGGGGCCGCGGACTTCGGGCGCTCGTTTTTGGGCGCGGCTGTGCCCGCGGCCTATTTTTGGCACACGGAGGGGGCACGCAAAGTCTCGCCCCATTCCGAGTCCGGCGGACGAACTTCGCCAGCCCCACGCCCAAAGGCCATAGCCCACCGTTTTTTGGGCATTTTTCCGCTGGACGAACTTGGGGCCCCGGGCTTTGGGCGCTCGTTTTTGGGTGCCACTGTGCCCATGGCCTATTTTTGGCACACGGAGGGGGCACGTAAAGTCTCGTCCCATTCCGAGTCCGGAGGACGAACATCGCCAGCCCCACGCCCAAAGGCTATAGCCCACCCTGTTTTGGGCATTTTTCCGCTGGATGAACTTGGGGCCCCGGACTTCGGGCGCTCGTTTTTGGGCGCGGCTGTGCCCGCGGGCTATTTTTTGCACACGGAGGGGCACGCAAAGTCTCGCCCCATTCCGAGTCCGGCGGACGAACTTCGCCAGCCCCACGCCCCAAGGCTATAGCCCACTGTTTTTTGGGCATTTTTCCGCTGGACGAACTTGGGGCCCCGGACTTCGGCCGCTCGTTTTTGGGCGCCGCTGTACCCATGGCCTATTTTTGGCACACGGAGGGGGCACGGAAAGTCTCACCCCATTCCGAGTCCGGCGGACGAACTTCGCCAGCCCCACGCCCAAAGGCTATAGCCCACCCTTTTTTGGGCATTTTTCCGCTGGACGAACTTGGGGCCCCCGGACTTCAGGCGCTCGTTTTTGGGCACGGCTGTGCTCGCGGCCTATTTTTTACACACGGAGGGGGCACGCAAAGTCTCGCCCCATTCCGTGTCCGGCGGACGAACTTCGCCAGCCCCCACGCCCAAAGTCTATAGCCCACCTTGTTTTGGGCATTTTTCCGCTGGACGAACTTGGGGCCCCGGACTTCGGGCGCTCATTTTTGGGCGCGGCTGTGCCCGCGGGCTATTTTTTGCACACGGAGGGGCACGCAAAGTCTCGCCCCATTCCGAGTCCGGCGGACGAACTTCGCCAGCCCCACGCCCCAAGGCTATAGCCCACCGTTTTTTAGGCATTTTTCCGCTGGACGAACTTGGGGCCCCGGACTTCGGGCCCTTGTTTTTGGGCGCCGCTGTGTCCGTGGCCTATTTTTGGCACACGGAGGGGGCACACAAAGTCTCGCCCCATTCCGAGTCCGGCGGACGAACTTCGCCAGCCCCACGCCCAAAGGCTATAGCCCACCCTTTTTTGGGCATTTTTCCGCTGGACGAACTTGGGGCCCCGGACTTCAGGCGCTCGTTTTTGGGCACGGCTGTGCCCGCGGCCTATTTTTTACACACGAGGGGGCACGCAAAGTCTCGGCCCATTCCGAGTCCGGCGGACGAACTTCGCCACCCTCACGCCCAAAGGCTATAGCCCACCCATTTTTAGTCATTTTTCCGCTGCACGAACTTGGGGCCCCGGACTTGGGGCGCTCGTTTTTGGGCGCCGCTGTGCCCATGGCCTATTTTTTGGCACACGGAGGGGGCACACAAAGTCTCGCTCCATTCCGAGTCCGGCGGACGAACTTCGCCAGCCCCACGCCCGAAGGCTATAGCCCACCCTTTTTTGGGCATTTTTCCGCTGGACGAACTTGGGGCCCCGGACTTCGGGCGCTCGTTTTTGGGCGCCGCTGTGCCCATGGCCTATTTTTGGCACACGGAGGGGGCACGCAAAGTCTCGCCCCATTCCGAGTCCGGCGGACGAACTTCGCCAGCCCCACGCCCAAAGGGTATAGCCCACCCTTTTTGGGGCATTTTTCCGCTGGACGAACTTGGGGCCCCGGACTTCGGGCGCTCGTTTTTGGGCGCGGCTGTGCCCGCGGCCTATTTTTGGCACACGGAGGGGGCACGCAAAGTCTCGCCCCATTCCGAGTCCGGCGGACGAACTTCGCCAGCCCCACGCCCAAAGGCTATAGCCCACCCTTTTTTGGGCATTTTTCCGCTGGACGAACTTGGGGCCCCGGACTTCAGGCGCTCGTTTTTGGGCACGGCTGTGCCCGCGGCCTATTTTTTACACACGAGGGGGCACGCAAAGTCTCGGCCCATTCCGAGTCCGGCGGACGAACTTCGCCACCCTCACGCCCAAAGGCTATAGCCCACCCAGTTTTAGTCATTTTTCCGCTGCACGAACTTGGGGCCCCGGACTTGGGGCGCTCGTTTTTGGGCGCCGCTGTGCCCATGGCCTATTTTTGGCACACGGAGGGGGCACGCAAAGTCTCGCTCCATTCCGAGTCCGGCGGACGAACTTCGCCAGCCCCACGCCCGAAGGCTATAGCCCACCCTTTTTTGGGCATTTTTCCGCTGGACGAACTTGGGGCCCCGGACTTCGGGCGCTCGTTTTTGGGCGCCGCTGTGCCCGCGGCCTATTTTTGGCACACGGAGGGGGCACGCAAAGTCTCGGCCCATTCCGAGTCCGGCGGACGAACTTCGCCAGCCCCACGCCCCAAGGCTATAGCCCACTGTTTTTTGGGCATTTTTCCACTGGACGAACTTGGGGCCCCGGACTTCGGCCGCTCGTTTTTGGGCGCCGCTGTACCCATGGCCTATTTTTGGCACACGGAGGGGGCACGCAAAGTTTCGCCCCATTCCGAGTCCGGCGGACGAAATTCCGCCAGCCCCACGCCCAAAGGCCATAGCCCACCGTTTTTTGGGCATTTTTTCCGCTGGACGAACTTGGGGCCCCGGACTTCGGGAGCTCGTTTTTGGGCGCCGCTGTGTCCGTGGCCTATTTTTTGGCACACGGAGGGGGCACGCAAAGTCTCGCCCCATTCCGAGTCCGGCGGACGAACTTCGCCAGCCCCACGCCCAAAGGCCATAGCCCACCGTTTTTTGGGCATTTTTCCGCTGGACGAACTTGGGGCCCCAGACTTTGGGCGCTCGTTTTTGGGTGCCACTGTGCCCATGGCCTATTTTTGGCACACGGAGGGGGCACGTAAAGTCTCGTCCCATTCCGAGTCCGGCGGACGAACTTCGCCAGTCCCACGCCCAAAGGCCATAGCCCACCGTTTTTTTGGGCATTTTTCCGCTGGACGAACTTGGGGCCACGGACTTCGGGCGCTCGTTTTTGGGCGCCGCTGTGCCCGCGGCCTATTTTTTGCACACGGAGGGGGCACGCAAAGTCTCGGCCCATTCCGAGTCCGGCGGACGAACTTCGCCAGCCCCACGCCCCAAGGCATTAGCCCACCCTTTTTTGGGCATTTTTCCGCTCGACGAACTTGGGGCCCCGGACTTCGGCCGCTCGTTTTTGGGCGCCGCTGTGCCCATGGCCTATTTTGGCACACGGAGGGGGCACGCAAAGTCTCGCCCCATTCCGAGTTCGTCCGCCGGACTCGGAATGGGGCGAGACTTTGCGTGCCCCCTCCATGTGCCAAAAATAGGCCGCGGCCACAGCCGCGCCCAAAAACGACCGCCCGAATTCCGGGGCCCCAAGTTCGTCCAGCGGAAAAATGCCCAAAAAAGGGTGGGCTATAGCCTTTGGGCGTGGGGCTGGCGAAGTTCGTCCGCCGGACTCGGAATGGGGCGAGACTTTGCGTGCCCCCTCCGTGTGCCAAAAATAGGCCGCGGCCACAGCCGCGCCCAAAAACGACCGCCCGAAGTCCGGGGCCCCAAGTTCGTCCAGCGGAAAAATGCCCAAAAAAGGGTGGGCTATAGCCTTTGGGCGTGGGGCTGGCGAAGTTCGTCCGCCGGACTCGGAATGGGGCGAGACTTTGCGTGCCCCCTCCGTGTGCCAAAAATAGGCCATGGGCACAGCGGTGCCCAAAAACGAGCGCCCGAAGTCCGGGGCCCCAAGTTCGTCCAGCGGAAAAATGCCCAAAAAAGGGTGGGCTATAGCGTTTGGGCGTGGGGCGGGCGAAGTTCGTCCGCCGGACTCGGAATGGGGCGAGACTTTGCGTGCCCCCTCCGTGTACCAAAAATAGGCCATGGGCACAGCGGCGCCCAAACACGAGTGCCCGAAGTCCGGGGCCCCAAGTTCGTCCAGCGGAAAAATGCCCAAAAAACGGTGGGCTATAGCCTTGGGGCGTGGGGCTGGCGAAGTTCGTCCGCCGGACTCGGAATGGGGCAAGACATTGCGTGCCCCCTCCGTGTGCCAAAAATAGGCCGCGGGCACAGCCGCGCCCAAAAACGAGCGTCCGAAGCCCGGGGCCCCAAGTTCGCCCAGCGGAAAAATGCCCAAAAAAGGGTGGGCTATAGCCTTGGGGCGTGGGGCTGGCGAAGTTCGTCCGCCGGACTCGGAATGGGACGAGAATTTACGTGCCCCCTCCGTGTGCCAAAAACAGGCCATGGGCACAGCAGCGCCGAAAAACGAGCGCCCGTAGTCCGGGGCCCCAAGTTCGTCCAGCGGAAAAATGCCCAAAAAAGGGTGGGCTATAGCCTTTGGGCGTGGGGCTGGCGAAGTTCGTCCGCCGGACTCGGAATGGGGCGAGACTTTGCGTGCCCCCTCCGTGTGCCAAAAATAGGCCATGGGCACAGCGGTGCCCAAAAACGAGCGCCCGAAGTCCGGGGCCCCAAATTCGTCCAGCGGAAAAATGCCTAAAAAACGGTGGGCTATAGCCTTTGGGCGTGGGGGTGGCGAAGTTCGTCCGCCGGACTCGGAATGGGGCGAGACTTTGCGTGCCCTCTCCGTGTACCAAAAATAGGCCATGGGCACAGCGGCGCCCAAAAACGAGCGCCCGAAGCCCGGGGCCCCAAGTTCGTCCAGCGGAAAAATGCCCAAAAAAGGGTGGGCTATAGCCTTTGGGCGTGGGGCTGGCGAAGTTCGTCCGCCGGACTCGGAATGGGGCGAGACTTTACGTGCCCCCTACGTGTGCCAAAAATAGGCCATGGGCACAGCGGCTCCCAAAAATGAGCGCCCGAAGTCCGGGGCCCCAAGTTCGTCCAGCGGAAAAATGCCCAAAAAACGGTGGGCTATAGCCTTGGGGCGTGGGGCTGGCGAAGTTCGTCCGCCGGACTCGGAATGGGGCGAGACTTTGCGTGCCCCCTCCATGTGCCAAAAATAGGCCGCGGCCACAGCCGCGCCCAAAA
The DNA here is from genome assembly GCA_029618585.1 of Citrus australasica. NCBI lineage: Eukaryota > Viridiplantae > Streptophyta > Magnoliopsida > Sapindales > Rutaceae > Citrus > Citrus australasica. Next base: position 117,061 of record JARCIV010000098.1, on the reverse strand, counting down.
ACGACCGCCCGAATTCCGGGGCCCCAAGTTCGTCCAGCGGAAAAATGCCCAAAAAAGGGTGGGCTATAGCCTTTGGGCGTGGGGCTGGCGAAGTTCGTCCGCCGGACTCGGAATGGGGCGAGACTTTGCGTGCCCCCTCCGTGTGCCAAAAATAGGCCGCGGCCACAGCCGCGCCCAAAAACGACCGCCCGAAGTCCGGGGCCCCAAGTTCGTCCAGCGGAAAAAATGCCCAAAAAAGGGTGGGCTATAGCCTTTGGGCGTGGGGCTGGCGAAGTTCGTCCGCCGGACTCGGAATGGGGCGAGACTTTGCGTGCCCCCTCCGTGTGCCAAAAATAGGCCATGGGCACAGCGGCGCCCAAAAACGAGCGCCCGAAGTCCGGGGCCCCAAGTTCGTCCACCGGAAAAATGCCCAAAAAAGGGTGGGCTATAGCCTTTGGGCGTGGGGCTGGCGAAGTTCGTCCGCCGGACTCGGAATGGGGCGAGACTTTGCGTGCCCCCTCCGTGTACCAAAAATAGGCCATGGGTACAGCGGCGCCCAAAAACGAGCGCCCGAAGTCCGGGGCCCCAAGTTCGTCCAGCGGAAAAATGCCTAAAAAACGGTGGGCTATAGCCTTTGGGCGTGGGGGTGGCGAAGTTCGTACGCCGGACTCGGAATGGGGCGAGACTTTGCGTGCCCCCTCCGTGTACCAAAAATAGGCCATGGGCACAGCGGAGCCCAAAAACGAGCGCCCGAAGCCCGGGGCCCCAAGTTCGTCCAGCGGAAAAATGCCCAAAAAAGGGTGGGCTATAGCCTTTGGGCGTGGGGCTGGCGAAGTTCGTCCGCCGGACTCGGAATGGGGCGAGACTTTACGTGCCCCCTCCGTGTGCCAAAAATAGGCCATGGGCACAGCGGCTCCCAAAAATGAGCGCCCGAAGTCCGGGGCCCCAAGTTCGTCCAGCGGAAAAATGCCCAAAAAACGGTGGGCTATAGCCTTGGGGCGTGGGGCTGGCGAAGTTCGTCCGCCGGACTCGGAATGGGGCGAGACTTTGCGTGCCCCCTCCGTGTGCCAAAAATAGGCCGCGGCCACAGCCGCGCCCAAAAACGACCGCCCGAAGTCCAGGGCCCCAAGTTCGTCCAGCGGAAAAATGCCCAAAAAAGGGTGGGCTATAGCCTTTGGGCGTGGGGCTGGCGAAGTTCGTCCGCCAGACTCGGAATGGGGCGAGACTTTGCGTGCCCCCTCCGTGTGCCAAAAATAGGCCATGGGCACAGCGGCGCCCAAAAACGAGCGCCCGAAGTCCGGGGCCCCAAGTTCGTCCACCGGAAAAATGCCCAAAAAAGGGTGGGCTATAGCCTTTGGGCGTGGGGCTGGCGAAGTTCGTCCGCCGGACTCGGAATAGGGCGAGACTTTGCGTGCCCCCTCCGTGTGCCAAAAATAGGCCATGGGCACAGCGGCGGCCAAAAACGAGCGCCCGAAGTCCGGGGCCCCAAGTTCGTCCACCGGAAAAATGCCCAAAAAAGGGTGGGCTATAGCCTTTGGGCGTGGGGCTGGCGAAGTTCGTCCGCCGGACTCGGAATGGGCCGAGACTTTGCGTGCCCCCTCCGTGTGCCAAAAATAGGCCGCGGGCACAGCCGCACCCAAAAACGAGCGCCCGAAGTTCGGGGCCCCAAGTTCGTCCAGCGGAAAAATGCCCAAAAAAGGGTGGGCTATAGCCTTTGGGCGTGGGGCTGGCGAAGTTCGTCCGCCGGACTCGAAATGGGGCGAGACTTTGCGTGCCCCCTCCGTGTGCCAAAAATAGGCCATGGGCACAGCGGCGCCCGAAGCCCGGGGCCCCAAGTTCGTCCAGCGGAAAAGTGCCCGAAAAACGGTGGGCTATAGCCTTGGGGCGTGGGGGTGAAGAAGTTGGTCCGCCGGACTCGGAATGGGCCGAGACTTTGCGTGCCCCTTCCGTGTGCCAAAAATAAGCCGCGGGCACAGCGGCGCCCAAAAAGGAGCGCCCGAAGTCCGGGGCCCCAAGTTCGTCCAGCGGAAAAATGCCCAAAAAACGGTGGGCTATAGCCTTGTGCCGTGGGGCTGGCGAAGTTCGTCCGCCGGACTCGTAATAGGCCGAGACTTTGCGTGCACCCTCCGTGTGCCAAAAATAGGCCGCGGGCACGGCCGCGCCCAAAAACGAGCGCCCGAAGTCCAGGTCCCCAAGTTCGTCCAGCGGAAAAATGCCCAAAAAACGGTGGGCTATAGCCTTGGGGCGTGGGGCTGGCGAAGTTCGTCCGCCGGACTCGGAATGGGGCGAGACTTTGCGTGCCCCCTCCGTGTGCCAAAAATAGGCCATGGGCACAGCGGCGCCCAAAAACGAGCGCCCGAAGTCCGGGGCCCCAAGTTCGTCCAGCGGAAAAATGCCCAAAAAAGGGTGGGCTATAGCCTTTGGGCGTGGGGCTGACGAAGTTCGTCCGCCGGACTCGGAATGGAACGAGACTTTGCGTGCCCCCTCCGTGTACCAAAAATAGGCCATGGGCACAGCGGCGCCCAAAAACGAGCGCCCGAAGTCTGGGGTCCCAAGTTCGTCCAGCGGAAAAATGCCCAAAAAAGGGTGGGCTATAGCCTTTGGGCGTGGGGCCGGCGAAGTGCGTCCGCCGGACTCGGAATGGGACGAGACGTTGCGTGCCCCCTCCGTGTGCCAAAAATAGGCCATGGGCACAGCGGCGCCCAAAAACGAGCGCCCGAAGCCCGGGGCCCCAAGTTCGTCCAGCGGAAAAATGCCCAAAAAACGGTGGGCTATAGCCTTGGGGCGTGGGGCTGGCGAAGTTCGTCCGCCGGACTCGGAATGGGGCGAGACTTTGCGTGCCCCCTCCGTGTGCCAAAAATAGGCCGCGGGCACAGCCGCGCCCAAAAACGAGCGCCCGAAGCCCGGGGCCCCAAGTTCGTCCAGCGGAAAAATGCCCAAAAAAGGGTGGGCTATAGCCTTGGGGCGTGGGGCTGGCGAAGTTCGTCCGCCGGACTCGGAATGGGACGAGACTTTACGTGCCCCCTCCGTGTGCCAAAAATAGGCCGCGGGCACAGCCGCGTCCAAAAACGAGCGCCCGAAGTCCGCGGCCCCAAGTTCGTCCAGCGGAAAAATGCCCAAAAAAGGGTGGGCTATAGCCTTTGGGCGTGGGGCTGGCGAAGTTCGTCCGCCGGACTCGGAATGGGGCGAGAATTTGCGTGCCCCCTCCGTGTGCCAAAAATAGGCCATGGGCACAGCGGCGCCCAAAAACGAGCACCCGAAGTCTGGGGCCCCAAGTTCGTCCAGCGGAAAAATGCCCAAAAAAGGGTAGGCTATAGCCTTTGGGCGTGGGGCCGGCGAAGTGCGTCCGCCGGACTCGGAATGGGGCGAGACGTTGCGTGCCCCCTCCGTGTGCCAAAAATAGGCCGCGGGCACAACCGCGCCCAAAAACGAGCGCCCGAAGTCCGGGGCCCCAAGTTCGTCCAGCGGAAAAATGCCCAAAAAAGGGTGGGCTATAGCCTTGGGGCGTGGGGCTGGCGAAGTTCGTCCGCCGGACTCGGAATGGGGCGAGACTTTGCGTGCCCCCTCCGTGTGCCAAAAATAGGCCGCGGGCACAGCCGCGCCCAAAAACGAGCGCCCGAAGTCCGCGGCCCCAAGTTCGTCCAGCGGAAAAATGCCCAAAAAAGGGTGGGCTATAGCCTTTGGGCGTGGGGCTGGCGAAGTTCGTCCGCCGGACTCGGAATGGGGCGAGACTTTGCGTGCCCCCTCCGTGTGCCAAAAATAGGCCATGGGCACAGCGGCGCCCAAAAACGAGCGCCCGAAGTCCGGGGCCCCAAGTTCGTCCAGCGGAAAAATGCCCAAAAAAGGGTGGGCTATAGCCTTTGGGCGTGGGGCTAGCGAAGTTCGTCCGCCGGACTCGGAATCGGGCGAGACTTTGCGTGCCCCCTCCGTGTGTCAAAAATAAGCCATGGGCACAGCGGCGCCCAAAAACGAGCGCCCGAAGTCCGGGGCCCCAAGTTCGTCCAGCGGAAAAATGCCCAAAAAAGGCTGGGCTATAGCCTTTGGGCGTGGGGCTGGCGAAGTTCGTCCGCCGGACTCGGAATGGGGCGAGACTTTGCGTGCCCCCTCCGTGTGCCAAAAATAGGCCATGGGCACAGCGGCGCCCAAAAACGAGCGCCCGAAGTCTGGGGCCCCAAGTTCGTCCAGCGGAAAAATGCCCAAAAAAGGGTGGGCTATAGCCTTTGGGCGTGGGGCCGGCGAAGTGCGTCCGCCGGACTCGGAATGGGGCGAGTTGTTGCGTGCCCCCTCCGTGTGCCAAAAATAGGCCATGGACACAGCGGCGCCCAAAAACGAGCGCCCGAAGTCTGGGGTCCCAAGTTCGTCCAGCGGAAAAATGCCCAAAAAAGGGTGGGCTATAGCCTTTGGGCGTGGGGCCGGCGAAGTGCGTCCGCCGGACTCGGAATGGGACGAGACGTTGCGTGCCCCCTCCGTGTGCCAAAAATAGGCCATGGGCACAGCGGCGCCCAAAAACGAGCGCCCGAAGTCCGGGGCCCCAAGTTCGTCCAGCGGAAAAATGCCCAAAAAAGGGTGGGCTATAGCCTTTGGGCGTGGGCTGGCGAAGTTCGTCCGCCGGACTCGGAATGGGGCGAGACTTTGCGTGCCCCCTCCGTGTGCCAAAAATAGGCCGCGGGCACAGCCGCGCCCAAAAACGAGCGCCCGAAGTCCGGGGCCCCAAGTTCGTCCAGCGGAAAAATGCCCAAAAAAGGGTGGGCTATAGCCTTTGGGCGTGGGCTGGCGAAGTTCGTCCGCCGGACTCGGAATGGGGCAAGACTTTGCGTGCCCCCTCCGTGTGCCAAAAATAGGCCGCGGGCACAGCGGCGCCCAAAAACGAGCGCCCGAAGTCCGGGGCCCCAAGTTCGTCCAGCGGAAAAATGCACAAAAAAGGGTGGGCTATAGCCTTTGGGCGTGGGCTGGCGAAGTTCGTCCGCCGGACTCGGAATGGGGCGAGACTTTGCGTGCCCCCTCCGTGTGCCAAAAATAGGCCGCGGGCACAGCGGCGCTTTAAAAACGAGCGCCCGAAGTCCGGGGCCCCAAGTTCGTCCAGCGGAAAAATGCCCAAAAAAGGGTGGGCTATAGCCTTTGGGCGTAGGGCTGGCGAAGTTCGTCCGCCGGACTCGGAATCGGGCGAGACTTTGCGTGCCCCTTCCGTGTGCCAAAAATAGGCCATGGGCACAGCGGCGCCCAAAAATGAGCGCCCGAAGTCCGGGGCCCCAAGTTCGTCCAGCGGAAAAATGCCCAAAAAACGGTGGGCTATAGCATTGGGGCATGGGGCTGGCGAAGTTCGTCCGCCGGACTCGGAATGGGGCGAGACTTTGCGTGCCCCCTCCGTGTGCCAAAAATAGGCCGCGGGCACAGACGCGCCCAAAAACGAGCGCCCGAAGTCCGGGGCCCCAAGTTCGTCCAGCGGAAAAATGCCCAAAAAAGGGTGGGCTATAGCCTTTGGGCGTGGGGCTGGCGAAGTTCGTCCGCCGAACTCGGAATGGCGGGAGACTTTGCGTGCCCCCTCCGTGTGCCAAAAATAGGCCATGGGCACAGCCGCGCCCAAAAACGAGCGGCCGAAGACCGGGGCCCCAAGTTCGTCCAGCGGAAAAATGCCCAAAAAAGGGTGGGCTATAGCCTTTGGGCGTGGGGCTGGCGAAGTTCGTCCGCCGGACTCGGAATGGGGCGAGACCTTGCGTGCCCCCTCCGTGTGCCAGAAATAGGCCATGGGCACAGCGGCGCCCAAAAACGAGCGCCCGAAGTCCGGGGCCCCAAGTTCGTCCAGCGGAAAAATGACCAAAAAACGGTGGGCTATAGCCTTGGGGCGTGGGGCTGGCGAAGTTCGTCCGCCGGACTCTGAATGGACCGAGACTTTGCGTGCCCCCTCCATGTGCAAAAAATAGGCCGCGGGCACAGCCGCGCCCAAAAACGAGCGCCCGAAGTCCTGGGCCCCAAGTTCGTCCAGCGGAAAAATGCCCAAAAAAGGGTGGGCTATAGCCTTTGGGCGTGGGGCTGGCGAAGTTCGTCCGCCGGACTCGGAATGGGGCGAGACTTTGCGTGCCCCCTCCGTGTGCAAAAAATAGGCCGCGGGCACAGCCGCGCCCAAAAACGAGCGCCCGAAGTCCGGGGCCCCAGGTTCGTCCAGCGGAAAAATGCCCAAAAAAGGGTGGGCTATAGCCTTTGGGCGTGGGCTGGCGAAGTTCGTCCGCCGGACTCGGAATGGGGCGAGACTTTGCGTGCCCCCTCCGTGTGCCAAAAATAGGCCGCGGGCACAGCGGCGCCCAAAAACGAGCGCCCGAAGTCCGGGGCCCCAAGTTCGTCCAGCGGAAAAATGCCCAAAAAAGGGTGGGCTATAGCCTTTGGGCGTGGGGCTGGCGAAGTTCGTCCGCCGAACTCGGAATGGGGCGAGAACTTGCGTGCCCCCTCCGTGTGCCAGAAATAGGCCATGGGCACAGCGGCGGCCAAAAACGAGCGCCCGAAGTCCGGGGCCCCAAGTTCGTCCAGCGGAAAAATGACCAAAAAACGGTGGGCTATAGCCTTGGGGCGTGGGGCTGGCGAAGTTCGTCCGCCGGACTCGGAATGGGCCGAGACTTTGCGTGCCCCCTCCATGTGCAAAAAATAGGCCGCGGGCACAGCCGCGCCCAAAAACGAGCGCCCGAAGTCCGGGGCCCCAAGTTCGTCCAGCGGAAAAATGCCCAAAAAAGGGTGGGCTATAGCCTTTGGGCGTGGGGCTGGCGAAGTTCGTCCGCCGGACTCGGAATGGGGCGAGAACTTGCGTGCCCCCTCCGTGTGCCAGAAATAGGCCATGGGCACAGCGGCGCCCAAAAACGAGCGCCCGAAGTCCGGGGCCCCAAGTTCGTCCAGCGGAAAAATGACCAAAAAACGGTGGGCTATAGCCTTGGGGCGTGGGGCTGGCGAAGTTCGTCCGCCGGACTCGGAATGGGCCGAGACTTTGCGTGCCCCCTCCATGTGCAAAAAATAGGCCGCGGGCACAGCCGCGCCCAAAAACGAGCGCCCGAAGTCCGGGGCCCCAAGTTCGTCCAGCGGAAAAATGCCCAAAAAAAGGGTGGGCTATAGCCTTTGGGCGTGGGGCTGGCGAAGTTCGTCCGCCGGACTCGGAATGGGGCGAGACTTTACGTGCCCCCTCCGTGTGCCAAAAATAGGCCATGGGCACAGCGGCGCCCAAAAACGAGCGCCCGAAGTCCGGGGCCCCAATTTCGTCCAGCGGAAAAATGCCCAAAAGACGGTGGGCTATAGCCTTGGGGCGTGGGGCTGGCGAAATTCGTCCGCCAGACTCGGAATGGGCCGAGACTTTACGTGCCCCCTCCGTGTGCCAAAAATAGGCCGCGGGCAAAGCCGTGCCCAAAAACGAGCGCCGGAAGTCCGGGTCCCCAAGTTCGTCCAGCGGAAAAATGCCCAAAAAAAGGTGGGCTATAGCCTTTGGGAGTGGGGCTGGCGAAGTTCGTCTGCCGGACTCGGAATGGGGCAAGACTTTGCGTGCCCCCTCCGTGTGCAAAAAATAGGCCGCGGGCACAGCCGCGCCCAAAAACGAGCGCCCGAAGTCCGGGGCCCCAAGTTCGTCCAGCGGAAAAATGCCCAAAAAAGGGTGGGCTATAGCCTTTGGGCGTGGGGCTGGCGAAGTTCGTCCGCCGGACTCGGAATGGGGCGAGACTTTGCTTGCCCCCTCCGTGTGCCAAAAATAGGCCATGGGCACAGCGGCGCCCAAAAACGAGCGCCCGAACTCCGGGGCCCCAAGTTCGTCCAGCGGAAAAATGCCCAAAAAACGGTGGGCTATAGCCTTGGGGCGTGGGGCTGGCGAAGTTCGTCCGCCGAACTCGGAATGGCGCGAGACTTTGCGTGCCCCCTCCGTGTGCCAAAAATAGGCCATGGGCACAGCCGCGCCCAAAAACGAGCGCCCGAAGTCCGGGGCCCCAAGTTTGTCCAGCGGAAAAATGCCCAAAAAACGGTGGCCTATAGCCTTTGGGCGTGGGGCTGGCGAAATTCGTCCGCCGGACTCGGAATGGGGCGAGACTTTGCGTGCCCCCTCCGTGTGCCAAAAATAGGCCATGGCACAGCGGCGCCCAAAAACGAGCGCCCGAAGTCCGGGGCCCCACGTTCGTCCAGCGGAAAAATCCCCAAAAAAGGGTGGGCTATAGCCTTTGGGCGTGGGGCTGGCGAAGTTCGTCCGCCGGACTCGGAATGGGACGAGACTTTGCGTGCCCCCTCCGTGTGCCAAAAATAGGCCATGGGCACAGCGGCGCCCAAAAACGAGCGCCCGAAGTCCGGGGCCCCACGTTCGTCCAGCGGAAAAATCCCCAAAAAAGGGTGGGCTATAGCCTTTGGGCGTGGGGCTGGCGAAGTTCGTCCGCCGGACTCGGAATGGGGTGAGACTTTGCGTGCCCCCTCCGTGTGCCAAAAATAGGCCATGGGCACAGCGGCGCCCAAAAACGAGCGCCCGAAGTCCGGGGCCCCACTTTCGTCCAGCGGAAAAATGCCCAAAAGACGGCGGGCTATAGCCTTGGGGCGTGGGGCTGGCGAAGTTCGTCCGCCGGACTCGGAATGGGGCGAGACTTTGCGTGCCCCCTCCGTGTGCCAAAAATAGGCCATGGGCACAGCCGCGCCCAAAAACGAGCGCCCGAAGTCGGGGGCCCCAAGTTCGTCCAGCGGAAAAATGCCCAAAAAAGGGTGGGCTATAGCCTTTGGTCGTGGGGCTGGCGAAGTTCGTCCGCCGGACTCGGAATGGGGCGAGACTTTGCGTGCCCCCTCCGTGTGCCAAAAATAGGCCATGGGCACAGCGGCGCCCAAAAACGAGCGCCCGAAGTCCAGGGCCCCAAGTTCGTCCAGCGGAAAAAATCCCCAAAAACGGTGGGCTATAGCCTTGGGGCGTGGGGCTGGCGATGTTCGTCCGCCGGACTCGGAATGGGCCGACACTTTGCGTGCCCCCTCCGTGTGCCAAAAATAGTCCGCGGGCACAGCCGCGCCCAAAAACGAGCGCCCGAAGTCCGGGGCCCCAAGTTCGTCCAGCGGAAAAATGCCCAAAAAAGGGTGGGCTATAGCCTTTGGGCGTGGGGCTGGCGAAGTTCGTCCGCCGGACTCGGAATGGGTCGAGACTTTGCGTGCCCCCTCCGTGTGCCAAAAATAGGCCATGGGCACAGCGGCGCCCAAAAACGAGCGCCCGAAGTCCGGGGCCCCAAGTTCGTACAGCGGAAAAATGCCCAAAAAAGGGTGGGCTATAGCCTTTGGGCGTGGGGCTGGCGAAGTTCGTCCGCCGGACTCGGAATGGGGCGAGACTTTGCGTGCCCCCTCCGTGTGCCAAAAATAGGCCATGGGCACAGCGGCGCCCAAAAACGAGCGCCCGAAGTCCAGGGCCCCAAGTTCGTCCAGCGGAAAAATGCCCCAAAAACGGTGGGCTATAGCCTTGGGGCGTGGGGCTGGCGATGTTCGTCCGCCGGACTCGGAATGGGCCGACACTTTGCGTACCCCCTCCGTGTGCCAAAAATAGGCCGCGGGCACAGCCGCGCCCAAAAACGAGCGCCCGAAGTCCGGGACCCCAAGTTCGTCCAGCGGAAAAATGCCCAAAAAAGGGTGGCCTATAGCCTTTGGGCGTAGGGCTGGCGAAGTTCGTCCGCCCGACTCGGAATGGGGCGAGACTATGTGTGCCCCCTCCGTGTGCCAAAAATAGGCCATGGGCACAGCCGCGCCCAAAAACGAGCGCCCGAAGTCCGGGGCTGCAAGTTCGTCCAGCGGAAAAATGCCCAAAAAAGGGTGTGCTATAGCCTTTGGGCGTGGGGCTGGCGAAGTTCGTCCGCCGGACTCGGAATGGGGCGAGACTTTGCGTGCCCCCTCCGTGTACCAAATATAGGCCATGGGCACAGCGGCGCCCAAAAACGAGCGCCCGAATTCCGGGGCGCCAAGTTCGTCCAGCGGTAAAATGCCCAAAAAAGGGTGGGCTATAGCCTTTGGGCGTGGGCCTGGCGAAGTTCGGCCGCCGGACTCGGAATGGGGCGAGACTTTGCGTGCCCCCTCCGTGTGCCAAAAATAGGCCATGGGCACAGCCGCGCCCAAAAACGAGCGCCCGAAGTCGGGGGCCCCAAGTTCGTCCAGCGGAAAAATGCCCAAAAAAGGGTGGGCTATAGCCTTTGGTCGTGGGGCTGGCGAAGTTCGTCCGCCGAACTCGGAATGGCGCGAGACTTTGCGTGCCCCCTCCGTGTGCCAAAAATAGGCCATGGGCACAGCGGCGCCCAAAAACGAGCGCCCGAAGTCCGGGGCCCCAAGTTCGTCCAGCGGAAAAATGCCCAAAAAAGGGTGGGCTATAGCCTTTGGGCGTGGGGCTGGCGAAGTTCGTCCGCCGGACTCGGAATGGGGTGAGACTTTGCGTGCCCCCTCCATGTGCCAAAAATAGGCCATGGGCACAGCGGCGCCCAAAAACGAGCGCCCGAAGTCCGGGGCCCCACTTTCGTCCAGCGGAAAAATGCCCAAAAGACGGCGGGCTATAGCCTTGGGGCGTGGGGCTGGCGAAGTTCGTCCGCCGGACTCGGAATGGGGCGAGACTATGTGTGCCCCCTCCGTGTGCCAAAAATAGGCCATGGGCACAGCCGCGCCCAAAAACGAGCGCCCGAAGTCCGGGGCTGCAAGTTCGTCCAGCGGAAAAATGCCCAAAAAAGGGTGGGCTATAGCCTTTGGGCGTGGGGCTGGCGAAGTTCGTCCGCCGGACTCGGAATGGGGCGAGACTTTGCGTGCCCCCTCCGTGTACCAAATATAGGCCATGGGCACAGCGGCGCCCAAAAACGAGCGCCCGAAGTCCGGGGCGCCAAGTTCGTCCAGCGGTAAAATGCCCAAAAAAGGGTGGGCTATAGCCTTTGGGCGTGGGGCTGGCGATGTTCGTCCGCCGGACTCGGAATGGGCCGACACTTTGCGTGCCCCCTCCGTGTGCCAAAAATAGGCCATGGGCACAGCGGCGCCCAAAAACGAGCGCCCGAAGTCCGGGGCCCTACTTTCGTCCAGCGGAAAAATGCCCAAAAGACGGCGGGCTATAGCCTTGGGGCGTGGGGCTGGCGAAGTTCGTCCGCCGGACTCGGAATGGGGCGAGACTTTGCGTGCCCCCTCCGTGTGCCAAAAATAGGCCATGGGCACAGCGGCGCCCAAAAACGAGCGCCCGAAGTCCAGGGCCCCAAGTTCGTCCAGCGGAAAAAATCCCCAAAAACGGTGGGCTATAGCCTTGGGGCGTGGGGCTGGCGATGTTCGTCCGCCGGACTCGGAATGGGCCGACACTTTGCGTGCCCCCTCCGTGTGCCAAAAATAGTCCGCGGGCACAGCCGCGCCCAAAAACGAGCGCCCGAAGTCCGGGGCCCCAAGTTCGTCCAGCGGAAAAATGCCCAAAAAAGGGTGGGCTATAGCCTTTGGGCGTGGGGCTGGCGAAGTTCGTCCGCCGGAATCGGAATGGGTCGAGACTTTGCATGCCCCCTCCGTGTGCCAAAAATAGGCCATGGGCACAGCGGCGCCCAAAAACGAGCGCCCGAAGTCCGGGGCCCCAAGTTCGTACAGCGGAAAAATGCCCAAAAAAGGGTGGGCTATAGCCTTTGGGCGTGGGGCTGGCGAAGTTCGTCCGCCGGACTCGGAATGGGGCGAGACTTTGCGTGCCCCCTCCGTGTGCCAAAAATAGGCCATGGGCACAGCGGCGCCCAAAAACGAGCGCCCGAAGTCCAGGGCCCCAAGTTCGTCCAGCGGAAAAATGCCCCAAAAACGGTGGGCTATAGCCTTGGGGCGTGGGGCTGGCGATGTTCGTCCGCCGGACTCGGAATGGGCCGACACTTTGCGTACCCCCTCCGTGTGCCAAAAATAGGCCGCGGGCACAGCCGCGCCCAAAAACGAGCGCCCGAAGTCCGGGACCCCAAGTTCCTCCAGCGGAAAAATGCCCAAAAAAGGGTGGCCTATAGCCTTTGGGCGTAGGGCTGGCGAAGTTCGTCCGCCGGACTCGGAATGGGGCGAGACTATGTGTGCCCCCTCCGTGTGCCAAAAATAGGCCATGGGCACAGCCGCGCCCAAAAACGAGCGCCCGAAGTCCGGGGCTGCAAGTTCGTCCAGCGGAAAAATGCCCAAAAAAGGGTGTGCTATAGCCTTTGGGCGTGGGGCTGGCGAAGTTCGTCCGCCGGACTCGGAATGGGGCGAGACTTTGCGTGCCCCCTCCGTGTACCAAATATAGGCCATGGGCACAGCGGCGCCCAAAAACGAGCGCCCGAATTCCGGGGCGCCAAGTTCGTCCAGCGGTAAAATGCCCAAAAAAGGGTGGGCTATAGCCTTTGGGCGTGGGCCTGGCGAAGTTCGGCCGCCGGACTCGGAATGGGGCGAGACTTTGCGTGCCCCCTCCGTGTGCCAAAAATAGGCCATGGGCACAGCCGCGCCCAAAAACGAGCGCCCGAAGTCGGGGGCCCCAAGTTCGTCCAGCGGAAAAATGCCCCAAAAAGGGTGGGCTATAGCCTTTGGTCGTGGGGCTGGCGAAGTTCGTCCGCCGAACTCGGAATGGCGCGAGACTTTGCGTGCCCCCTCCGTGTGCCAAAAATAGGCCATGGGCACAGCGGCGCCCAAAAACGAGCGCCCGAAGTCCGGGGCCCCAAGTTCGTCCAGCGGAAAAATGCCCAAAAAAGGGTGGGCTATAGCCTTTGGGCGTGGGGCTGGCGAAGTTCGTCCGCCGGACTCGGAATGGGGTGAGACTTTGCGTGCACCCTCCATGTGCCAAAAATAGGCCATGGGCACAGCGGCGCCCAAAAACGAGCGCCCGAAGTCCGGGGCCCCACTTTCGTCCAGCGGAAAAATGCCCAAAAGACGGCGGGCTATAGCCTTGGGGCGTGGGGCTGGCGAAGTTCGTCCGCCGGACTCGGAATGGGGCGAGACTATGTGTGCCCCCTCCGTGTGCCAAAAATAGGCCATGGGCACAGCCGCGCCCAAAAACGAGCGCCCGAAGTCCGGGGCTGCAAGTTCGTCCAGCGGAAAAATGCCCAAAAAAGGGTGGGCTATAGCCTTTGGGCGTGGGGCTGGCGAAGTTCGTCCGCCGGACTCGGAATGGGGCGAGACTTTGCGTGCCCCCTCCGTGTACCAAATATAGGCCATGGGCACAGCGGCGCCCAAAAACGAGCGCCCGAAGTCCGGGGCGCCAAGTTCGTCCAGCGGTAAAATGCCCAAAAAAGGGTGGGCTATAGCCTTTGGGCGTGGGGCTGGCGATGTTCGTCCGCCGGACTCGGAATGGGCCGACACTTTGCGTGCCCCCTCCGTGTGCCAAAAATAGGCCATGGGCACAGCGGCGCCCAAAAACGAGCGCCCGAAGTCCGGGGCCCTACTTTCGTCCAGCGGAAAAATGCCCAAAAGACGGCGGGCTATAGCCTTGGGGCGTGGGGCTGGCGAAGTTCGTCCGCCGGACTCGGAATGGGGCGAGACTTTGCGTGCCCCCTCCGTGTGCCAAAAATAGGCCATGGGCACAGCCGCGCCCAAAAACGAGCGCCCGAAGTCGGGGGCCCCAAGTTCGTCCAGCGGAAAAATGCCCAAAAAAGGGTGGGCTATAGCCTTTGGTCGTGGGGCTGGCGAAGTTCGTCCGCCGGACTCGGAATGGGGCGAGACTTTGCGTGCCCCCTCCGTGTGCCAAAAATAGGCCGCGGGCACAGCCGCGCCCAAAAACGAGCGCCCGAAGTCCGGGGCACCAAGTTCGTCCAGCGGAAAAATGCCCAAAAAAGGGTGGCCTATAGCCTTTGGGCGTGGGCTGGCGAAGTTCGTCCGCCGGACTCGGAATGGGGCGAGACTATGTGTGCCCCCTCCGTGTGCCAAAAATAGGCCATGGGCACAGCCGCGCCCAAAAACGAGCGCCCGAAGTCCAGGGCTGCAAGTTCGTCCAGCGGAAAAATGCCCAAAAAAGGGTGGGCTATAGCCTTTGGGCGTGGGGCTGGCGAAGTTCGTCCGCCGGACTCGGAATGGGGCGAGACTTTGCGTGCCCCCTCCGTGTACCAAATATAGGCCATGGGCACAGCGGCGCCCAAAAACGAGCGCCCGAAGTCCGGGGCGCCAAGTTCGTCCAGCGGTAAAATGCCCAAAAAAGGGTGGGCTATAGCCTTTGGGCGTGGGACTGGCGATGTTCGTCCGCCGGACTCGGAATGGGCCGACACTTTGCGTGCCCCCTCCGTGTGCCAAAAATAGGCCGCGGGCACAGCCGCGCCCAAAAACGAGCGCCTGAAGTCCGGGGCCCCAAGTTCGTCCAGCGGAAAAATGCCCAAAAAACGGTGGGCTATAGCCTTGGGGCGTGGTGCTGGCGAAGTTCGTCCGCCGGACTCGGAATGGGGCGAGACTTTGCATGCCCCCTCCGTGTGCCAAAAATAGGCCGCGGGCACAGCCGCGACCAAAAACGAGCGCCCGAAGTCCGGGGCCCCAAGTTCGTCCAGCGGAAAAATGCCCAAAAAAGGGTAGGCTATAGCCTTTGGGCGTGGGGCTGGCGAAGTTCGTCCGCCGGACTCGGAATGGGGCGAGACTTTGCGTGCCCCCTCCGTGTGCCAAAAATAGGCCATGGGCACAGCGGCGCCCAAAAATGAGCGCCCGAAGTCCAGGGCCCCAAGTTTGTCCAGCGGAAAAATGCCCCAAAAACGGTGGGCTATAGCCTTGGGGGGTGGGGCTGGCGATGTTCATCCGCCGGACTCGGAATAGGCCGACACTTTGCGTGCCCCCTCCGTGTGCCAAAAATAGGCCGCGGGCACAGCCGCGCCCAAAAACGAGCGCCCTAAGTCCGGGGCCCCAAGTTCGTCCAGCGGAAAAATGCCCAAAAAAGGGTGGGCTATAGCCTTTGGGCGTGGGGCTGGCGAAGTTCGTCCGCCGGACTCGGAATGAGGCGAGACTTTGCGTGCCCCCTCCGTGTGCCAAAAATAGGCCATGGGCACAGCGGCGGCCGAAAACGAGCGCCCGAAGTCCGGGGCCCCAAGTTCGTCCAGCGGAAAAATGCCCAAAAAAGGGTGGGCTATAGCCTTTGGGCGTGGGGCCGGCGAAGTTCGTCCGCCGGACTCGGAATGGGGCGAGACTTTGCATGCCCCCTCCGTGTGCCAAAAATAGGCCATGGGCACAGCGGCGCCCAAAAACGAGCGCCCGAAGTCCGGGGCCCCAAGTTCGTCCAGCGGAAAATTGCCCAAAAAACGGTGGGCTATAGCCTTGGGGCGTGGGGCTGGCGAAGTTCGTCCGCCGGACTCGGAATGGGGCGAGACTTTGCGTGCGCCCTCCGTGTGCCAAAAATAGGCCGCGGGCACAGCCGCGCCCAAAAACGAGCGCCCGAAGTCCGGGGCCCCAAGTTCGTCCAGCGGAAAAATGCCCAAAAAAGGGTGGGCTATAGCCTTTGGGCGTGGGCTGGCGAAGTTCGTCCGCCGGACTCGGAATGGGGCGAGACTTTGCGTGCCCCCTCCGTGTACCAAATATAGGCCATGGGCACAGCGGCGCCCAAACACGAGCGCCCGAAGCCCGGGGCCCCAAGTTCGTACAGCGGTAAAATGCCCAAAAAAGGGTGGGCTATAGCCTTTGGGCGTGGGGCTGGCGATGTTCGTCCGCCGGACTCGGAATGGGCCGACACTTTGCGTGCCCCCTCCGTGTGCCAAAAATAGGCCGCGGGCACAGCCGCGCCCAAAAACGAGCGCCCGAAGCCCGGGGCCCCAAGTTCGTCCAGCGGAAAAATGCCCAAAAAAGGGTGGGCTATAGCCTTTGGGCGTGGGGCTGGCGAAGTTCATCCGCCGGACTCGGAATGGGGCGAGACTTTGCGTGCCCCCTCCGTGTGCCAAAAATAGGCCATGGGCACAGCGGCGCCCAAAAACGAGCGCCCGAAGTCCGGGGCCCCAAGTTCGTCCAGCGGAAAAATGCCCAAAAAAGGGTGGGCTATAGCCTTTGGGCGTGGGGCTGGCGAAGTTCGTCCGCCGGACTCGGAATGGGGCGAGACTTTGCGTGCCCCCTCCGTGTGCCAAAAATAGGCCATGGGCACAGCGGCGCCCAAAAATGAGCTCCCGAAGTCCGGGGCCCCAAGTTCGTCCAGCGGAAAAATGCCCAAAAAAGGGTGGGCTATAGCCTTTGGGCGTGGGGCTGGCGAAGTTCGTCCGCCGGACTCGGAATGGGGCGAGACTTTGCGTGCCCCCTCCGTGTGCCAAAAATAGGCCATGGGCACAGCGGCGCCCAAAAACGAGCGCCCGAAGTCCAGGGCCCCAAGTCTGTCCAGCGGAAAAATGCCCCGAAAACGGTGGGCTATAGCCTTGGGGCGTGGGGCTGGCGATGTTCGTCCGCCGGACTCGGAATGGGCCGACAGTTTGCGTGCCCCCTCCGTGTGCCAAAAATAGGCCGCGGGCACAGCCGCGCCCAAAAACGAGCGCCCGAAGTCCGGGGCCCCAAGTTCGTCCAGCGGAAAAATGCCCAAAAATGGGTGGGCTATAGCCTTTGGGCGTGGGGCTGGCGAAGTTCGTCCGCCGGACTCGGAATGGGGTGAGACTTTGCGTGCCCCCTCCGTGTGCCAAAAATAGGCCATGGGCACAGCGGCGGCCGAAAACGAGCGCCCGAAGTCCGGGGCCCCAAGTTCGTCCAGCGGAAAAATGCCCAAAAAAGGGTGGGCTATAGCCTTTGGGCGTGGGGCCGGCGAAGTTCGTCCGCCGGACTCGGAATGGGGCGAGACTTTGCATGCCCCCTCCGTGTGCCAAAAATAGGCCATGGGCACAGCGGCGCCCAAAAACGAGCGCCCGAAGTCCGGGGCCCCAAGTTCGTCCAGCGGAAAAATGCCCAAAAAACGGTGGGCTATAGCCTTGGGGCGTGGGGCTGGCGAAGTTCGTCCGCCGGACTCGGAATGGGGCGAGACTTTGCGTGCCCCCTCCGTGTGCGAAAAATAGGCCGCGGGCACAGCCGCGCCCAAAAACGAGCGCCCGAAGTCCGGGGCCCCAAGTTCGTCCAGCGGAAAAATGCCCAAAAAAGGGTGGGCTATAGCCTTTGGGCGTGGGCTGGCGAAGTTCGTCCGCCGGACTCGGAATGGGGCGAGACTTTGCGTGCCCCCTCCGTGTACCAAATATAGGCCATGGGCACAGCGGCGCCCAAAAACGAGCTCCCGAAGCCCGGGGCCCCAAGTTCGTACAGCGGTAAAATGCCCAAAAAAGGGTGGGCTATAGCCTTTGGGCGTGGGGCTGGCGATGTTCGTCCGCCGGACTCGGAATGGGGCGAGACTTTGCGTGCCCCCTCCGTGTGCCAAAAATAGGCCGCGGGCACAGCCGCGCCCAAAAACGAGCGCCCGAAGCCCGGGGCCCCAAGTTCGTCCAGCGGAAAAATGCCCAAAAAAGGGTGGGCTATAGCCTTTGGGAGTGGGGCTGGCGAAGTTCGTCCGCCGGACTCGGAATGGGGCGAGACTTTGCGTGCCCCCTCCGTGCGCCAAAAATAGGCCATGGGCACAGCGGCGTCCAAAAACGAGCGCCCGAAGTCCGGGGCCCCAATTTCGTCCAGCGGAAAAATGCCCAAAAAAGGGTGGGCTATAGCCTTTGGGCGTGGGGCTGGCGAAGTTCGTCCGCCGGACTGGGAATGGGCGAGACTTTGCGTGCCCCCTCCGTGTGCCAAAAATAGGCCATGGGCACAGCGGCGCCCAAAAATGAGCTCCCGAAGTCCGGGGCCCCAAGTTCGTCCAGCGGAAAAATGCCCAAAAAAGGGTGGGCTATAGCCTTTGGGCGTGGGGCCGGCGAAGTTCGTCCGCCGGACTCGGAATGGGGCGACACTTTGCATGCCCCCTCCGTGTGCCAAAAATAGGCCATGGGCACAGCGGCACCCAAAAACGAGCGCCCGAAGTCCGGGGCCCCAAGTTCGTCCTGCGGAAAAATGCCCAAAAAACGGTGGGCTATAGCCTTGGGGCGTGGGGCTGGCGAAGTTCGTCCGCCGGACTCGGAATGGGGTGAGACTTTGCGTGCCCCCTCCGTGTGCCAAAAATAGGCCGCGGGCACAGCCGCGCCCAAAAACGAGCGCCCGAAGCCCGGGGCCCCAACTTCGTACAGCGGAAAAATGCCCAAAAAAGGGTGGGCTATAGCCTTGGGGCGTGGGGCTGGCGAAGTTCGTCCGCCGGACTCGGAATGGGGCGAGACTTTGCGTGCCCCCTCCGTGTGCGAAAAATAGGCCGCGGGCACAGCCGCGCCCAAAAACGAGCGCCCGAAGTCCGGGGCCCCAAGTTCGTCCAGCGGAAAAATGCCCAAAAAAGGGTGGGCTATAGCCTTTGGGCGTGGGCTGGCGAAGTTCGTCCGCCGGACTCGGAATGGGGCGAGACTTTGCGTGCCCCCTCCGTGTACCAAATATAGGCCATGGGCACAGCGGCGCCCAAAAACGAGCTCCCGAAGCCCGGGGCCCCAAGTTCGTACAGCGGTAAAATGCCCAAAAAAGGGTGGGCTATAGCCTTTGGGCGTGGGGCTGGCGATGTTCGTCCGCCGGACTCGGAATGGGGCGAGACTTTGCGTGCCCCCTCCGTGTGCCAAAAATAGGCCGCGGGCACAGCCGCGCCCAAAAACGAGCGCCCGAAGCCCGGGGCCCCAAGTTCGTCCAGCGGAAAAATGCCCAAAAAAGGGTGGGCTATAGCCTTTGGGAGTGGGGCTGGCGAAGTTCGTCCGCCGGACTCGGAATGGGGCGAGACTTTGCGTGCCCCCTCCGTGCGCCAAAAATAGGCCATGGGCACAGCGGCGCCCAAAAACGAGCGCCCGAAGTCCAGGGCCCCAAGTTCGTACAGCGGAAAAATGCCCAAAAAAGGGTGGGCTATAGCCTTTGGGCGTGGGGCTGGCGAAGTTCGTCCGCCGGACTCGGAATGGGGCGAGACTTTGCGTGCCCCCTCCGTGTGCCAAAAATAGGCCATGGGCACAGCGGCGCCCAAAAATGAGCTCCCGAAGTCCGGGGCCCCAAGTTCGTCCAGCGGAAAAATGCCCAAAAAAGGGTGGGCTATAGCCTTTGGGCGTGGGGCCGGCGAAGTTCGTCCGCCGGACTCGGAATGGGGCGACACTTTGCATGCCCCCTCCGAGTGCCAAAAATAGGCCATGGGCACAGCGGCACCCAAAAACGAGCGCCCGAAGTCCGGGGCCCCAAGTTCGTCCTGCGGAAAAATGCCCAAAAAACGGTGGGCTATAGCCTTGGGGCGTGGGGCTGGCGAAGTTCGTCCGCCGGACTCGGAATGGGGCGAGACTTTGCGTGCCCCCTCCGTGTGCCAAAAATAGGCCGCGGGCACAGCCGCGCCCAAAAACGAGCGCCCGAAGCCCGGGGCCCCAAGTTCGTACAGCGGAAAAATGCCCAAAAAAGGGTGGGCTATAGCCTTTGGGCGTGGGGCTGGCGAAGTTCGTCCGCCGGACTCGGAATGGGGCGAGACTTTGCGTGCCCCCTCCGTGTGCCAAAAATAGGCCATGGGCACGGCGGCGCCCAAAAACGAGCGCCCGAAGTCCAGGGCCCCAAGTTTGTCCAGCGGAAAAATGCCCCAAAAACGGTGGGCTATAGCCTTGGGGCGTGGGGCTGGCGATGTTCGTCCGCCGGACTCGGAATGGGCCGACACTTTGCGTGCCCCCTCCGTGTGCCAAAAATAGGACGCGGGCACAGCCGCGCCCAAAAACGAGCGCCCGAAGCCCGGGGCCCCAAGTTCGTCCAGCGGAAAAATGCCCAAAAAAGGGTGGCCTATAGCCTTTGGGCGCGGGGCTGGCGAAGTTCGTCCGCCGGACTCGGAATGGGGCGAGACTATGTGTGCCCCCTTCGTGTGCCAAAAATAGGCCATGGGCACGGCCGCGCCCAAAAACGAGCGCCCGAAGTCCGGGGCTGCAAGTTCGTCCAGCGGAAAAATGCCCAAAAAAGGGTGGGCTATAGCCTTTGGGCGTGGGGCTGGCGAAGTTCGTCCGCCGGACTCGGAATGGGGCGAGACTTTACGGGCCCCCTCCGTGTACCAAATATAGGCCATGGGCACAGCGGCGCCCAAAAACGAGCGCCCGAAGTCCGGGGCGCCAAGTTCGTCCAGCGGTAAAATGCCCAAAAAAGGGTGGGCTATAGCCTTTGGGCGTGGGCCTGGCGAAGTTCGTCCGCCGGACTCGGAATGGGGCGAGACTTTGCGTGCCCCCTCCGTGTGCCAAAAATAGGCCGCGGGCACAGCGGCGCATAAAAACGAGCGCCCGAAGTCCGGGGCCCCAAGTTCGTCCACCGGAAATATGCCCAAAAAAGGGTGGGCTATAGCCTTTGGGCGTGGGGGTGGCGAAGTTCGTCCGCCGGACTCGGAATGGGGTGAGACTTTGCGTGCCCCCTCCGTGTGCCAAAAATAGGCCATGGGCACAGCGACGCCCAAAAACGAGCGCCCGAAGTCCGGGGCCCCAAGTTCGTCCAGCGGAAAAATGCCAAAAAAAGGGTGGGCTATAGCCTTTGGGCGTGGGGCTGGCGAAGTTCGTCCGCCGGACTCGGAATGGGGCGAGACTTTGCATGCCCCCTCCCTGTGCCAAAAATAGGCCGCGGGCACAGCGGCGCCCAAAACGAGCGCCCGAAGTCCGGGGCCCCAAGTTCGTCCAGCGGAAAAATGCCCAAAAAAGGGTGGGCTATAGCCTTTGGGCGTGGGGCTGGCGAAGTTCGTCCGCCGGACTCGGAATGGGGGGAGACTTTGCGTGCCCCCTCCGTGTGCCAAAAATAGGCCATGGGCACAGCGGCGCCCAAAAACGAGCGCCCGAAGTCCAGGGCCCCAAGTTCGTACAGCGGAAAAATGCCCAAAAAAGGGTGGGCTATAGCCTTTGGGCGTGGGGCTGGCGAAGTTCGTCCGCCGGACTCGGAATGGGGCGAGACTTTGCGTGCCCCCTCCGTGTGCCAAAAATAGGCCATGGGCACAGCGGCGCCCAAAAATGAGCTCCCGAAGTCCGGGGCCCCAAGTTCGTCCAGCGGAAAAATGCCACAAAAAGGGTGGGCTATAGCCTTTGGGCGTGGGGCTGGCGAAGTTCGTCCGCCGGACTCGGAATGGGGCGAGACTTTGCGTGCCCCCCCCCCTTGTGTCAAAAATAGGCCATGGGCACAGCGGCGCCCAAAAACGAGCGCCCGAAGTCCGGGGCCCCAAGTTCGTACAGCGGAAAAATGCCCAAAAAAGGGTGGGCTATAGCCTTTGGGCGTGGGGCTGGCGAAGTTCGTCTGCCGGACTCGGAATGGGGCGAGACTTTGCATGCCCCGTCCCTGTGCCAAAAATAGGCCGCGGGCACAGCAGCGCCCAAAACGAGCGCCCGAAGTCCGGGGCCCCAAGTTCGTCCAGCGGAAAAATGCCCAAAAAAGGGTGGGCTATATCCTTTGGGCGTGGGGCTGGCGAAGTTCGTCTGCCGGACTCGGAATGGGGCGAGACTTTGCTTGCCCCCCCCCCCCCTTGTGTCAAAAATAGGCCATGGGCACAGCGGCGCCCAAAAACGAGCGCCCGAAGTCCGGGGCCCCAAGTTCGTACAGCGGAAAAATGCCCAAAAAAGGGTGGGCTATAGCCTTTGGGCGTGGGGCTGGCGAAGTTCGTCCGCCGGACTCGGAATGGGGTGAGACTTTGCGTGCCTCCTCCGTGTGCCAAAAATAGGCCATGGGCACAGCGGCGCCCAAAAACGAGCGCCCGAAGTCCAGGGCCCCAAGTTCGTCCAGCGGAAAAATGCCCCAAAAACGGTGGGCTATAGCCTTGGGGCGTGGGGCTGCCGATGTTCGTCCGCCGGACTCGGAATGGGCCGACACTTTGCGTGCCCCCTCCGTGTGCCAAAAATAGGCCGCGGGCACAGCCGCGCCCAAAAACGAGCGCCCGAAGCCCGGGGCCCCAAGTTCGTCCAGCGGAAAAATGCCCAAAAAAGGGTGGCCTATAGCCTTTGGGCGTGGGGCTGGCGAAGTTCGTCCGCCGGACTCGGAATGGGGCGAGACTATGTGTGCCCCCTCCGTGTGCCAAAAATAGGCCATGGGCACAGCCGCGCCCAAAAACGAGCGCCCGAAGTCCGGGGCCCCAAGTTCGTCCAGCGGAAAAATGCCCAAAAAAGGGTGGCCTATAGCCTTAGGGCGTGGAGCTGGCGAAGTTCGTCCGCCGGACTCGGAATGGGGCGAGACTTTGCGTGCCCCCTCCGCGTGGCAAAAATAGGCCATGGGCACAGCGGCGCCCAAAAACGAGCGCCCGAAGTCCCGGGCCCCAAGTTCGTCCAGCGGAAAAATGCCCAAAAAACGGTGGGCTATAGCCTTGGGGCGTGGGACTGGCGAAGTTCGTCCGCCGGACTCGGAATGGGGCGAGACTTTGCGTGCCCCCTCCGTGTACCCAAAATAGGCCGTGGGCACAGCGGCCCAAAAACGAGCGCCCGAAGTCCGGGGCCCCAAGTTCGTCCAGCGGAAAAATGCCCAAAAAAGGGTGCGCTATAGCCTTTGGGCGTGGGGCTGGCGAAGTTCGTCTGCCGGACTCGGAATGGGGCGAGACTTTGCGTGCCCCCTCCGTGTGCCAAAAATAGGCCATGGGCACAGCCGCGCCCAAAAACGACTGCACGAAGCCCGGGGCCCCAAGTTCATCCAGCGGAAAAATGCCCAAAAAAGGGTGGTCTATAGCCTATAGCCTTTGGGCGTGGGGCTGGCGAAGTTCGTCCGCCGGACTCGGAATGGGGCGAGACTTTACGTGCCCCCTCCGTGTGCCAAAAATAGGCCATGGGCTCAGCGGCGCCCAAAAACGAGCGCCCGAAGTCCGGGGCCCCAAGTTCGTCCAGCGGAAAAATGCCCAAAAAAGGGTGGGCTATAGCCTTTGGGCGTGGGGCTGGTGAAGTTTGTCCGCCGGATTCGGAATGGGGCGAGACTTTGCGTGCCCCCTCCGTGTGCCAAAAATAGGCCACGGGCACAGCGGCGCCCAAAAACGAGCGCCCGAAGTCCGGGGCGCCAATTTCGTCCAGCGGAAAAATGCCCAAAAAAGGGTGGGCTATAGCCTTGGGGCGTGGGGCTGGCGAAGTTCGTCCGCCGGACTCAGAATGGGTCGAGACTTTGCGTGCCCCCTCCGTGTGCCAAAAATAGGCCATGGGCACAGCGGCGCCCGAAGTCCGGGGCCCCAAGTTCGTCCAGCGGAAAAATGCCCAAAAAACGGTGGGCTATAGCCTTGGGGCGTGGGGCTGGCGAAGTTCGTCCGCCGAACTCGGAATGGGGCGAGACTTTGCGTGCCCCCTCCGGGTGCCAAAAATAGGCTGCGGGCACAGCCGCGCCCAAAAACGAGCGCCCGAAGTCCGGGGCCCCAAGTTCGTCCAGCGGAAAAATGCCCAAAAAAGGGTGGGCTATAGCCTTTGGGAGTGGGGCTGGCGAAGTTCGTCTGCCGGACTCGGAATGGGGCGAGACTTTGCGTGCCCCCTCCGTGTGCCAAAAATAGGCCACGGGCACAGCGGCGCCCAAAAACGAGCGCCCGAAGTCCGGGGCGCCAATTTCGTCCAGCGGAAAAATGCCCAAAAAAGGGTGGGCTATAGCCTTGGGGCGTGGGGCTGGCGAAGTTCGTCCGCCGGACTCAGAATGGGTCGAGACTTTGCGTGCCCCCTCCGTGTGCCAAAAATAGGCCATGGGCACAGCGGCGCCCGCAGTCCGGGGCCCCAAGTTCGTCCAGCGGAAAAATGCCCAAAAAACGGTGGGCTATAGCCTTGGGGCGTGGGGCTGGCGAAGTTCGTCCGCCGAACTCGGAATGGGGCGAGACTTTGCGTGCCCCCTCCGGGTGCCAAAAATAGGCTGCGGGCACAGCCGCGCCCAAAAACGAGCGCCCGAAGTCTGGGGCCCCAAGTTCGTCCAGCGGAAAAATGCCCAAAAAAGGGTGGGCTATAGCCTTTGGGCGTGGGGCTGGCGAAGTTCGTCTGCCGGACTCGGAATGGGGCGAGACTTTGCGTGCCCCCTCCGTGTGCCAAAAATAGGCCACGGGCACAGCGGCGCCCAAACACGAGCGCCCGAAGTCCGGGGCGCCAATTTCGTCCAGCGGAAAAATGCCCAAAAAAGGGTGGGCTATAGCCTTGGGGCGTGGGGCTGGCGAAGTTCGTCCGCCGGACTCAGAATGGGTCGAGACTTTGCGTGCCCCCTCCGTGTGCCAAAAATAGGCCATGGGCACAGCGGCGCCCGAAGTCCGGGGCCCCAAGTTCGTCCAGCGGAAAAATGCCCAAAAAACGGTGGGCTATAGCCTTGGGGCGTGGGGCTGGCGAAGTTCGTCCGCCAAACTCGGAATGGGGCGAGACTTTGCGTGCCCCCTCCGGGTGCCAAAAATAGGCTGCGGGCACAGCCGCGCCCAAAAACGAGCGCCCGAAGTCCGGGGCCCCAAGTTCGTCCAGCGGAAAAATGCCCAAAAAAGGGTGGGCTATAGCCTTTGGGAGTGGGGCTGGCGAAGTTCGTCTGCCGGACTCGGAATGGGGCGAGACTTTGCGTGCCCCCTCCGTGTGCCAAAAATAGGCCACGGGCACAGCGGCGCCCAAAAACGAGCGCCCGAAGTCCGGGGCGCCAATTTCGTCCAGCGGAAAAATGCCCAAAAAAGGGTGGGCTATAGCCTTGGGGCGTGGGGCTGGCGAAGTTCGTCCGCCGGACTCAGAATGGGTCGAGACTTTGCGTGCCCCCTCCGTGTGCCAAAAATAGGCCATGGGCACAGCGGCGCCCGCAGTCCGGGGCCCCAAGTTCGTCCAGCGGAAAAATGCCCAAAAAACGGTGGGCTATAGCCTTGGGGCGTGGGGCTGGCGAAGTTCGTCCGCCGAACTCGGAATGGGGCGAGACTTTGCGTGCCCCCTCCGGGTGCCAAAAATAGGCTGCGGGCACAGCCGCGCCCAAAAACGAGCGCCCGAAGTCCGGGGCCCCAAGTTCGTCCAGCGGAAAAATGCCCAAAAAAGGGTGGGCTATAGCCTTTGGGCGTGGGGCTGGCGAAGTTCGTCTGCCGGACTCGGAATGGGGCGAGACTTTGCGTGCCCCCTCCGTGTGCCAAAAATAGGCCACGGGCACAGCGGCGCCCAAAAACGAGCGCCCGAAGTCCGGGGCGCCAATTTCGTCCAGCGGAAAAATGCCCAAAAAAGGGTGGGCTATAGCCTTGGGGCGTGGGGCTGGCGAAGTTCGTCCGCCGGACTCAGAATGGGTCGAGACTTTGCGTGCCCCCTCCGTGTGCCAAAAATAGGCCATGGGCACAGCGGCGCCCGAAGTCCGGGGCCCCATGTTCGTCCAGCGGAAAAATGCCCAAAAAAGGGTGGGCTATAGCCTTTGGGCGTGGGGCTGGCGAAGTTCGTCTGCCGGACTCGGAATGGGGCGAGACTTTGCGTGCCCCCTCCGTGTGCCAAAAATAGGCCATGGGCACAGCGGCGCCCAAAAATGAGCTCCCGAAGTCCGGGGCCCCAAGTTCGTCCAGCGGAAAAATGCCCAAAAAAGGGTGGGCTATAGCCTTTTGGCGTGGGGCTGGCGAAGTTCGTCCGCCGGACTCGGAATGGGGCGAGACTTTGCGTGCCCCCTCCGTGTGCCAAAAATAGGCCATGGGCACAGCGGCGCCCAAAAACGAGCGCCCGAAGTCCCGGGCCCCAAGTTCGTCCAGCGGAAAAATGCCCAAAAAACGGTGGGCTATAGCCTTGGGGCGTGGGACTGGCGAAGTTCGTCCGCCGGACTCGGAATGGGGCGAGACTTTGCGTGCCCCCTCCGTGTGCCAAAAATAGGCCATGGGCACAGCCGCGCCCAAAAACGACTGCACGAAGCCCGGGGCCCCAAGTTCGTCCAGCGGAAAAATGCCCAAAAAAGGGTGGTCTATAGCCTATAGCCTTTGGGCGTGGGGCTGGCGAAGTTCGTCCGCCGGACTCGGAATGGGGCGAGACTTTGCGTGCCCCCTCCGTGTGCCAAAAATAGGCCATGGGCACAGCCGCGCCCAAAAACGACTGCACGAAGCCCGGGGCCCCAAGTTCGTCCAGCAGAAAAATGCCCAAAAAAGGGTGGTCTATAGCCTTGGGGCGTGGGGCTGGCGAAGTTCGTCCGCCGAACTCGGAATGGGGCGAGACTTTGCGTGCCCCCTCCGTGTGCCAAAAATAGGCTGCGGGCACAGCCGCGCCCAAAAACGAGCGCCCGAAGTCCGGGGCCCCAAGTTCGTCCAGCGGAAAAATGCCCAAAAAAGGGTGGGCTATAGCCTTTGGGCGTGGGGCTGGCGAAGTTCGTCCGCCGGACTCGGAATGGGGCGAGACTTTGCGTGCCCCCTCCGTGTGCCAAAAATAGGCCATGGGCACAGCCGCGCCCAAAAATGAGTGCACGAAGCCCGGGGCCCCAAGTTCGTCCAGCGGAAAAATGCCCAAAAAAGGGTGGTCTATAGCCTATAGCCTTTGGGCGTGGGGCTGGCGAAGTTCGTCCGCCGGACTAGGAATGGGGCGAGACTTTGCGTTCCCCCTCCGTGTGCCAAAAATAGGCCACGGACACAGCGGCGCCCAAAAACGAGCGCCCGAAGTCCGGGGCCCCAAGTTCGTCCAGCGGAAAAATGCCCAAAAAACGGTGGGCTATGGCCTTTGGGCGTGGGGCTGGCGAAGTTCGTCCGCCGGACTCGGAATGGGGCGAGACTTTGCGTGCCCCCTCCGTGTGCCAAAAATAGGCCGCGGGCACAGCCGCGCACAAAAACGAGCGCCCGAAGTCCGCGGCCCCAAGTTCGTCCCGCGGAAAAATGCCCAAAAAAGGGTGGGCTATAGCCTTTGGGCGTGGGGCTGGCGAAGTTCGTCCGCCGGACTCGGAATGGGGCGAGACTTTGCGTGCCCCCTCCGTGTGCCAAAAATAGGCCGCGGGCACAGCCGCGCCCAAAAACGAGCGCCCGAAGCCCGGGGCCCCAAGTTCGTCCAGCGGAAAAATGCCCCAAAAAGGGTGGGCTATACCCTTTGGGCGTGGGGCTGGCGAAGTTCGTCCGCCGGACTCGGAATGGGGCGAGACTTTGCGTGCCCCCTCCGTGTGCCAAAAATAGGCCATGGGCACAGCGGCGCCCAAAAACGAGCGCCCGAAGTCCGGGGCCCCAAGTTCGTCCAGCGGAAAAATGCCCAAAAAAGGGTGGGCTATAGCCTTCGGGCGTGGGGCTGGCGAAGTTCGTCCGCCGGACTCGGAATGGAGCGAGACTTTGTGTGCCCCCTCCGTGTGCCAAAAATAGGCCATGGGCACAGCGGCGCCCAAAAACGAGCGCCCCAAGTCCGGGGCCCCAAGTTCGTGCAGCGGAAAAATGACTAAAAATGGGTGGGCTATAGCCTTTGGGCGTGAGGGTGGCGAAGTTCGTCCGCCGGACTCGGAATGGGCCGAGACTTTGCGTGCCCCCTCGTGTGTAAAAAATAGGCCGCGGGCACAGCCGTGCCCAAAAACGAGCGCCTGAAGTCCGGGGCCCCAAGTTCGTCCAGCGGAAAAATGCCCAAAAAAGGGTGGGCTATAGCCTTTGGGCGTGGGGCTGGCGAAGTTCGTCCGCCGGACTCGGAATGGGGCGAGAATTTGCGTGCCCCCTCCGTGTGCCAAAAATAGGCCACGGACACAGCGGCGCCCAAAAACAAGCGCCCGAAGTCCGGGGCCCCAAGTTCGTCCAGCGGAAAAATGCCTAAAAAACGGTGGGCTATAGCCTTGGGGCGTGGGGCTGGCGAAGTTCGTCCGCCGGACTCGGAATGGGGCGAAACTTTGCGTGCCCCTCCGTGTGCAAAAAATAGCCCGCGGGCACAGCCGCGCCCAAAAACGAGCGCCCGAAGTCCGGGGCCCCAAGTTCGTCCAGCGGAAAAATGCCCAAAACAGGGTGGGCTATAGACTTTGGGCGTGGGGCTGGCGAAGTTCGTCCGCCGGACACGGAATGGGGCGAGACTTTGCGTGCCCCCTCCGTGTGTAAAAAATAGGCCGCGGGCACAGCCGTGCCCAAAAACGAGCGCCTGAAGTCCGGGGCCCCAAGTTCGTCCAGCGGAAAAATGCCCAAAAAAGGGTGGGCTATAGCCTTTGGGCGTGGGGCTGGCGAAGTTCGTCCGCCGGACTCGGAATGGGGTGAGACTTTCCGTGCCCCCTCCGTGTGCCAAAAATAGGCCATGGGTACAGCGGCGCCCAAAAACGAGCGGCCGAAGTCCGGGGCCCCAAGTTCGTCCAGCGGAAAAATGCCCAAAAAACAGTGGGCTATAGCCTTGGGGCGTGGGGCTGGCGAAGTTCGTCCGCCGGACTCGGAATGGGGCGAGACTTTGCGTGCCCCTCCGTGTGCAAAAAATAGCCCGCGGGCACAGCCGCGCCCAAAAACGAGCGCCCGAAGTCCGGGGCCCCAAGTTCATCCAGCGGAAAAATGCCCAAAACAGGGTGGGCTATAGCCTTTGGGCGTGGGGCTGGTGATGTTCGTCCTCCGGACTCGGAATGGGACGAGACTTTACGTGCCCCCTCCGTGTGCCAAAAATAGGCCATGGGCACAGTGGCACCCAAAAACGAGCGCCCAAAGTCCGGGGCCCCAAGTTCGTCCAGCGGAAAAATGCCCAAAAAACGGTGGGCTATGGCCTTTGGGCGTGGGGCTGGCGAAGTTCGTCCGCCGGACTCGGAATGGGGCGAGACTTTGCGTGCCCCCTCCGTGTGCCAAAAATAGGCCGCGGGCACAGCCGCGCCCAAAAACGAGCGCCCGAAGTCCGCGGCCCCAAGTTCGTCCCGCGGAAAAATGTCCAAAAAAGGGTGGGCTATAGCCCTTGGGCGTGGGGCTGGCGAAGTTCGTCCGCCGGACTCGGAATGGGGCGAGACTTTGCGTGCCCCCTCCGTGTGCCAAAAATAGGGCATGGGCACAGCGGCGCCCAAAAATGAGCGCCCGAAGTCCGGGGCCCCAAGTTCGTCCAGCGGAAAAATGCCCAAAAAAGGGTGGGCTATAGCCTTTGGGCGTGGGGCCGGCGAAGTTCATTTGCCGGACTCGGAATGGGGCGAGACTTTGCGTGCCCCCTCCGTGTGCCAAAAATAGGCCGTGGGCACAGCGGCGCCCAAAAACGAGTGCCCGAAGTCCGGGGCCCCAAGTTCGTCCAGCGGAAAAATGCCCAAAAAACGGTGGGCTATAGCCTTGGGGCGTGGGGCTGGCGAAGTTCGTCCGCCGGACTCGGAATGGGGCGAGACTTTGCGTGCCCCCTCTGCGTGCCAAAAATAGGCCATGGGCACAGCGGCGCCCAAAAACGAGCGCCCGAAGCCCGGGGCCCCAAGTTCGTCGAGCGGAAAAATGCCCAAAAAAGGGTGGGCTATAGCCTTGGGGCGTGGGGCTGGCGAAGTTCGTCCGCCGGACTTGGAATGGGCCGAGACTTTGCGTGCCCCCTCCGTGTGCAAAAAATAGGCCGCGGGCACAGCCGCGCCCAAAAACGAGCGCCCGAAGTCCGGGGCCCCAAGTTCGTCCAGCGGAAAAATGCCCAAAAAAGGGTGGGCTATAGCCTTTGGGCGTGGGGCTGGCGAAGTTCGTCCGCCGGACTCGGAATGGGGCGAGACTTTGCGTGCCCCCTCCGTGTGCCAAAAATAGGCCGCGGGCACAGCCGCGCCCAAAAACGAGCGCCCGAAGTCCGCGGCCCCAAGTTCGTCCCGCGGAAAAATGTCCAAAAAAGGGTGGGCTATAGCCTTTGGGCGTGGGGCTGGCGAAGTTCGTCCGCCGGACTCGGAATGGGGCGAGACTTTGCGTGCCCCCTCCGTGTGCCAAAAATAGGGCATGGGCACAGCGGCGCCCAAAAATGAGCGCCCGAAGTCCGGGGCCCCAAGTTCGTCCAGCGGAAAAATGCCCAAAAAAGGGTGGGCTATAGCCTTTGGGCGTGGGGCCGGCGAAGTTCATTTGCCGGACTCGGAATGGGGCGAGACTTTACGTGCCCCCTCCGTGTGCCAAAAATAGGCCGTGGGCACAGCGGCGCCCAAAAACGAGTGCCCGAAGTCCGGGGCCCCAAGTTCGTCCAGCGGAAAAATGCCCAAAAAACGGTGGGCTATAGCCTTGGGGCGTGGGGCTGGCGAAGTTCGTCCGCCGGACTCGGAATGGGGCGAGACTTTGCGTGCCCCCTCTGCGTGCCAAAAATAGGCCATGGGCACAGCGGCGCCCAAAAACGAGCGCCCGAAGTCCGGGGCCCCAAGTTCGTCGAGCGGAAAAATGCCCAAAAAAGGGTGGGCTATAGCCTTGGGGCGTGGGGCTGGCGAAGTTCGTCCGCCGGACTTGGAATGGGCCGAGACTTTGCGTGCCCCCTCCGTGTGCAAAAAATAGGGCGCGGGCACAGCCGCGCCCAAAAACGAGCGCCCGAAGTCCGGGGCCCCAAGTTCGTCCAGCGGAAAAATGCCCAAAAAAGGGTGGGCTATAGCCTTTGGGCGTGGGGCTGGCGAAGTTCGTCCGCCGGACTCGGAATGGGGCGAGACTTTGCGTGCCACCTCCGTGTGCCAAAAATAGGCCGCGGGCACAGCCGCGCCCAAAAACGAGCGCCCGAAGTCCGGGGCCCCAAGTTCGTCCAGCGGAAAAATGCCCCAAAAAGGGTGGGCTATACCCTTTGGGCGTGGGGCTGGCGAAGTTCGTCCGCCGGACTCGGAATGGGGCGAGACTTTGCGTGCCCCCTCCGTGTGCCCAAAATAGGCCATGGGCACAGCGGCGCCCAAAAATGAGCACCCGAAGCCCGGGGCCCCAAGTTCGTCCAGCGGAAAAATGCCCAAAAAACGGTGGGCTATAGCCTTTGGGTGTGGGGCTGGCGAAGTTCGTCCGCCGGACTCGGAATGGGGCGAGACTTTGCGTGCCCCCTCCGTGTGCCAAAAATAGGCCATGGGCACCGCGTCGCCCAAAAACGAGCGCCCGAAGTCCGGGGCCCCAAATTCGTCCAGCGGAAAAATGCCCAAAAAACGGTGGGCTATAGGCTTGGGGCGTGGGGCTGGCGAAGTTCGTCCGCCGGACTCGGAATGGGGCGAGACTTTGCGTGCCCCCTCTGCGTGCCAAAAATAGGCCATGGGCACAGCGGCGCCCAAAAATGAGAGCCCGAAGTCCGGGGCCCCAAGTTCGTCCAGCGGAAAAATGCCCAAAAAACGGTGGGCTATAGCCTTGGGGCGTGGGGCTGGCGAAGTTCGTCCGCCGGACTCGAAATGGGGCGAGACTGTGCGTGCCCCCTCCGTGTGCCAAAAATAGGCCGCGGACACAGCGGCGCCCAAAAACGAGCGCCCAAAGTCCGGGGCCCCAAGTTCGTCCAGTGGAAAAATGCCCAAAAAACGGTGGGCTATAGCCTTGGGGCGTGGGGCTGGCGAAGTTCGTCCGCCGGACTCGGAATGCGGCGAGACTTTGCGTGCCCCCTCCGTGTGCCAAAAATAGCCCATGGGCACAGCGGCACCCAAAAACGACCGCCCGAAGTCCAGCCCCCCAAGTTCGTCCAGCGGAAAAATGCCCAAAAAAGGGTGGGCTATAACCTTTGGGCGTGGGGCTGGCGAGGTTCGTCCGCCGGACTCGGAATGGGCCGAGACTTTGCGTGCCCCCTCCGTGTGCCAAAAATTGGCAATTTGCACAGCGGCGCCCAAAAACGAGCGCCCGAAGTCCGGGGCCCCAAGTTCGTCCAGCGGAAAAATGCCCAAAAAACGGTGGGCTATAGCCTTGGGGCGTGGGGCTGGCGAAGTTCGTCCGCCGGACTCGGAATGGGCCGAGACTTGGCGTGCCCCCTCCGTGTGCAAAAAATAGGCCGCGGGCACAGACGCGTCCAAAAACGAGCGCCCGAAGTCCGGGGCGCCAAGTTCGTCCAGCGGAAAAATGCCCAAAAAACGGTGGGCTCTAGCCTTGGGGCGTGGGGCTGGCGAAGTTCGTCCGCCGGACTCGGAATGGGCCGAGACTTTGCGTGCCCCCTCTGTGTTTCAAAAATAGGCCGCGGGCACAGCCGCGCCCAAAAACGAGCCCCCGAAGTCCGGGGCCCCAAGTTCGTCCAGCGGAAAAATGCCCAAAAAAGGGTGGGCTATAGCCTTTGGGCGTGGGGCTGGCGAAGTTCGTCCGCCGGACACGGAATGGGGCGAGACTTTGCGTGCCCCCTCTGCGTGCCAAAAATAGGCCATGGACACAGCGGCGCCCAAAAATGAGAGCCCGAAGTCCGGGGCCCCAAGTTCGTCCAGCGGAAAAATGCCCAAAAAACGGTGGGCTATAGCCTTGGGGCGTGGGGCTGGCGAAGTTCGTCCGCCGGACTCGAAATGGGGCGAGACTGTGCGTGCCCCCTCCGTGTGCCAAAAATAGGCCGCGGACACAGCGGCGCCCAAAAACGAGCGCCCAAAGTCCGAGGCCCCAAGTTCGTCCAGTGGAAAAATGCCCAAAAAACGGTGGGCTATAGCCTTGGGGCGTGGGGCTGGCGAAGTTCGTCCGCCGGACTCGGAATGCGGCGAGACTTTGCGTGCCCCCTCCGTGTGCCAAAAATAGCCCATGGGCACAGCGGCACCCAAAAACGACCGCCCGAAGTCCAGCCCCCCAAGTTCGTCCAGCGGAAAAATGCCCAAAAAAGGGTGGGCTATAACCTTTGGGCGTGGGGCTGGCGAGGTTCGTCCGCCGGACTCGGAATGGGCCGAGACTTTGCGTGCCCCCTCCGTGTGCCAAAAATTGGCCATTTGCACAGCGGCGCCCAAAAACGAGCGCCCGAAGTCCGGGGCCCCAAGTTCGTCCAGCGGAAAAATGCCCAAAAAACGGTGGGCTATAGCCTTGGGGCGTGGGGCTGGCGAAGTTCGTCCGCCGGACTCGGAATGGGCCGAGACTTGGCGTGCCCCCTCCGTGTGCAAAAAATAGGCCGCGGGCACAGACGCGTCCAAAAACGAGCGCCCGAAGTCCGGGGCGCCAAGTTCGTCCAGCGGAAAAATGCCCAAAAAACGGTGGGCTCTAGCCTTGGGGCGTGGGGCTGGCGAAGTTCGTCCGCCGGACTCGGAATGGGCCGAGACTTTGCGTGCCCCCTCTGTGTTTCAAAAATAGGCCGCGGGCACAGCCGCGCCCAAAAACGAGCCCCCGAAGTCCGGGGCCCCAAGTTCGTCCAGCGGAAAAATGCCCAAAAAAGGGTGGGCTATAGCCTTTGGGCGTGGGGCTGGCGAAGTTCGTCCGCCGGACACGGAATGGGGCGAGACTTTGCGTGCCCCCTCTGCGTGCCAAAAATAGGCCATGGGCACAGCGGCGCCCAAAAATGAGAGCCCGAAGTCCGGGGCCCCAAGTTCGTCCAGCGGAAAAATGCCCAAAAAACGGTGGGCTATAGCCTTGGGGCGTGGGGCTGGCGAAGTTCGTCCGCCGGACTCGAAATGGGGCGAGACTGTGCGTGCCCCCTCCGTGTGCCAAAAATAGGCAGCGGACACAGCGGCGCCCAAAAACGAGCGCCCAAAGTCCGGGGCCCCAAGTTCGTCCAGTGGAAAAATGCCCAAAAAACCGTGGGCTATAGCCTTGGGGCGTGGGGCTGGCGAAGTTCGTCCGCCGGACTCGGAATGCGGCGAGACTTTGCGTACCCCCTCCGTGTGCCAAAAATAGCCCATGGGCACAGCGGCACCCAAAAACGAGCGCCCGAAGTCCAGCCCCCCAAGTTCGTCCAGCGGAAAAATGCCCAAAAAAGGGTGGGCTATAGCCTTGGGGCGTGGGGCTGGCGAAGTTCGTCCGCCGCACTCGGAATGGGGCGAGACTTTGCGTGCCCCCTCCGTGTGCCAAAAATAGCCCATGGGCACAGCGGCACCCAAAAACGAGCGCCCGAAGTCCGGGGCCCCAAGTTCGTCCAGCGGAAAAATGCCCAAAAAAGGGTGGGCTATAGCCTTGGGGCGTGGGGCTGGCGAAGTTCGTCCGCCGGACTCGGAATGGGGCGAGACTTTGTGTGCCCCCTCTGCGTGCCAAAAATAGGCCATGGGCACAGCGGCGCCCAAAAACGAGCGCCCGAAGTCCGGGGCCCCAAGTTCGTCCAGCGGAAAAATGCCCAAAAAACGGTGGGCTATAACCTTTGGGCGTGGGGCTGGCGAAGTTCGTCCGCCGGACTCGGAATGCGGCGAGACTTTGCGTGCCCCCTCCGTGTGCCAAAAATAGGCCGCGGGCACAGCCGCGCCCAAAAACGCACGCCCGAAGTCTGGGGCCCCAAGTTCGTCCAGCGGAAAAATGCCTAAAAAAGGGTGGGCTATAGCCTTGGGGCGTGGGGCGGGCGAAGTTCGTCCGCCGGACTCGGAATGGGGCGAGACTTTGCGTGCCCCCTCCGTGTGCCAAAAATAGCCCATGGGCACAGCGGCACCCAAAAACGAGCGCCCGAAGTCCGGGGCCCCAAGTTCGTCCAGCGGAAAAATGCCCAAAAAAGGGTGGGCTATAGCCTTGGGGCGTGGGGCTGGCGAAGTTCGTCCGCCGGA
The DNA here is from genome assembly GCA_029618585.1 of Citrus australasica. Classification (NCBI taxonomy): domain Eukaryota; kingdom Viridiplantae; phylum Streptophyta; class Magnoliopsida; order Sapindales; family Rutaceae; genus Citrus; species Citrus australasica. Next base: position 82,825 of record JARCIV010000098.1, on the reverse strand, counting down.
CTCGGAATGGGGCGAGACTTTGTGTGCCCCCTCTGCATGCCAAAAATAGGCCATGGGCACAGCGGCGCCCAAAAACGAGCGCCCGAAGTCCGGGGCCCCAAGTTCGTCCAGCGGAAAAATGCCCAAAAAACGGTGGGCTATAACCTTTGGGCGTGGGGCTGGCGAAGTTCGTCCGCCGGACTCGGAATGGGGCGAGACTTTGCGTGCCCCCTCCGTGTGCCAAAAATAGGCCATGGTCAGAGCGGCACCCAAAAACGAGCGCCCGAAGTCCGGGGCCCCAAGTTCGTCCAGAGGAAAAATGCCCAAAAAAGGGTGGGCTATAACCTTTGGGCGTGGGGCTGGCGAAGTTCGTCCGCCGGACTCGGAATGGGGCGAGACTTTGCGTGCCCCCTCCGTGTGCCAAAAATAGCCCATGGGCACAGCGGCACCCAAAAACGGGCGCCCGAAGTCCGGGGCCCCAACTTCGTCCAGCGGAAAAATGCCCAAAAAAGGGTGGGCTATAACCTTTGGGCGTGGGGCTGGCGAAGTTCGTCCGCCGGACTCGGAATGGGCCGAGACTTTGCGTGCCCCCTCCGTGTGCCAAAAATTGGCCATTTGCACAGCGGCGCCCAAAAACGAGCGCCCGAAGTCCGGGGCCCCAAGTTCGTCCAGCGGAAAAATGCCCAAAAAACGGTGGGCTATAGCCTTGGGGCGTGGGGCTGGCGAAGTTCGTCCGCCGGACTCGGAATGGGCCGAGACTTGGCGTGCCCCCTCCGTGTGCAAAAAATAGGCCGCGGGCACAGACGCGTCCAAAAACGAGCGCCCGAAGTCCGGGGCGCCAAGTTCGTCCAGCGGAAAAATGCCCAAAAAACGGTGGGCTCTAGCCTTGGGGCGTGGGGCTGGCGAAGTTCGTCCGCCGGACTCGGAATGGGCCGAGACTTTGCGTGCCCCCTCTGTGTTTCAAAAATAGGCCGCGGGCACAGCCGCGCCCAAAAACGAGCCCCCGAAGTCCGGGGCCCCAAGTTCGTCCAGCGGAAAAATGCCCAAAAAAGGGTGGGCTATAGCCTTTGGGCGTGGGGCTGGCGAAGTTCGTCCGCCGGACACGGAATGGGGCGAGACTTTGCGTGCCCCCTCTGCGTGCCAAAAATAGGCCATGGGCACAGCGGCGCCCAAAAATGAGAGCCCGAAGTCCGGGGCCCCAAGTTCGTCCAGCGGAAAAATGCCCAAAAAACGGTGGGCTATAGCCTTGGGGCGTGGGGCTGGCGAAGTTCGTCCGCCGGACTCGAAATGGGGCGAGACTGTGCGTGCCCCCTCCGTGTGCCAAAAATAGGCAGCGGACACAGCGGCGCCCAAAAACGAGCGCCCAAAGTCAGGGGCCCCAAGTTCGTCCAGTGGAAAAATGCCCAAAAAACGGTGGGCTATAGCCTTGGGGCGTGGGGCTGGCGAAGTTCGTCCGCCGGACTCGGAATGCGGCGAGACTTTGCGTACCCCCTCCGTGTGCCAAAAATAGCCCATGGGCACAGCGGCACCCAAAAACGAGCGCCCGAAGTCCAGCCCCCCAAGTTCGTCCAGCGGAAAAATGCCCAAAAAAGGGTGGGCTATAGCCTTGGGGCGTGGGGCTGGCGAAGTTCGTCCGCCGCACTCGGAATGGGGCGAGACTTTGCGTGCCCCCTCCGTGTGCCAAAAATAGCCCATGGGCACAGCGGCACCCAAAAACGAGCGCCCGAAGTCCGGGGCCCCAAGTTCGTCCAGCGGAAAAATGCCCAAAAAAGGGTGGGCTATAGCCTTGGGGCGTGGGGCTGGCGAAGTTCGTCCGCCGGACTCGGAATGGGGCGAGACTTTGTGTGCCCCCTCTGCGTGCCAAAAATAGGCCATGGGCACAGCGGCGCCCAAAAACGAGCGCCCGAAGTCCGGGGCCCCAAGTTCGTCCAGCGGAAAAATGCCCAAAAAAGGGTGGGCTATAGCCTTGGGGCGTGGGGCTGGCGAAGTTCGTCCGCCGGACTCGGAATGGGGCGAGACTTTGTGTGCCCCCTCTGCATGCCAAAAATAGGCCATGGGCACAGCGGCGCCCAAAAACGAGCGCCCGAAGTCCGGGGCCCCAAGTTCGTCCAGCGGAAAAATGCCCAAAAAACGGTGGGCTATAACCTTTGGGCGTGGGGCTGGCGAAGTTCGTCCGCCGGACTCGGAATGGGGCGAGACTTTGCGTGCCCCCTCCGTGTGCCAAAAATAGGCCATGGTCAGAGCGGCACCCAAAAACGAGCGCCCGAAGTCCGGGGCCCCAAGTTCGTCCAGAGGAAAAATGCCCAAAAAAGGGTGGGCTATAACCTTTGGGCGTGGGGCTGGCGAAGTTCGTCCGCCGGACTCGGAATGGGGCGAGACTTTGCGTGCCCCCTCCGTGTGCCAAAAATAGCCCATGGGCACAGCGGCACCCAAAAACGGGCGCCCGAAGTCCGGGGCCCCAACTTCGTCCAGCGGAAAAATGCCCAAAAAAGGGTGGGCTATAACCTTTGGGCGTGGGGCTGGCGAAGTTCGTCCGCCGGACTCGGAATGGGGCGAGACTTTGCGTGCCCCCTCCGTGTGCCAAAAATAGCCCATGGGCACAGCGGCACCCAAAAACGAGCGCCCGAAGTCCGGGGCCCCAAGTTCGTCCAGCGGAAAAATGCCCAAAAAAGGGTGGGCTATAGCCTTGGGGCGTGGGGCTGGCGAAGTTCGTCCGCCGGACTCGGAATGGGGCGAGACTTTGCGTGCCCCCTCTGCGTGCCAAAAATAGGCCATGGGCACAGCGGCGCCCAAAAACGAGCGCCCGAAGTCCGGGGCCCCAAGTTCGTCCAGCGGAAAAATGCCGAAAAAAGGGTGGGCTATAGCCTTTGGGTGTGGGGCTGGCGAAGTTCGTCCGCCGGACTCGGAATGGAGCGAGACTATGCGTGCCCCCTCCGTGTGCCAAAAATAGGCCATGGGCACAGCGTCGCCCAAAAACGAGCGCCCGAAGTCCGGGGCCCCAAGTTCGTCCAGCGGAAAAATGCCCAAAAAAGGTTGGGCTATAGCCTTTGGGCGTGGGGCTGGCGAAGTTCGTCCGCCGGACTCGGAATTGGGCGAGACTTTGCGTGCCCCCTCCGTGTGCCAAAAATAGGCCATGGGCATAGCGGCGCCCAAAAACGAGCGCCCGAAGTCCGGGGCCCCAAGTTCGTCCAGCGGAAAAATGCCCAAAAAAGGTTGGGCTATAGCCTTTGGGCGTGGGGCTGGCGAAGTTCGTCCGCCGGACTCGGAATGGGGCGAGACTTTACGTGCCCCCTCCGTGTGCCAAAAATAGGCCATTGGCACAGCGGTACCCAAAAACGAGCGCCCGAAGTCCGGGGCCCCAAGTTCGTCCAGCGGAAAAATGCCCAAAAAAGGGTGGGCTATAACCTTTGGGCGTGGGGCTGGCGAAGTTCGTCCGCCGGACTCGGAATGGGGCGAGACTTTGCGTGCCCCCTCTGCGTGCCAAAAATAGGCCATGGGCACAGCGGCGCCCAAAAATGAGAGCCCGAAGTCCGGGGCCCCAAGTTCGTCCAGCGGAAAAATGCCCAAAAAACGGTGGGCTATAGCCTTGGGGCGTGGGGCTGGCGAAGTTCGTCCGCCGGACTCGAAATGGGGCGAGACTGTGCGTGCCCCCTCCGTGTGCCAAAAATAGGCAGCGGACACAGCGGCGCCCAAAAACGAGCGCCCAAAGTCAGGGGCCCCAAGTTCGTCCAGTGGAAAAATGCCCAAAAAACGGTGGGCTATAGCCTTGGGGCGTGGGGCTGGCGAAGTTCGTCCGCCGGACTCGGAATGCGGCGAGACTTTGCGTACCCCCTCCGTGTGCCAAAAATAGCCCATGGGCACAGCGGCACCCAAAAACGAGCGCCCGAAGTCCAGCCCCCCAAGTTCGTCCAGCGGAAAAATGCCCAAAAAAGGGTGGGCTATAGCCTTGGGGCGTGGGGCTGGCGAAGTTCGTCCGCCGGACACGGAATGGGGCGAGACTTTGCGTGCCCCCTCTGCGTTTCAAAAATAGGCCGCGGGCACAGCCGCGCCCAAAAACGAGCCCCCGAAGTCCGGGGCCCCAAGTTCGTCCAGCGGAAAAATGCCCAAAAAACGGTGGGCTATAGCCTTGGGGCGTGGGGCTGGCGAAGTTCGTCCGCCGGACTCGAAATGGGGCGAGACTTTGCGTGCCCCCTCTGCGTGCCAAAAATAGGCCATGGGCACAGCGGCGCCCAAAAATGAGAGCCCGAAGTCCGGGGCCCCAAGTTCGTCCAGCGGAAAAATGCCCAAAAAACGGTGGGCTATAGCCTTGGGGCGTGGGGCTGGCGAAGTTCGTCCGCCGGACTCGAAATGGGGCGAGACTGTGCGTGCCCCCTCCGTGTGCCAAAAATAGGCAGCGGACACAGCGGCGCCCAAAAACGAGCGCCCAAAGTCAGGGGCCCCAAGTTCGTCCAGTGGAAAAATGCCCAAAAAACGGTGGGCTATAGCCTTGGGGCGTGGGGCTGGCGAAGTTCGTCCGCCGGACTCGGAATGCGGCGAGACTTTGCGTACCCCCTCCGTGTGCCAAAAATAGCCCATGGGCACAGCGGCACCCAAAAACGAGCGCCCGAAGTCCAGCCCCCCAAGTTCGTCCAGCGGAAAAATGCCCAAAAAAGGGTGGGCTATAGCCTTGGGGCGTGGGGCTGGCGAAGTTCGTCCGCCGCACTCGGAATGGGGCGAGACTTTGCGTGCCCCCTCCGTGTGCCAAAAATAGCCCATGGGCACAGCGGCACCCAAAAACGAGCGCCCGAAGTCCGGGGCCCCAAGTTCGTCCAGCGGAAAAATGCCCAAAAAAGGGTGGGCTATAGCCTTGGGGCGTGGGGCTGGCGAAGTTCGTCCGCCGGACTCGGAATGGGGCGAGACTTTGTGTGCCCCCTCTGCGTGCCAAAAATAGGCCATGGGCACAGCGGCGCCCAAAAACGAGCGCCCGAAGTCCGGGGCCCCAAGTTCGTCCAGCGGAAAAATGCCCAAAAAACGGTGGGCTATAACCTTTGGGCGTGGGGCTGGCGAAGTTCGTCCGCCGGACTCGGAATGGGGCGAGACTTTGCGTGCCCCCTCCGTGTGCCAAAAATAGCCCATGGGCACAGCGGCACCCAAAAACGAGCGCCCGAAGTCCGGGGCCCCAAGTTCGTCCAGCGGAAAAATGCCCAAAAAAGGGTGGGCTATAGCCTTGGGGCGTGGGGCTGGCGAAGTTCGTCCGCCGGACTCGGAATGGGGCGAGACTTTGTGTGCCCCCTCTGCATGCCAAAAATAGGCCATGGGCACAGCGGCGCCCAAAAACGAGCGCCCGAAGTCCGGGGCCCCAAGTTCGTCCAGCGGAAAAATGCCCAAAAAACGGTGGGCTATAACCTTTGGGCGTGGGGCTGGCGAAGTTCGTCCGCCGGACTCGGAATGGGGCGAGACTTTGCGTGCCCCCTCCGTGTGCCAAAAATAGGCCATGGTCAGAGCGGCACCCAAAAACGAGCGCCCGAAGTCCGGGGCCCCAAGTTCGTCCAGAGGAAAAATGCCCAAAAAAGGGTGGGCTATAACCTTTGGGCGTGGGGCTGGCGAAGTTCGTCCGCCGGACTCGGAATGGGGCGAGACTTTGCGTGCCCCCTCCGTGTGCCAAAAATAGCCCATGGGCACAGCGGCACCCAAAAACGGGCGCCCGAAGTCCGGGGCCCCAACTTCGTCCAGCGGAAAAATGCCCAAAAAAGGGTGGGCTATAACCTTTGGGCGTGGGGCTGGCGAAGTTCGTCCGCCGGACTCGGAATGGGGCGAGACTTTGCGTGCCCCCTCCGTGTGCCAAAAATAGCCCATGGGCACAGCGGCACCCAAAAACGAGCGCCCGAAGTCCGGGGCCCCAAGTTCGTCCAGCGGAAAAATGCCCAAAAAAGGGTGGGCTATAGCCTTGGGGCGTGGGGCTGGCGAAGTTCGTCCGCCGGACTCGGAATGGGGCGAGACTTTGCGTGCCCCCTCTGCGTGCCAAAAATAGGCCATGGGCACAGCGGCGCCCAAAAACGAGCGCCCGAAGTCCGGGGCCCCAAGTTCGTCCAGCGGAAAAATGCCGAAAAAAGGGTGGGCTATAGCCTTTGGGTGTGGGGCTGGCGAAGTTCGTCCGCCGGACTCGGAATGGAGCGAGACTATGCGTGCCCCCTCCGTGTGCCAAAAATAGGCCATGGGCACAGCGTCGCCCAAAAACGAGCGCCCGAAGTCCGGGGCCCCAAGTTCGTCCAGCGGAAAAATGCCCAAAAAAGGTTGGGCTATAGCCTTTGGGCGTGGGGCTGGCGAAGTTCGTCCGCCGGACTCGGAATTGGGCGAGACTTTGCGTGCCCCCTCCGTGTGCCAAAAATAGGCCATGGGCACAGCGGCGCCCAAAAACGAGCGCCCGAAGTCCGGGGCCCCAAGTTCGTCCAGCGGAAAAATGCCCAAAAAAGGTTGGGCTATAGCCTTTGGGCGTGGGGCTGGCGAAGTTCGTCCGCCGGACTCGGAATGGGGCGAGACTTTACGTGCCCCCTCCGTGTGCCAAAAATAGGCCATTGGCACAGCGGTACCCAAAAACGAGCGCCCGAAGTCCGGGGCCCCAAGTTCGTCCAGCGGAAAAATGCCCAAAAAAGGGTGGGCTATAACCTTTGGGCGTGGGGCTGGCGAAGTTCGTCCGCCGGACTCGGAATGGGGCGAGACTTTGCGTGCCCCCTCCGTGTGCCAAAAATAGCCCATGGGCACAGCGGCACCCAAAAACGAGCGCCCGAAGTCCGGGGCCCCAAGTTCGTCCAGCGGAAAAATGCCCAAAAAAGGGTGGGCTATAGCCTTGGGGCGTGGGGCTGGCGAAGTTCGTCCGCCGGACTCGGAATGGGGCGAGACTTTGCGTGCCCCCTCTGCGTGCCAAAAATAGGCCATGGGCACAGCGGCGCCCAAAAACGAGCGCCCGAAGTCCGGGGCCCCAAGTTCGTCCAGCGGAAAAATGCCGAAAAAAGGGTGGGCTATAGCCTTTGGGTGTGGGGCTGGCGAAGTTCGTCCGCCGGACTCGGAATGGAGCGAGACTATGCGTGCCCCCTCCGTGTGCCAAAAATAGGCCATGGGCACAGCGGCGCCCAAAAACGAGCGCCCGAAGTCCGGGGCCCCAAGTTCGTCCAGCGGAAAAATGCCCAAAAAAGGTTGGGCTATAGCCTTTGGGCGTGGGGCTGGCGAAGTTCGTCCGCCGGACTCGGAATTGGGCGAGACTTTGCGTGCCCCCTCCGTGTGCCAAAAATAGGCCGTGGGCACAACGGCCCCCAAAAACGAGAGCCCGAAGTCCGGGGCCCCAAGTTCGTCCAGCGGAAAAATGCCCAAAAAAGGGTGGGCTATAGCCTTTGGGCGTGGGGCTGGCGAAGTTCGTCCGCCGGACTCGGAATGGGCCGAGACTTTGCGTGCCCCCTCCGTGTGCCAAAAATGGGCCGCGGGCACAGCCGCGCCCAAAAACGAGCGCCCGAAGTCCGGGGCCCCAAGTTCGTCCAGCGGAAAAATGCCCAAAAAACGGTGGGCTATAGCCTTGGGGCGTGGGGCTGGCGAAGTTCGTCCGCCGGACTCAGAATGGGGCGAGACTTTGCGTGCCCCCTCCGTGTGCCAAAAATAGGCCATGGGCACAGCGGCGCCCAAAAACGAGCGCCCGAAGTCCGGGGCCCCAAGTTCGTCCAGCGGAAAAATGCCCAAAAAACGGTGGGCTATAGCCTTGGGGCGTGGGGCTGGCGAAGTTCATCCGCCGGACTCGGAATGGGCTGAGACTTTGCGTGCCCCCTCCGTGTGCCAAAAATAGGCCGCGGGTACAGCCGCGCCCAAAAACGAGCGCCCGAAGCCCGGGGCCGCAAGTTCGTCCAGCGGAAAAATGCCCAAATAAGGGTGGGCTATAGCCTTTGGGCGTGGGGCGGGCGAAGTTCGTCCGCCGGACTCGGAATGGGGCGAGACATTGCGTGCCCCCTCCGTGTGCCAAAAATAGGCCATGGGCACAGCGGCGTCCAAAAACGAGCGCCCGAAGTCCGGGGCCCCAAGTTCGTCCAGCGGAAAAATGCCCAAAAAAGGGTGGGCTATAGCCTTTGGGCGTGGGGCTGGCGAAATTCGTCCGCCGGACTCGGAATGGGGCGAGACTTTGTGTGCCCCCTCCGTGTGCCAAAAATAGGCCATGGGCACAGCGGCGCCCAAAAACGAGCGCCCGAAGTCCGGGGCCCCAAGTTCGTCCAGCGGAAAAATGCCCAAAAAACGGTGGGCTATAGCCTTGGGGCGTGGGGCTGGCGAAGTTCGTCCGCCGGACTCGGAATGACCCGAGACTTTGCGTTCCCCCTCCGTGTGCCAAAAATAGGCCGCGGGCACAGCCGCACCCAAAAACGAGCTCCCGAAGTCCGGGGCCCTAAGTTCGTCCAGCGGAAAAATGCCCAAAAAAGGGTGGGCTATAGCCTTGGGGCGTGGGGTTGGCGAAGTTCGTCCGCCGGACTCGGAATGGGTCGAGACTTTGCGTGCCCCCTCCGTGTGCCAAAAATAGGCCATGGGCACAGCGGCGCCCAAAAACGAGCGCCCGAAGTCCGGGGCCCCAAGTTCGTCCAGCGGAAAAATGCCCAAAAAACGGTGGGCTATAGCCTTGGGGCGTGGGGCTGGCGAAGTTCGTCCGCCGGACTCGGAATGGGCCGAACCTTTGCGTGCCTCCTCCGTGTGCCAAAAATAGGCCGCGGGTACAGCCGCCCCCAAAAACGAGCGCCCGAAGTCCGGGGCCGCAAGTTCGTCCAGCGGAAAAATGCCCAAATAAGGGTGGGCTATAGCCTTTGGGCGTGGGGCTGGCGAAGTTCGTCCGCCGGACTCGGAATGGGGCGAGACTTTGCGTGCCCCCTCCGTGTGCCAAAAATAGGCCATGGGCACAGTGGCGCCCAAAAACGAGCGCCCGAAGTCCGGGGCCCCAAGTTCGTCCAGCGGAAAAATGCCCAAAAAAGCGTGGGCTATAGCCTTTAGGCGTGGGGCTGGCGAAGTTCGTCCGCCGGACTCGGAATGGGTCGAGACTTTGCGTGCCCCCTCCGTGTGCCAAAAATAGGCCGCGGGTACAGCCGCGCCCAAAAACGAGCGCCCGAAGTCCGGGGCCGCAAGTTCGTCCAGCGGAAAAATGCCCAAATAAGGGTGGGCTATAGCCTTTGGGCGTGGGGCGGGCGAAGTTCGTCCGCCGGACTCGGAATGGGGCGAGACATTGCGTGCCCCCTCCGTGTGCCAAAAATAGGCCATGGGCACAGCGGCGTCCAAAAACGAGCGCCCGAAGTCCGGGGCCCCAAGTTCGTCCAGCGGAAAAATGCCCAAAAAAGGGTGGGCTATAGCCTTTGGGCGTGGGGCTGGCGAAATTCGTCCGCCGGACTCGGAATGGGGCGAGACTTTGTGTGCCCCCTCCGTGTGCAAAAAATAGGCCATGGGCACAGCGGCGCCCAAAAACGAGCGCCCGAAGTCCGGGGCCCCAAGTTCGTCCAGCGGAAAAATGCCCAAAAAACGGTGGGCTATAGCCTTGGGGCGTGGGGCTGGCGAAGTTCGTCCGCCGGACTCGGAATGACCCGAGACTTTACGTTCCCCCTCCGTGTGCCAAAAATAGGCCGCGGGCACAGCCGCACCCAAAAACGAGCTCCCGAAGTCCGGGGCCCTAAGTTCGTCCAGCGGAAAAATGCCCAAAAAAGGGTGGGCTATAGCCTTGGGGCGTGGGGCTGGCGAAGTTCGTCCGCCGGACTCGGAATGGGTCGAGACTTTGCGTGCCCCCTCCGTGTGCCAAAAATAGGCCATGGGCACAGCGACGCCCAAAAACGAGCGCCCGAAGTCCGGGGCCCCAAGTTCGTCCAGCGGAAAAATGCCCAAAAAACGGTGGGCTATAGCCTTGGGGCGTGGGGCTGGCGAAGTTCGTCCGCCGGACTCGGAATGGGCCGAGACTTTGCGTGCCCCCTCCGTGTGCCAAAAATAGGCCGCGGGCACAGCCGCGGCCAAAAACGAGCGCCCGAAGCCCGGGTCCCAACTTCGTCCAGCGGAAAAATGCCCAAAAAAGGGTGGGCTATAGCCTTTGGGCGTGGGGGGGGCGAAGTTCGTCCGCCGGACTCGGAATGGGGCGAGACTTTACGTGCCCCCTCCGTGTGCCAAAAATAGGCCATGGGCACAGCGGCGCCCAAAAACGAGCGCCCGAAGTCCGGGGCCCCAAGTTCGTCCAGCGGAAAAATGCCCAAAAAACGGTGGGCTATAGCCTTGTGGCGTGGGGCTGGCGAAGTTCGTCCGCCGGACTCGGAATGGGCCGAGCCTTTGCGTGCCTCCTCCGTGTGCCAAAAATAGGCCGCGGGTACAGCCGCGCCCAAAAACGAGCGCCCGAAGTCCGGGGCCGCAAGTTCGTCCAGCGGAAAAATGCCCAAATAAGGGTGGGCTATAGCCTTTGGGCGTGGGGCTGGCGAAGTTCGTCCGCCGGACTCGGAATGGGGCGAGACTTTGCGTGCCCCCTCCGTGTGCCAAAAATACGCCATGGGCACAGCGGCGCCCAAAAACGAGCGCCCGAAGTCCGGGGCCCCAAGTTCGTCCAGCGGAAAAATGCCCAAAAAACGGTGGGCTATAGCCTTGTGGCGTGGGGCTGGCGAAGTTCGTCCGCCGGACTCGGAATGGGCCGAGCCTTTGCGTGCCTCCTCCGTGTGCCAAAAATAGGCCGCGGGTACAGCCGCGCCCAAAAACGAGCGCCCGAAGTCCGGGGCCGCAAGTTCGTCCAGCGGAAAAATGCCCAAAAAAGGGTGGGCTATAGCCTTTGGGCGTGGGGCGGGCGAAGTTCGTCCGCCGGACTCGGAATGGGGCGAGACTTTGTGTGCCCCCTCCGTGTGCCAAAAATAGGCCGCGGGCACAGCGGCGCCCAAAAACGAGCGCCCGAAGTCCGGGGCCCCAAGTTCGTCCAGCGGAAAAATGCCCAAAAAAGGGTGGGCTATAGCCTTTGGGCGTGGGGCGGGCGAAGTTCGTCCGCCGGACTCGGAATGGGGCGAGACATTGCGTGCCCCCTCCGTGTGCCAAAACTAGGCCATGGGCACAGCGGCGTCCAAAAACGAGCGCCCGAAGTCCGGGGCCCCAACTTCGTCCAGCGGAAAAATACCCAAAAAAGGGTGGGCTATAGCCTTTGGGCGTGGGGCTGGCGAAATTCGTCCGCCGGACTCGGAATGGGGCGAGACTTTGTGTGCCCCCTCCGTGTGCCAAAAATAGGCCATGGGCACAGCGGCGCCCAAAAACGAGCTCCCGAAGTCCGGGATCCCAAGTTCGTCCAGCGGAAAAATGCCCAAAAAACGGTGGGCTATAGCCTTGGGGCGTGGGGCTGGCGAAGTTCGTCCGCCGGACTCGGAATGACCCGAGACTTTGCGTTCCCCCTCCGTGTGCCAAAAATAGGCCGCGGGCACAGCCGCACCCAAAAACGAGCTCCCGAAGTCCGGGGCCCCAACTTCGTCCAGCGGAAAAATGCCCAAAAAAGGGTGGGCTATAGCCTTTGGGCGTGGGGCTGGCGAAGTTCGTCCGCCGGACTCGGAATGGGTCGAGACTTTTCGTGCCCCCTCCGTGTGCCAAAAATAGGCCATGGGCACAGCGGCGCCCAAAAACGAGCGCCCGAAGTCTGGGGCCCCAAGTTCGTCCAGCGGAAAAATGCCCAAAAAAGCGTGGGCTATAGCCTTTGGGCGTGGGGCTGGCGAAGTTCGTCCGCCGGACTCGGAATGGGGCGAGACTTTGCGTGCCCCCTCCGTGTGCCAAAAATAGGCCATGGGCACAGCGGCGCCCAAAAACGAGCGCCCGAAGTCCGGGGCCCCAAGTTCGTCCAGCGGAAAAATGCCCAAAAAACGGTGGGCTATAGCCTTGGGGCGTGGGGCTGGCGAAGTTCGTCCGCCGGACTCGGAATGGGCCGAGACTTTGCGTGCCCCCTCCGTGTGCCAAAAATAGGCCGCGGGCACAGCCGCGCCCAAAAACGAGCGCCCGAAGTCCGGGGCCCCAACTTCGTCCAGCGGAAAAATGCCCAAAAAAGGGTGGGCTATAGCCTTTAGGCGTGGGGGGGGCGAAGTTCGTCCGCCGGACTCGGAATGGGGCGAGACTTTGCGTGCCCCCTCCGTGTGCCAAAAATAGGCCATGGGCACAGCGACGCCCAAAAACGAGCGCCCGAAGCCCGGGGCCCCAAGTTCGTCCAGCGGAAAAATGCCCAAAAAAGGGTGGGCTATAGCCTTTGGGCGTGGGGCTGGCGAAATTCGTCCGCCGGACTCGGAATGGGGCGAGACTTTGTTTGCCCCCTCCGTGTGCCAAAAATAGGCCGCGGGCACAGCCGCACCCAAAAACGAGCTCCCGAAGTCCGGGGCCCTAAGTTCGTCCAGCGGAAAAATGCCCAAAAAAGGGTGGGCTATAGCCTTTGGGCGTGGGGCTGGCGAAGTTCGTCCGCCGGACTCGGAATGGGCCGAGACTTTGCGTGCCCCCTCCGTGTGCCAAAAATAGGCCGCGGGCACAGCCGCGCCCAAAAACGAGCGCCCGAAGTCCGGGGCCCCAAGTTCGTCCAGCGGAAAAATGCCCAAAAAAGGGTGGGGTTTAGCCTTTGGGCGTGGGGCGGGCGAAGTTCGTCCGCCGGACTCGGAATGGGCCGAGACTTTGCGTGCCCCCTCCGTGTGCCAAAAATAGGCCATGGGCACAGCGGCGTCCAAAAACGAGCGCCCGAAGTCCGGGGCCCCAAGTTCGTCCAGCGGAAAAATGCCCAAAAAACGGTGGGCTATAGCCTTTGGGCGTGGGGCTGGCGAAGTTCGTCCGCCGGACTCGGAATGGGGCAAGACTTTGCGTTCCCCCTCCGTGTGCAAAAAATAGGCCGCGGGCACAGCCGTACCCAAAAACGAGCTCCCGAAGTCCGGGGCCCTAAGTTCGTCCAGCAGAAAAATGCCCAAAAAAGGTTGGGCTATAGCCTTTGGGCGTGGGGCTGGCGAAGTTCGTCCCCCGGACTCGGAATGGGTCGAGACTTTGCGTGCCCCCTCCGAGTGCCAAAAATAGGCCATGGGCACAGCTGCGCCCAAAAACGAGCGCCCGAAGTCCGGGGCCCCAAGTTCGTCCAGCGGAAAAATGCCCAAACAAGGGTGGGCTATAGCCTTTGGGCGTGGGGCTGGCGAAGTTCGTCCGCCGGACTCGGAATGGGGCGAGACTTTGCGTGCCCCATCAATGTGCCAAAAATAGGCCATGGGCAAAGCGGCGCCCAAAAACGAGCTCCCGAAGTCCGGGGCCCCAAGTTCGTCCAGCGGAAAAATGCCCAAAAAACGGTGGGCTATAGCCTTGGGGCGTGGGGCGGGCGAAGTTCTTCCGCCGGACTCGGAATGGGGCGAGACTTTGCGTGCCCCCTCCGTGTGCCAAAAATAGGCCGCGGGCACAGCCGCGCCCAAAAACGAGCGCCCGAAGTCCGGGGCCCCAACTTCGTCCAGCGGAAAAATGCCCAAAAAAGGGTGGGCTATAGCCTTTAGGCGTGGGGGGGGCGAAGTTCGTCCGCCGGACTCGGAATGGGGCGAGACTTTGCGTGCCCCCTCCGTGTGCCAAAAATAGGCCATGGGCACAGCGACGCCCAAAAACGAGCGCCCGAAGCCCGGGGCCCCAAGTTCGTCCAGCGGAAAAATGCCCAAAAAAGGGTGGGCTATAGCCTTTGGGCGTGGGGCTGGCGAAATTCGTCCGCCGGACTCGGAATGGGGCGAGACTTTGTTTGCCCCCTCCGTGTGCCAAAAATAGGCCGCGGGCACAGCCGCACCCAAAAACGAGCTCCCGAAGTCCGGGGCCCTAAGTTCGTCCAGCGGAAAAATGCCCAAAAAAGGGTGGGCTATAGCCTTTGGGCGTGGGGCTGGCGAAGTTCGTCCGCCGGACTCGGAATGGGCCGAGACTTTGCGTGCCCCCTCCGTGTGCCAAAAATAGGCCGCGGGCACAGCCGCGCCCAAAAACGAGCGCCCGAAGTCCGGGGCCCCAAGTTCGTCCAGCGGAAAAATGCCCAAAAAAGGGTGGGGTTTAGCCTTTGGGCGTGGGGCGGGCGAAGTTCGTCCGCCGGACTCGGAATGGGCCGAGACTTTGCGTGCCCCCTCCGTGTGCCAAAAATAGGCCATGGGCACAGCGGCGCCCAAAAACGAGCGCCCGAAGTCCGGGGCCCCAAGTTCGTCCAGCGGAAAAATGCCCAAAAAACGGTGGGCTATAGCCTTTGGGCGTGGGGCTGGCGAAGTTCGTCCGCCGGACTCGGAATGGGGCAAGACTTTGCGTTCCCCCTCCGTGTGCAAAAAATAGGCCGCGGGCACAGCCGTACCCAAAAACGAGCTCCCGAAGTCCGGGGCCCTAAGTTCGTCCAGCAGAAAAATGCCCAAAAAAGGTTGGGCTATAGCCTTTGGGCGTGGGGCTGGCGAAGTTCGTCCCCCGGACTCGGAATGGGTCGAGACTTTGCGTGCCCCCTCCGAGTGCCAAAAATAGGCCATGGGCACAGCTGCGCCCAAAAACGAGCGCCCGAAGTCCGGGGCCCCAAGTTCGTCCAGCGGAAAAATGCCCAAACAAGGGTGGGCTATAGCCTTTGGGCGTGGGGCTGGCGAAGTTCGTCCGCCGGACTCGGAATGGGGCGAGACTTTGCGTGCCCCATCCATGTGCCAAAAATAGGCCATGGGCAAAGCGGCGCCCAAAAACGAGCTCCCGAAGTCCGGGGCCCCAAGTTCGTCCAGCGGAAAAATGCCCAAAAAACGGTGGGCTATAGCCTTGGGGCGTGGGGCGGGCGAAGTTCTTCCGCCGGACTCGGAATGGGGCGAGACTTTGCGTGCCCCCTCCGTGTGCCAAAAATAGGCCGCGGGCACAGCCGCACCCAAAAACGAGCTCCCGAAGTCCGGGGCCCTAAGTTCGTCCAGCGGAAAAATGCCCAAAAAAGGTTGGGCTATAGCCTTTGGGCGTGGGGCTGGCGAAGTTCGTCCCCCGGACTCGGAATGGGTCGAGACTTTGCGTGCCCCCTCCGAGTGCCAAAAATAGGCCATGGGCACAGCTGCGCCCAAAAACGAGCGCCCGAAGTCCGGGGCCCCAAGTTCGTCCAGCGGAAAAATGCCCAAAAAAGCGTGGGCTATAGCCTTTGGGCGTGGGGCTGGCGAAGTTCGTCCGCCGGACTCGGAATGGGGCGAGACTTTGCGTGCCCCCTCCGTGTGCCAAAAATAGGCCATGGGTACAGCGGCGCCCAAAAACGAGCGCCCGAAGTCCGGGGCCCCAAGTTCGTCCAGCGGAAAAATGCCCAAAAAACGGTGGGCTATAGCCTTGGGGCGTGGGGCTGGCGAAGTTCGTCCGCCGGACTCGGAATGGGCCGAGACTTTGCGTGCCCCCTCCGTGTGCCAAAAATAGGCCGCGGGCACAGCCGCGCCCAAAAACGAGCGCCCGAAGTCCGGGGCCCCAACTTCGTCCAGCGGAAAAATGCCCAAAAAAGGGTGGGCTATAGCCTTTGGGCGTGGGGGGGGCGAAGTTCGTCCGCCGGACTCGGAATGGGGCGAGACTTTGCGTGCCCCCTCCGTGTGCCAAAAATAGGCCATGGGCACAGCGACGCCCAAAAACGAGCGCCCGAAGCCCGGGGCCCCAAGTTCGTCCAGCGGAAAAATGCCCAAAAAAGGGTGGGCTATAGCCTTTGGGCGTGGGGCTGGCGAAATTCGTCCGCCGGACTCGGAATGGGGTGAGACTTTGTTTGCCCCCTCCGTGTGCCAAAAATAGGCCGCGGGCACAGCCGCACCCAAAAACGAGCTCCCGAAGTCCGGGGCCCTAAGTTCGTCCAGCGGAAAAATGCCCAAAAAAGGGTGGGCTATAGCCTTTGGGCGTGGGGCTGGCGAAGTTCGTCCGCCGGACTCGGAATGGGGCGAGACTTTGCGTGCCCCCTCCGTGTGCCAAAAATAGGCCATGGGCACAGCGGCGCCCAAAAACGAGCGCCCGAAGTCCGGGGCCCCAAGTTCGTCCAGCGGAAAAATGCCCAAAAAACGGTGGGCTATAGCCTTGGGGCGTGGGGCTGGCGAAGTTCGTCCGCCGGACTCGGAATGGGCCGAGACTTTGCGTGCCCCCTCCGTGTGCCAAAAATAGGCCGCGGGCACAGCCGCGCCCAAAAACGAGCGCCCGAAGTCCGGGGCCCCAAGTTCGTCCAGCGGAAAAATGCCCAAAAAAGGGTGGGGTTTAGCCTTTGGGCGTGGGGCGGGCGAAGTTCGTCCGCCGGACTCGGAATGGGCCGAGACTTTGCGTGCCCCCTCCGTGTGCCAAAAATAGGCCGCGGGCACAGCCGCGTCCAAAAACGAGCGCCCGAAGTCCGGGGCCCCAAGTTCGTCCAGCGGAAAAATGCCCAAAAAAGGGTGGGCTATAGCCTTTGGGCGTGGGGCGGGCGAAGTTCGTCCGCCGGACTCGGAATGAGGCGAGACTTTGCGTGCCCCCTCCGTGTGCCAAAAATAGGCCATGGGCACAGCGGCGCCCAAAAACGAGCGCCCGAAGTCCGGGGCCCCAAGTTCGTCCAGCGGAAAAATGCCCAAAAAACGGTGGGCTATAGCCTTTGGGCGTGGGGCTGGCGAAGTTCGTCCGCCGGACTCGGAATGGGGCAAGACTTTGCGTTCCCCCTCCGTGTGCAAAAAATAGGCCGCGGGCACAGCCGTACCCAAAAACGAGCTCCCGAAGTCCGGGGCCCTAAGTTCGTCCAGCAGAAAAATGCCCAAAAAAGGTTGGGCTATAGCCTTTGGGCGTGGGGCTGGCGAAGTTCGTCCCCCGGACTCGGAATGGGTCGAGACTTTGCGTGCCCCCTCCGAGTGCCAAAAATAGGCCATGGGCACAGCTGCGCCCAAAAACGAGCGCCCGAAGTCCGGGGCCCCAAGTTCGTCCAGCGGAAAAATGCCCAAACAAGGGTGGGCTATAGCCTTTGGGCGTGGGGCTGGCGAAGTTCGTCCGCCGGACTCGGAATGGGGCGAGACTTTGCGTGCCCCATCCATGTGCCAAAAATAGGCCATGGGCAAAGCGGCGCCCAAAAACGAGCTCCCGAAGTCCGGGGCCCCAAGTTCGTCCAGCGGAAAAATGCCCAAAAAACGGTGGGCTATAGCCTTGGGGCGTGGGGCGGGCGAAGTTCTTCCGCCGGACTCGGAATGGGGCGAGACTTTGCGTGCCCCCTCCGTGTGCCAAAAATAGGCCGCGGGCACAGCCGCACCCAAAAACGAGCTCCCGAAGTCCGGGGCCCTAAGTTCGTCCAGCGGAAAAATGCCCAAAAAAGGTTGGGCTATAGCCTTTGGGCGTGGGGCTGGCGAAGTTCGTCCCCCGGACTCGGAATGGGTCGAGACTTTGCGTGCCCCCTCCGAGTGCCAAAAATAGGCCATGGGCACAGCTGCGCCCAAAAACGAGCGCCCGAAGTCCGGGGCCCCAAGTTCGTCCAGCGGAAAAATGCCCAAAAAAGGGTGGGCGATAGCCTTTGGGCGTGGGGCGGGCGAAGTTCGTCCGCCGGACTCGGAATGAGGCGAGACTTTGCGTGCCCCCTTCGTGTGCCAAAAATAGGCCATGGGCAAAGCGGCGCCCAAAAACGAGCGCCCGAAGTCCGGGGCCCCAAGTTCGTCCAGCGGAAAAATGCCCAAAAAACGGTGGGCTATAGCCTTTGGGCGTGGGGCTGGCGAAGTTCGTCCGCCGGACTCGGAATGGGGCAAGACTTTGCGTTCCCCCTCCGTGTGCAAAAAATAGGCCGCGGGCACAGCCGTACCCAAAAACGAGCTCCCGAAGTCCGGGGCCCTAAGTTCGTCCAGCAGAAAAATGCCCAAAAAAAGGTTGGGCTATAGCCTTTGGGCGTGGGGCTGGCGAAGTTCGTCCCCCGGACTCGGAATGGGTCGAGACTTTGCGTGCCCCCTCCGAGTGCCAAAAATAGGCCATGGGCACAGCTGCGCCCAAAAACGAGCGCCCGAAGTCCGGGGGCCCCAAGTTCGTCCAGCGGAAAAATGCCCAAACAAGGGTGGGCTATAGCCTTTGGGCGTGGGGCTGGCGAAGTTCGTCCGCCGGACTCGGAATGGGGAGAGACTTTGCGTGCCCCATCCATGTGCCAAAAATAGGCCATGGGCAAAGCGGCGCCCAAAAACGAGCTCCCGAAGTCCGGGGCCCCAAGTTCGTCCAGCGGAAAAATGCCCAAGAAACGGTGGGCTATAGCCTTGGGGGCGTGGGGCGGGCGAAGTTCTTCCGCCGGACTCGGAATGGGGCGAGACTTTGCGTGCCCCCTCCGTGTGCCAAAAATAGGCCGCGGGCACAGCCGCACCCAAAAACGAGCTCCCGAAGTCCGGGGCCCTAAGTTCGTCCAGCGGAAAAATGCCCAAAAAAGGTTGGGCTATAGCCTTTGGGCGTGGGGCTGGCGAAGTTCGTCCCCCGGACTCGGAATGGGTCGAGACTTTGCGTGCCCCCTCCGAGTGCCAAAAATAGGCCATGGGCACAGCTGCGCGCAAAAACGAGCGCCCGAAGTCCGGGGCCCCAAGTTCGTCCAGCGGAAAAATGCCCAAACAAGGGTGGGCTATAGCCTTTGGGCGTGGGGCTGCCGAAGTTCGTCCGCCGGACTCGGAATGGGGCGAGACTTTGCGTGCCCCAGCCATGTGCCAAAAATAGGCCATGGGCACAGCGGCGCCCCAAAAACGAGCTCCCGAAGTCCGGGGCCCCAAGTTCGTCCAGCGGAAAAATGCCCAAAAAATGTGGGGCTGGACGAACTTGGGGCCCCGGACTTCGGGCGCCGCTGTGCCCATGGCCTATTTTTGGCACACGGAGGGGGCACGCAAAGTCTCGACCCATTCTGAGTCCGGCGGACGAACTTCGCCAGCCCCACGCCCCAAGGCTATAGCCCACCCTTTTTTGGGCATTTTTCCGCTGGACGAAATTGGCGCCCCGGACTTCGGGGGCTCGTTTTTGGGCGCCGCTGTGCCCATGGCCTATTTTTGGCACATGGAGGGGGCACGCAAAGTCTCGCCCCATTCCGAATCCGGCGGACGAACTTCACCAGCCCCACGCCCAAAGGCTATAGCCCACCCTTTTTTGGGCATTTTTCCGCTGGACGAACTTGGGGCCCCGGACTTCGGGCGCTCGTTTTTGGGCGCGGCTGTGCCCGCAGCCTATTTTTGGCACACGGAGGGGGCACGCAAAGTCTCGCCCCATTCCGAGTTCGGCGGACGAACTTCGCCAGCCCCACGCCCCAAGGCTATAGCCCACCGTTTTTTGGGCATTTTTCCGCTGGACGAACTTGGGGCCCCGGACTTCGGGCGCCGCTGTGCCCATGGCCTATTTTTGGCACACGGAGGGGGCACGCAAAGTCTCGACCCATTCTGAGTCCGGCGGACGAACTTCGCCAGCCCCACGCCCCAAGGCTATAGCCCACCCTTTTTTGGGCATTTTTCCGCTGGACGAAATTGGCGCCCCGGACTTCGGGCGCTCGTTTTTGGGCGCCGCTGTGCCCGCGGCCTATTTTTGGCACATGGAGGGGGCACGCAAAGTCTCGCCCCATTCCGAGTCCGGCGGACGAACTTCGCCAGCCCCACGCTCCAAGGCTATAGCCCACCCTTTTTTGGGCATTTTTCCGCTGGACGAACTTGGGGCCCCGGACTTCGGGCGCTCGTTTTTGGGCGCGGCTGTGCCCGCGGCCTACTTTTGGCACACGGAGGGGGCACGCAAAGTCTCGCCCCATTCCGAGTCCGGCGGACGAACTTCGCCAGCCCCACGCCCCAAGGCTATAGCCCACCGTTTTTTGGGCATTTTTCCACTGGACGAACTTGGGGCCCCGGACTTCGGGCGCTCGTTTTTGGGCGCCGCTGTGCCCATGGCCTATTTTTGGCACACGGAGGGGGTACGCAAAGTCTCGCCCCATTCCGAGTCCGGCGGACGAACTTCGCCACCCCCACGCCCAAAGGCTATAGCCCACCCTTTTTTGGGCATTTTTCCGGTGGACGAACTTGGGGCCCCGGGTTTCGGGCGCTCGTTTTTATGCGCCGCTGTGTCCGCGGCCTATTTTTGGCACACGGAGGGGGCACGCAAAGTCTCGCCCCATTCCGAGTCCGGCGGACGAACTTCGCCAGGCCCACGCCCAAAGGCTATAGCCCACCCTTTTTTGGGCATTTTACCGCTGGACGAACTTGGCGCCCCGGACTTCGGGCGCTCATTTTTGGGCGCCGCTGTGCCCATGGTTTATATTTGGTACACGGACGGGGCACGCAAAGTCTCGGCCCATTCCGAGTCCGGCGGACGAACTTCGCCAGCCCCACGCCCAAAGGCTATAGGCTATAGACCACCCTTTTTTGGGCATTTTTCCGCTGGACGAACTTGGGGCCCCGGGCTTCGTGCACTCATTTTTGGGCGCGGCTGTGCCCATGGCCTATTTTTGGCACACGGAGGGGGCACGCAAAGTCTCGCCCCATTCCGAGTCCGGCGGACGAACTTCGCCAGCCCCACGCCCAAAGGCTATAGGCCACCCTTTTTTGGGCATTTTTCCGCTGGACGAACTTGGGGCCCCGGGCTTCGGGCGCTCGTTTTTGGGCGCGGCTGTGCCCGCGGCCTATTTTTGGCACACGGAGGGGGCACGCAAAGTCTCGCCCCATTCCGAATCCGGCGGACGAACTTCACCAGCCCCACGCCCAAAGGCTATAGCCCACCCTTTTTTGGGCATTTTTCCGCTGGACGAACTTGGGGCCCCGGACTTCGGGCGCTCGTTTTTGGGCGCCGCTGAGCCCATGGCCTTTTTTTGGCACACGGAGGGGGCACGTAAAGTCTCGCCCCATTCCGAGTCCGGCGGACGAACTTCGCCAGCCCCACGCCCAAAGGCTATAGGCTATAGACCACCCTTTTTTGGGCATTTTTCCGCTGGACGAACTTGGGGCCCCGGGCTTCGTGCAGTCGTTTTTGGGCGCGGCTGTGCCCATAGCCTATTTTTGGCACACGGAGGGGGCACGCAAAGTCTCGCCCCATTCCGAGTCCGGCGGACGAACTTCGCCAGCCCCACGCCCAAAGGCTATAGGCTATAGACCACCCTTTTTTGGGCATTTTTCCGCTGGACGAACTTGGGGCCCCGGGCTTCGTGCAGTCGTTTTTGGGCGCGGCTGTGCCCATGGCCTATTTTTGGCACACGGAGGGGGCACGCAAAGTCTCGCCCCATTCCGAGTCCGGCGGACGAACTTCGCCAGTCCCACGCCCCAAGGCTATAGCCCACCGTTTTTTGGGCATTTTTCCGCTGGACGAACTTGGGGCCCGGGACTTCGGGCGCTCGTTTTTGGGCGCCGCTGTGCCCATGGCCTATTTTTGGCACGCGGAGGGGGCACGCAAAGTCTCGCCCCATTCCGAGTCCGGCGGACGAACTTCGCCAGCTCCACGCCCAAAGGCTATAGGCCACCCTTTTTTGGGCATTTTTCCGCTGGACGAACTTGGGGCCCCGGACTTCGTGCGCTCGTTTTTGGGCCGCTGTGCCCGCGGCCTATTCTGGGTACACGGAGGGGGCACGTAAAGTCTCGCCCCATTCCGAGTCCGGCGGACGAACTTCGCCAGCCCCACGCCCAAAGGCTATAGGCTATAGACCACCCTTTTTTGGGCATTTTTCTGCTGGACGAACTTGGGGCCCCGGGCTTCGTGCAGTCGTTTTTGGGCGCGGCTGTGCCCATGGCCTATTTTTGGCACATGGAGGGGGCACGCAAAGTCTCGCCCCATTCCGAGTCCGGCAGACGAACTTCGCCAGCCCCACGCCCAAAGGCTATAGCCCACCCTTTTTTGGGCATTTTTCCGCTGGACGAACTTGGGGCCCCGGACTTCGGGCGCTCGTTTTTGGGCCGCTGTGCCCACGGCCTATTTTGGGTACACGGAGGGGGCACGCAAAGTCTCGCCCCATTCCGAGTCCGGCGGACGAACTTCGCCAGTCCCACGCCCCAAGGCTATAGCCCACCGTTTTTTGGGCATTTTTCCGCTGGACGAACTTGGGGCCCGGGACTTCGGGCGCTCGTTTTTGGGCGCCGCTGTGCCCATGGCCTATTTCTGGCACGCGGAGGGGGCACGCAAAGTCTCGCCCCATTCCGAGTCCGGCGGACGAACATCGCCAGCTCCACGCCCAAAGGCTATAGGCCACCCTTTTTTGGGCATTTTTCCGTTGGACGAACTTGGGGCCCCGGACTTCGTGCGCTCGTTTTTGGGCGCCGCTGTGCCCATGGCCTATTTTTGGCACACGGAGGGGGCACGCAAAGTCTCGCCCCATTCCGAGTCCGGCGGACGAACTTCGCCAGCCCCACGCCCAAAGGCTATAGCCCACCGTTTTTTGGGCATTTTTCCGCTGGACGAACTTGGGGCCCCGGACTTCGGGCGCTCGTTTTTGGGCCGCTGTGCCCGCGGCCTATTCTGGGTACACGGAGGGGGCACGCAAAGTCTCGCCCCATTCCGAGTCCGGCGGACGAACTTCGCCAGCCCCACGCCCAAAGGCTATAGCCCACCCTTTTTTGGGCATTTTTCCGCTGGACGAACTTGGGGCCCCGGACTTCGGGCCCTCGTTTTTGGGCGCGGCTGTGCCCGTAGCCTATTTTTGGCACACGGAGGGGGCACGCAAAGTCTCGCCCCATTCCGAGTTCGGCGGACGAAATTCGCCAGCCCCACGCCCCAAGGCTATAGCCCACCGTTTTTTGGGCATTTTTCCGCTGGACGAACTTGGGGCCCCGGACTTCGGGCGCCGCTGTGCCCATGGCCTATTTTTGGCACACGGAGGGGGCACGCAAAGTCCCGACCCATTCTGAGTCCGGCGGACGAACTTCGCCAGCCCCACGCCCCAAGGCTATAGCCCACCCTTTTTTGGGCATTTTTCCGCTGGACGAAATTGGCGCCCCGGACTTCGGGCGCTCGTTTTTGGACGCCGCTGTGCCCATGGCCTATTTTTGGCACACGGAGGGGGCACGCAAAGTCTCGCCCCATTCCGAATCCGGCGGACGAACTTCACCAGCCCCACGCCCAAAGGCTATAGCCCACCCTTTTTTGGGCATTTTTCCGCTGGACGAACTTGGGGCCCCGGGCTTCGGGCGCTCGTTTTTGGGCGCGGCTGTGCCCGCGGCCTATTTTTGGCACACGGAGGGGGCACGCAAAGTCTCGGCCCATTCCGAGTCCGGCGGACGAACTTCGCCAGCCCCACGCCCAAAGGCTATAGGCTATAGACCACCCTTTTTTGGGCATTTTTCCGCTGGACGAACTTGGGGCCCCGGGCTTCGTGCACTCATTTTTGGGCGCGGCTGTGCCCATGGCCTATTTTTGGCACACGGAGGGGGCACGCAAAGTCTCGCCCCATTCCGAGTCCGGCGGACGAACTTCGCCAGCCCCACGCCCAAAGGCTATAGCCCACCCTTTTTTGGGCATTTTTCCGCTGGACGAACTTGGGGCCCCGGACTTCGGGCGCTCGTTTTTGGGCGCGGCTGTGCCCGCAGCCTATTTTTGGCACACGGAGGGGGCACGCAAAGTCTCGACCCATTCTGAGTCCGGCGGACGAACTTCGCCAGCCCCACGCCCCAAGGCTATAGCCCACCCTTTTTTGGGCATTTTTCCGCTGGACGAAATTGGCGCCCCGGACTTCGGGCGCTCGTTTTTGGGCGCCGCTGTGCCCGTGGCCTATTTTTGGCACACGGAGGGGGCACGCAAAGTCTCGCCCCATTCCGAGTCCGGCGGACGAACTTCGCCAGCCCCACGCCCAAAGGCTATAGCCCACCCTTTTTTGGGCATTTTTCCGCTGGACGAACTTGGGGCCCCGGACTTCGGGCGCTCGTTTTTGGGCGCGGCTGTGCCCGCAGCCTATTTTTGGCACCCGGAGGGGGCACGCAAAGTCTCGCCCCATTCCGAGTCCGGCGGACGAACTTCGCCAGCCCCACGCCCCAAGGCTATAGCCCACCCTTTTTTGGGCATTTTTCCGCTGGACGAAATTGGCGCCCCGGACTTCGGGCGCTCGTTTTTGGGCGCCGCTGTGCCCGTGGCCTATTTTTGGCACACGGAGGGGGCACGCAAAGTCTCGCCCCATTCCGAATCCGGCGGACGAACTTCACCAGCCCCACGCCCAAAGGCTATAGCCCACCCTTTTTTGGGCATTTTTCCGCTGGACGAACTTGGGGCCCCGGACTTCGGGCGCTCGTTTTTGGGCGCCGCTGAGCCCATGGCCTATTTTTGGCACACGGAGGGGGCACGTAAAGTCTCGCCCCATTCCGAGTCCGGCGGACGAACTTCGCCAGCCCCACGCCCAAAGGCTATAGGCTATAGACCACCCTTTTTTGGGCATTTTTCCGCTGGACGAACTTGGGGCCCCGGGCTTCGTGCAGTCGTTTTTGGGCGCGGCTGTGCCCATGGCCTATTTTTGGCACACGGAGGGGGCACGCAAAGTCTCGCCCCATTCCGAGTCCGGCAGACGAACTTCGCCAGCCCCACGCCCAAAGGCTATAGCCCACCCTTTTTTGGGCATTTTTCCGCTGGACGAACTTGGGGCCCCGGACTTCGGGCGCCGCTGTGCCCATGGCCTATTTTTGGCACACGGAGGGGGCACGCAAAGTCTCGACCCATTCTGAGTCCGGCGGACGAACTTCGCCAGCCCCACGCCCCAAGGCTATAGCCCACCCTTTTTTGGGCATTTTTCCGCTGAACGAAATTGGCGCCCCGGACTTCGGGCGCTCGTTTTTGGGCGCCGCTGTGCCCGTGGCCTATTTTTGGCACACGGAGGGGGCACGCAAAGTCTCGCCCCATTCCGAGTCCGGCAGACGAACTTCGCCAGCCCCACGCCCAAAGGCTATAGCCCACCCATTTTTGGGCATTTTTCCGCTGGACGAACTTGGGGCCCCGGACTTCGGGCGCTCGTTTTTGGGCGCGGCTGTGCCCGCAGCCTATTTTTGGCACCCGGAGGGGGCACGCAAAGTCTCGCCCCATTCCGAGTTCGGCGGACGAACTTCGCCAGCCCCACGCCCCAAGGCTATAGCCCACCGTTTTTTGGGCATTTTTCCGCTGGACGAACTTGGGGCCCCGGACTGCGGGCGCCGCTGTGCCCATGGCCTATTTTTGGCACACGGAGGGGGCACACATAGTCTCGCCCCATTCCGAGTCCGGCGGACGAACTTCGCCAGCCCCACGCCCAAAGGCTATAGGCCACCCTTTTTTGGGCATTTTTCCGCTGGACGAACTTGGGGCCCCGGGCTTCGGGCGCTCGTTTTTGGGCGCGGCTGTGCCCGCGGCCTATTTTTGGCACACGGAGGGGGCACGCAAAGTGTCGGCCCATTCCGAGTCCGGCGGACGAACATCGGCAGCCCCACGCCCCAAGGCTATAGCCCACCGTTTTTGGGGCATTTTTCCGCTGGACGAACTTGGGGCCCTGGACTTCGGGCGCTCGTTTTTGGGCGCCGCTGTGCCCATGGCCTATTTTTGGCACACGGAGGAGGCACGCAAAGTCTCGCCCCATTCCGAGTCCGGCGGACGAACTTCGCCAGCCCCACGCCCAAAGGCTATAGCCCACCCTTTTTTGGGCATTTTTCCGCTGTACGAACTTGGGGCCCCGGACTTCGGGCGCTCGTTTTTGGGCGCCGCTGTGCCCATGGCCTATTTTTGACACAAGGGGGGGGGGGGGCACGCAAAGTCTCGCCCCATTCCGAGTCCGGCAGACGAACTTCGCCAGCCCCACGCCCAAAGGATATAGCCCACCCTTTTTTGGGCATTTTTCCGCTGGACGAACTTGGGGCCCCGGACTTCGGACGCTCGTTTTGGGCGCTGCTGTGCCCGCGGCCTATTTTTGGCACAGGGACGGGGCATGCAAAGTCTCGCCCCATTCCGAGTCCGGCGGACGAACTTCGCCAGCCCCACGCCCAAAGGCTATAGCCCACCCTTTTTTGGGCATTTTTCCGCTGTACGAACTTGGGGCCCCGGACTTCGGGCGCTCGTTTTTGGGCGCCGCTGTGCCCATGGCCTATTTTTGACACAAGGGGGGGGGCACGCAAAGTCTCGCCCCATTCCGAGTCCGGCGGACGAACTTCGCCACCCCCACGCCCAAAGGCTATAGCCCACCCTTTTTTGGGCATATTTCCGGTGGACGAACTTGTGGCCCCGGACTTCGGGCGCTCGTTTTTATGCGCCGCTGTGCCCGCGGCCTATTTTTGGCACACGGAGGGGGCACGCAAAGTCTCGCCCCATTCCGAGTCCGGCGGACGAACTTCGCCAGCCCCACGCCCAAAGGCTATAGCCCACCCTTTTTTGGGCATTTTTCCGCTGGACGAACTTGCAGCCCCGGAACTCGGGCGCTCGTTTTTGGGCGCGGCTGTGCCCATGGCCTATTTTTGGCACACGGAGGGGGCACACATAGTCTCGCCCCATTCCGAGTCCGGCGGACGAACTTCGCCAGCCCCACGCCCAAAGGCTATAGGCCACCCTTTTTTGGGCATTTTTCCGCTGGACGAACTTGGGGCCCCGGACTTCGGGCGCTCGTTTTTGGGCGCCGCTGTGCCCATGGCCTATTTTTGGCACACGGAGGGGGCACGCAAAGTCTCGCCCCATTCCGAGTCCGGCGGACGAACTTCGCCAGCCCCACGCCCAAAGGCTATAGCCCACCCTTTTTTGGGCATTTTTCCGGTTGACGAACTTGGGGTCCCGGACTTCGGGCGCTCGTTTTTGGGCGCCGCTGTGCCCATGGCCTATTTTTGGCACACGGAGGGGGCACGCAAAGTCTCGCCCCATTCCGAGTCCGGCGGACGAACTTCGCCAGCCCCACGCCCAAAGGCTATAGCCCACCCTTTTTTGGGCATTTTTCCGCTGTACGAACTTGGGGCCCTGGACTTCGGGCGCTCGTTTTTGGGCGCCGCTGTGCCCATGGCCTATTTTTGGCACACGGAGGGGGCACGCAAAGTCTCCCCCCATTCCGAGTCCGGCGGACGAACTTCGCCAGCCCCACGCCCAAAGGCTATAGCCCACCCTTTTTTGGGCATTTTTCCGCTGGACGAACTTGGGGCCCCGGACTTCGGGCGCTCGTTTTGGGCGCCGCTGTGCCCGCGGCCTATTTTTGGCACAGGGAGGGGGCATGCAAAGTCTCGCCCCATTCCGAGTCCGGCGGACGAACTTCGCCAGCCCCACGCCCAAAGGCTATAGCCCACCCTTTTTTTGGCATTTTTCCGCTGGACGAACTTGGGGCCCCGGACTTCGGGCGCTCGTTTTTATGCGCCGCTGTGCCCGCGGCCTATTTTTGGCACACGGAGGGGGCACGCAAAGTCTCGCCCCATTCCGAGTCCGGCGGACGAACTTCGCCAGCCCCACGCCCAAAGGCTATAGCCCACCCTTTTTTGGGCATTTTTCCGCTGTACGAACTTGGGGCCCCGGGCTTCGGGCGCTCGTTTTTGGGCGCGGCTGTGCCCATGGCCTATTTTTGGCACACGGAGGGGGCACGCAAAGTCTCGCCCCATTCCGAGTCCGGCGGACGAACTTCGCCAGCCCCACGCCCCAAGGCTATAGCCCACCGTTTTTTGGGCATTTTTCCGCTGGACGAACTTGGGGCCCCGGACTTCGGGCGCTCGTTTTTGGGTGCCGCTGTGCCCATGGCCTATTTTTGGCACACGGAGGGGGCATGCAAAGTCTCGCCCCATTCCGAGTCCGGCGGACGAACTTCGCCAGCCCCACGCCCAAAGGCTATAGGCCACCCTTTTTTGGGCATTTTTCCGCTGGACGAACTTGGGGCCCCGGACTTCGGGCGCTCGTTTTTGGGCGCCGCTGTGCCCATGGCCTATTTTTGGCACACGGAGGGGGCACGCAAAGTCTCACCCCATTCCGAGTCCGGCGGACGAACTTCGCCACCCCCACGCCCAAAGGCTATAGCCCACCCTTTTTTGGGCATATTTCCGGTGGACGAACTTGGGGCCCCGGACTTCGGGCGCTCGTTTTTATGCGCCGCTGTGCCCGCGGCCTATTTTTGGCACACGGAGGGGGCACGCAAAGTCTCGCCCCATTCCGAGTCCGGCGGACGAACTTCGCCAGGCCCACGCCCAAAGGCTATAGCCCACCCTTTTTTGGGCATTTTACCGCTGGACGAACTTGGCGCCCCGGACTTCGGGCGCTCGTTTTTGGGCGCCGCTGTGCCCATGGCCTATATTTGGTACACGGAGGGGGCCCGCAAAGTCTCGCCCCATTCCGAGTCCGGCGGACGAACTTCGCCAGCCCCACGCCCAAAGGCTATAGCCCACCCTTTTTTGGGCATTTTTCCGCTGGACGAACTTGCAGCCCCGGACTTCGGGCGCTCGTTTTTGGGCGCGGCCGTGCCCATGGCCTATTTTTGGCACACGAAGGGGGCACACATAGTTTCGCCCCATTCCGAGTCCGGCGGACGAACTTCGCCAGCCCCACGCCCAAAGGCTATAGGCCACCCTTTTTTGGGCATTTTTCCGCTGGACGAACTTGGGGCCCCGGGCTTCGGGCGCTCGTTTTCGGGCGCGGCTGTGCCCGCGGCCTATTTTTGGCACACGGAGGGGGCACGCAAAGTGTCGGCCCATTCCGAGTCCGGCGGACGAACATCGCCAGCCCCACGCCCCAAGGCTATAGCCCACCGTTTTTGGGGCATTTTTCCGCTGGACAAACTTGGGGCCCTGGACTTCGGGCGCTCGTTTTTTGGCGCCGCCGTGCCCATGGCCTATTTTTGGCACACGGAGGGGGCATGCAAAGTCTCGCCCCATTCCGAGTCCGGCGGACGAACTTCGCCAGCCCCACGCCCAAAGGCTATAGCCCACCCTTTTTTGGGCATTTTTCCGCTGTACGAACTTGGGGCCCCGGGCTTCGGGCGCTCGTTTTTGGGCGCGGCTGTGCCCGCGGCCTATTTTTGGCACACGGAGGGGGCACGCAAAGTCTCGCCCCATTCCGAGTCCGGCGGACGAACTTCGCCAGCCCCACGCCCCAAGGCTATAGCCCACCGTTTTTTGGGCATTTTTCCGCTGGACGAACTTGGGGCCCCGGACTTCGGGCGCTCGTTTTTGGGTGCCGCTGTGCCCATGGCCTATTTTTGGCACACGGAGGGGGCATGCAAAGTCTCGCCCCATTCCGAGTCCGGCGGACGAACTTCGCCAGCCCCACGCCCAAAGGCTATAGCCCACCCTTTTTTGGGCATTTTTCCGCTGTACGAACTTGGGGCCCCGGGCTTCGGGCGCTCGTTTTTGGGCGCGGCTGTGCCCGCGGCCTATTTTTGGCACACGGAGGGGGCACGCAAAGTCTCGCCCCATTCCGAGTCCGGCGGACGAACTTCGCCAGCCCCACGCCCCAAGGCTATAGCCCACCGTTTTTTGGGCATTTTTCCGCTGGACGAACTTGGGGCCCCGGACTTCGGGCGCTCGTTTTTGGGTGCCGCTGTGCCCATGGCCTATTTTTGGCACACGGAGGGGGCATGCAAAGTGTCGCCCCATTCCGAGTCCGGCGGACGAACTTCGCCGGCCCCACGCCCAAAGGCTATAGCCCACCCTTTTTTGGGCATTTTTCCGCTGGACGAACTTGGGGCCCCGGACTTCGGGAGCTCATTTTTGGGCGCCGCTGTGCCCATGGCCTATTTTTGGCACACGGAGGGGGCACGCAAAGTCTCGCCCCATTCCCAGTCCGGCGGACGAACTTCGGCAGCCCCACGCCCAAAGGCTATAGCCCACCCTTTTTTGGGCATTTTTCCGCTGGACGAAATTGGGGCCCCGGACTTCGGGCGCTCGTTTTTGGACGCCGCTGTGCCCATGGCCTATTTTTGGCGCACGGAGGGGGCACGCAAAGTCTCGCCCCATTCCGAGTCCGGCGGACGAACTTCGCCAGCCCCACTCCCAAAGGCTATAGCCCACCCTTTTTTGGGCATTTTTCCGCTGGACGAACTTGGGGCCCCGGGCTTCGGGCGCTCGTTTTTGGGCGTGGCTGTGCCCGCGGCCTATTTTTGGCACACGGACGGGGCACGCAAAGTGTCGCCCCATTCCGAGTCCGGCGGACGAACTTCGCCAGCCCCACTCCCAAAGGCTATAGCCCACCCTTTTTTGGGCATTTTACCGCTGTACGAACTTGGGGCCCCGGGCTTCGGGAGCTCGTTTTTGGGCGCCGCTGTGCCCATGGCCTATATTTGGTACACGGAGGGGGCACGCAAAGTCTCGCCCCATTCCGAGTCCGGCGGACGAACTTCGCCAGCCCACGCCCAAAGGCTATAGCCCACCCTTTTTTGGGCATTTTTCCGCTGGACGAACTTGGGGCCCCGGACTTCGGGCGCTCGTTTTTGGGCGCGGCTGTGGCCTATTTTTGGCACACGGAGGGGGCACGCAAAGTCTCGCCCCATTCCGAGTCCGGCGGACGAACTTCGCCAGCCCCACGCCCCAAGGCTATAGCCCACCGTTTTTTGGGCATTTTTCCGCTGGACGAACTTGGGGCCCCGGACTTCGGGCGCTCGTTTTTGGGCGCCGCTGTGCCCATGGCCTATTTTTGGCACACGGAGGGGGCATGCAAAGTCTCGCCCCATTCCGAGTCCGGCGGACGAACTTCGCCGGCCCCACGCCCAAAGGCTATAGCCCACCCTTTTTTGGGCATTTTTCCGCTGGACGAACTTGGGGCCCCGGACTTCGGGCGCTCGTTTTCGGCCGCCGCTGTGCCCATGGCCTATTTTTGGCACACGGAGGGGGCACGCAAAGTCTCGCCCCATTCCGAGTCCGGCGGACGAACTTCGCCAGCCCCACGCCCAAAGGCTATAGCCCACCCATTTTTGGGCATTTTTCCGCTGGACGAACTTGGGGCCCCGGACTTCGGGCGCTCGTTTTTGGGCGCGGCTGTGCCCGCGGCCTATTTTTGGCACACGGAGGGGGCACGCAAAGTGTCGGCCCATTCCGAGTCTGGCGGACGAACATCGCCAGCCCCACGCCCCAAGGCTATAGACCACCGTTTTTGGGGCATTTTTCCGCTGGACAAACTTGGGGCCCTGGACTTCGGGCGCTCGTTTTTGGGCGCCGCTGTGCCCATGGCCTATTTTTGGCACACGGAGGGGGCACGCAAAGTCTCGCCCCATTCCGAGTCCGGCGGACGAACTTCGCCAGCCCCACGCCCAAAGGCTATAGCCCACCCTTTTTTGGGCATTTTTCCGCTGGACGAACTTGGGGCCCCGGACTTCGGGAGCTCATTTTTGGGCGCCGCTGTGCCCATGGCCTATTTTTGGCACACGGAGGGGGCACGCAAAGTCTCGCCCCATTCCGAGTCCGGCGGACGAACTTCGCCAGCCCCACGCCCAAAGGCTATAGCCCACCCTTTTTTGGGCATTTTTCCGCTGGACGAACTTGGGGCCCCGGACTTCGAACGCTCGTTTTTGGGCGCCGCTGTGCCCATGGCCTATTTTTGGCACACGGAGGGGGCACGCAAAGTCTCGCCCCATTCCGAGTCCGGCGGATGAACTTCGCCAGCCCCACGTCCAAAGGCTATAGCCCACCCTTTTTTGGGCATTTTTCCGCTGGACGAACTTGGGGCCCCGGGCTTCGGGCGCTCGTTTTTGGGCGCGGCTGTGCCCGCGGCCTATTTTTGGTACACGGAGGGGGCACGCAAAGTGTCGGCCCATTCCGAGTCCGGCGGACGAACATCGCCAGCCCCACGCCCAAAGGCTATAGCCCACCCTTTTTTGGGCATTTTACCGCTGTACGAACTTGGGGCCCCGGGCTTCGGGCGCTCGTGTTTGGGCGCCGCTGTGCCCATGGCCTATATTTGGTACACGGAGGGGGCACGCAAAGTCTCGCCCCATTCCGAGTCCGGCGGACGAACTTCGCCAGCCCACGCCCAAAGGCTATAGCCCACCCTTTTTTGGGCATTTTTCCGCTGGACGAACTTGGGGCCCCGGACTTCGGGCGCTCGTTTTTGGGCGCGGCTGTGCCCGCGGCCTATTTTTGGCACACGGAGGGGTTACGCAAAGTCTCGCCCCATTCCGAGTCCGGCGGACGAACTTCGCCAGCCCCACGCCCCAAGGCTATAGCCCACCGTTTTTTGGGCAATTTTCCGCTGGACGAACTTGGGGCCCCGGACTTCGGGCGCTCGTTTTTGGGCACCGCTGTGCCCATGGCCTATTTTTGGCACACGGAGGGGGCATGCAAAGTCTCGCCCCATTCCGAGTCCGGCGGACGAACTTCGCCGGCCCCACGCCCAAAGGCTATAGCCCACCCTTTTTTGGGCATTTTTCCGCTGGACGAACTTGGCGCCCCGGACTTCGGGCGCTCGTTTTCGGCCGCCGCTGTGCCCATGGCCTATTTTTGGCACACGGAGGGGGCACGCAAAGTCTCGCCTCATTCCGAGTCCGGCGGACGAACTTCGCCAGCCCCACGCCCAAAGGCTATAGCCCACCCTTTTTTGGGCATTTTTCCGCTGGACGAACTTGGGGCCCCGGACTTAGGGCGCTCGTTTTTGGGCGAGGCTGTGCCCGCGGCCTATTTTTGGCACACGGAGGGGGCACGCAAAGTGTCGGCCTATTCTGAGTCCGGCGGACGAACATCGCCAGCCCCACCCCCCAAGGCTATAGCCCACCGTTTTTGGGGCATTTTTCCGCTGGACAAACTTGGGGCCCTGGACTTCGGGCGCTCGTTTTTGGGCGCCGCTGTGCCCATGGCCTATTTTTGGCACACGGAGGGGGCACGCAAAGTCTCGCCCCATTCCGAGTCCGGCGGACGAACTTCGCCAGCCCCACGCCCAAAGGCTATAGCCCACCATTTTTTGGGCATTTTTCCGCTGGACGAACTTGGGGCCCCGGACTTCGGGCGCTCGTTTTTGGTCGCGGCTGTGCCCGCGGCCTATTTTTGGCACACGGAGGGGGCACGCAAAGTCTCGCCCCATTCCGAGTCCGGCGGACGAACTTCGCCAGCACCACGCCCCAAGGCTATAGCCCACCGTTTTTTGGGCATTTTTCCGCTGGACGAACTTGGGGCCCCGGACTTCAGGCGCTCGTTTTTGGGCGCGGCTGTGCCCGCGGCCTATTTTTGGCACACGGAGGGGGCACGCAAAGTGTCGGCCCATTCCGAGTCCGGCGGACGAACATCGCCAGTCCCACGCCCAAAGGCTATAGCCCACCCTTTTTTGGGCATTTTACCGCTGGACGAACTTGGCGCCCCGGACTTCGGGCGCTCGTTTTTGGGCGCCGCTGTGCCCATGGCCTATATTTGGTACACGGAGGGGGCACGCAAAGTCTCGCCCCATTCCGAGTCCGGCGGACGAACTTCGCCAGCCCCACGCCCAAAGGCTATAGCCCACCCTTTTTTGGGCATTTTTCCGCTGGACGAACTTGGGGCCCCGGACTTAGGGCGCTCGTTTTTGGGCGAGGCTGTGCCCGCGGCCTATTTTTGGCACACGGAGGGGGCACGCAAAGTGTCGGCCTATTCTGAGTCCGGCGGACGAACATCGCCAGCCCCACCCCCCAAGGCTATAGCCCACCGTTTTTGGGGCATTTTTCCGCTGGACAAACTTGGGGCCCTGGACTTCGGGCGCTCGTTTTTGGGCGCCGCTGTGCCCATGGCCTATTTTTGGCACACGGAGGGGGCACGCAAAGTCTCGCCCCATTCCGAGTCCGGCGGACGAACTTCGCCAGCCCCACGCCCAAAGGCTATAGCCCACCATTTTTTGGGCATTTTTCCGCTGGACGAACTTGGGGCCCCGGACTTCGGGCGCTCGTTTTTGGTCGCGGCTGTGCCCGCGGCCTATTTTTGGCACACGGAGGGGGCACGCAAAGTCTCGCCCCATTCCGAGTCCGGCGGACGAACTTCGCCAGCACCACGCCCCAAGGCTATAGCCCACCGTTTTTTGGGCATTTTTCCGCTGGACGAACTTGGGGCCCCGGACTTCAGGCGCTCGTTTTTGGGCGCGGCTGTGCCCGCGGCCTATTTTTGGCACACGGAGGGGGCACGCAAAGTGTCGGCCCATTCCGAGTCCGGCGGACGAACATCGCCAGTCCCACGCCCAAAGGCTATAGCCCACCCTTTTTTGGGCATTTTACCGCTGGACGAACTTGGCGCCCCGGACTTCGGGCGCTCGTTTTTGGGCGCCGCTGTGCCCATGGCCTATATTTGGTACACGGAGGGGGCACGCAAAGTCTCGCCCCATTCCGAGTCCGGCGGACGAACTTCGCCAGCCCCACGCCCAAAGGCTATAGCCCACCCTTTTTTGGGCATTTTTCCGCTGGACGAACTTGCAGCCCTGGACTTCGGGCGCTCGTTTTTGGGCGCGGCTGTGCCCATGGCCTATTTTTGGCACACGGAGGGGGCACACATAGTCTCGCCCCATTCCGAGTCCGGCGGACGAACTTCGCCAGCCCACGCCCAAAGGCTATAGGCCACCCTTTTTTGGGCATTTTTCCGCTGGACGAACTTGGTGCCCCGGACTTCGGGCGCTCGTTTTTGGGCGCGGCTGTGCCCGCGGCCTATTTTTGGCACACGGAGGGGGCATGCAAAGTCTCGCCCCATTCCGAGTCCGGCGGACGAACTTCGCCGGCCCCACGCCCAAAGGCTATAGCCCACCCTTTTTTGGGCATTTTTCCGCTGGACGAACTTGGGGCCCCCGACTTCGGGCGCTCGTTTTTGGGCGCGGCTGTGCCCATGGCCTATTTTTGGCACACGGAGGGGGCACGCAAAGTCTCGCCCCATTCCGAGTCCGGCGAACGAACTTCGCCAGCCCCACGCCCCAAGGCTATAGCCCGCCGTCTTTTGGGCATTTTTCCGCTGGACGAAAGTAGGGCCCCGGACTTCGGGCGCTCGTTTTTGGGCGCCGCTGTGCCCATGGCCTATTTTTGGCACACGGAGGGGGCACGCAAAGTGTCGGCCCATTCCGAGTCCGGCGGACGAACATCGCCAGCCCCACGCCCAAAGGCTATAGCCCACCCTTTTTTGGGCATTTTACCGCTGGACGAACTTGGCGCCCCGGGCTTCGGGCGCTCGTTTTTGGGCGCCGCTGTGCCCATGGCCTATATTTGGTACACGGAGGGGGCACGCAAAGTCTCGCCCCATTCCGAGTCCGGCGGACGAACTTCGCCAGCCCCACGCCCAAAGGCTATAGCCCACCCTTTTTTGGGCATTTTTCCGCTGGACGAACTTGCAGCCCCGGACTTCGGGCGCTCGTTTTTGGGCGCGGCTGTGCCCATGGCCTATTTTTGGCACACGGAGGGGGCACACATAGTCTCGCCCCATTCCGAGTCCGGCGGACGAACTTCGCCAGCCCCACGCCCCAAGGCTATAGCCCGCCGTCTTTTGGGCATTTTTCCGCTGGACGAAAGTGGGGCCCCGGACTTCGGGCGCTCGTTTTTGGGCGCCGCTGTGCCCATGGCCTATTTTTGGCACATGGAGGGGGCACGCAAAGTCTCACCCCATTCCGAGTCCGGCGGACGAACTTCGCCAGCCCCACGCCCAAAGGCTATAGCCCACCCTTTTTTGGGCATTTTTCCGCTGGACGAACTTGGGGCCCCGGACTTCGGGCGCTCGTTTTTGGGCGCCGCTGTGCCCATGGCCTATTTTTGGCACACGGAGGGGGCACGCAAAGTCTCGCGCCATTCCGAGTTCGGCGGACGAACTTCGCCAGCCCCACGACCAAAGGCTATAGCCCACCCTTTTTTGGGCATTTTTCCGCTGGACGAACTTGGGGCCCCCGACTTCGGGCGCTCGTTTTTGGGCGCGGCTGTGCCCATGGCCTATTTTTGGCACACGGAGGGGGCACGCAAAGTCTCGCCCCATTCCGAGTCCGGCGGCCGAACTTCGCCAGGCCCACGCCCAAAGGCTATAGCCCACCCTTTTTTGGGCATTTTACCGCTGGACGAACTTGGCGCCCCGGAATTCGGGCGCTCGTTTTTGGGCGCCGCTGTGCCCATGGCCTATATTTGGTACACGGAGGGGGCACGCAAAGTCTCGCCCCATTCCGAGTCCGGCGGACGAACTTCGCCAGCCCCACGCCCAAAGGCTATAGCACACCCTTTTTTGGGCATTTTTCCGCTGGACGAACTTGCAGCCCCGGACTTCGGGCGCTCGTTTTTGGGCGCGGCTGTGCCCATGGCCTATTTTTGGCACACGGAGGGGGCACACATAGTCTCGCCCCATTCCGAGTCCGGCGGACGAACTTCGCCAGCCCTACGCCCAAAGGCTATAGGCCACCCTTTTTTGGGCATTTTTCCGCTGGACGAACTTGGGGTCCCGGACTTCGGGCGCTCGTTTTTGGACGCGGCTGTGCCCGCGGCCTATTTTTGGCACACGGAGGGGGTACGCAAAGTGTCGGCCCATTCCGAGTCCGGCGGACGAACATCGCCAGCCCCACGCCCCAAGGCTATAGCCCACCGTTTTTGGGGCATTTTTCCGCTGGACGAACTTGGGGCCCTGGACTTCGGGCGCTCGTTTTTGGGCGCCGCTGTGCCCATGGCCTTTTTTTGGCACACGGAGGGGGCACGCAAAGTCTCGCCCCATTCCGAGTCCGGCGGACGAACTTCGCCAGCCCCACGCCCAAAGGCTATAGCCCACCCTTTTTTGGGCATTTTTCCGCTGTACGAACTTGGGGCCCCGGACTTCGGGCGCTCGTTTTTGGGCGCCGCTGTGCCCATGGCCTATTTTTGGCACACGGAGGGGGCACGCAAAGTCTCGACCCATTCCGAGTCCGGCGGACGAACTTCGCCAGCCCCACGCCCAAAGGCTATAGCCCACCCTTTTTTGGGCATTTTTCCGCTGGACGAACTTGGGGCCCCGGACTTCGGGCGCTCGTTTTTGGGCGCGGCTGTGCCCGCGGACTATTTTTGGCACACGGAGGGGGCACGCAAAGTGTCAGCCCATTCCGAGTCCGGCGGACGAACATCGCCAGCCCCACGCCCCAAGGCTATAGCCCACCGTTTTTGGGGATTTTTTCCGCTGGACGAACTTGGGGCCCTGGACTTCGGGCGCTCGTTTTTGGGCGCCGCTGTGCCCATGGCCTATTTTTGGCACACGGAGGGGGCACGCAAAGTCTCGCCCCATTCCGAGTCCGGCGGACGAACTTCGCCAGCCCCACGACCAAAGGCTATAGCCCACCCTTTTTTGGGCATTTTTCCGCTGGACGAACTTGGGGCCCCCGACTTCGGGCGCTCGTTTTTGGGCGCGGCTGTGCCCATGGCCTATTTTTGGCACACGGAGGGGGCACGCAAAGTCTCGCCCCATTCCGAGTCCGGCGGACGAACTTCGCCAGCCCCACGCCCCAAGGCTATAGCCCGCCGTCTTTTGGGCATTTTTCCGCTGGACGAAAGTGGGGCCCCGGACTTCGGGCGCTCGTTTTTGGGCGCCGCTGTGCCCATGGCCTATTTTTGGCACACGGAGGGGGCACGCAAAGTCTCACCCCATTCCGAGTCCGGCGGACGAACTTCGCCAGCCCCACGCCCAAAGGCTATAGCCCACCCTTTTTTGGGGATTTTTCCGCTGGACGAACGTGGGGCCCCGGACTTCGGGCGCTCGTTTTCGGGCGCCGCTGTGCCATGGCCTATTTTTGGCACACGGAGGGGGCACGCAAAGTCTCGCCCCATTCCGAGTCCGGCGGACGAACTTCGCCAGCCCCACGCCCCAAGGCTATAGCCCACCGTTTGTTGGTCATTTTTCCGCTGGACGAACTTGGGGCCCCGGACTTCGGGCGCTCGTTTTTGGGCGCCGCTATGCCCATGGCCTATTTCTGGAACACGGAGGGGGCACGCAAAGTCTCGCCCCATTCCGAGTCCGGCGGACGAATTTCGCCAGCCCCACGCCCAAAGGCTATAGGCCACCGTTTTTTGGGCATTTTTCCGCTGGACAAACTTGGGGCCCCGGACTTCGGGCGCTCGTTTTTGGGCGCGGCTGTGCCCATGGCCTATTTTTGGCACACGGAGGGGGCACGCAAAGTCTCGCGCCATTCCGAGTTCGGCGGACGAACTTCGCCAGCCCCACGCCCCAAGGCTATAGCCCACCGTTTTTTGGGCATTTTTCCGCTGGACGAACTTGGGGCCCCGGAGTTCGGGCGCTCGTTTTTGGGCGCCGCTGTGCCCATGGCCTATTTTTGGCACACGGAGGGGGCACGCAAAGTCTCGCCCCATTCCGAGTCCGGCGGACGAACTTCGCCAGCCCCACGCCCAAAGGCTATAGCCCACCCTTTTTTGGGCATTTTTCCGCTGGACGAACTTGGGGCCCCGGACTTCGGGCGGTCGTTTTTGGGCGCGGCTGTGGCCGCGGCCTATTTTTGGCACACGGAGGGGGCACGCAAAGTCTCGCCCCATTCCGAGTCCGGCGGACGAACTTCGCCAGCCCCACGCCCAAAGGCTATAGCCCACCCTTTTTTGGGCATTTTTCCGCTGGACGAACTTGGGGCCCCGGAATTCGGGCGGTCGTTTTTGGGCACGGCTGTGGCCGCGGCCTATTTTTGGCACATGGAGGGGGCACAAAAAGTCTCGCCCCATTCCGAGTCCGGCGGACGAACTTCGCCAGCCCCACGCCCCAAGGCTATAGCCCACCGTTTTTTGGGCATTTTTCCGCTGGACGAACTTGGGGCCCCGGACTTCGGGCGCTCATTTTTGGGAGCCGCTGTGCCCATGGCCTATTTTTGGCACACGGAGGGGGCACGTAAAGTCTCGCCCCATTCCGAGTCCGGCGGACGAACTTCGCCAGCCCCACGCCCAAAGGCTATAGCCCACCCTTTTTTGGGCATTTTTCCGCTGGACGAACTTGGGGCCCCGGGCTTCGGGCGCTCGTTTTTGGGCGCCGCTGTGCCCATGGCCTATTTTTGGTACACGGAGGGGGCACGCAAAGTCTCGCCCCATTCCGAGTCCGGCGGACGAACTTCGCCACCCCCACGCCCAAAGGCTATAGCCCACCGTTTTTTAGGCATTTTTCCGCTGGACGAATTTGGGGCCCCGGATTTCGGCGCTCGTTTTTGGGCACCGCTGTGCCCATGGCCTATTTTTGGCACACGGAGGGGGCACGCAAAGTCTCGCCCCATTCCGAGTCCGGCGGACGAACTTCGCCAGCCCCACGCCCAAAGGCTATAGCCCACCCTTTTTTGGGCATTTTTCCGCTGGACGAACTTGGGGCCCCGGACTACGGGCGCTCGTTTTTCGGC
Source organism: Citrus australasica (assembly GCA_029618585.1). NCBI lineage: Eukaryota > Viridiplantae > Streptophyta > Magnoliopsida > Sapindales > Rutaceae > Citrus > Citrus australasica. The sequence continues at coordinate 43,801 of JARCIV010000098.1, read as the reverse complement.
GCTGCTGTGCCCATGGCCTATTTTTGGCACACGGAGGTGGCACACGGAGGGGGCACGCAAAGTCTCGCCCCATTCCGAGTCCGGCGGATGAACTTCGCCAGCCCCACGCCCAAAGGCTATAGCCCACCCTTTTTTGGGCATTTTTCCGCTGGACGAACTTGGGGCCCCGGGCTTCGGGCGCTCGTTTTTGGGCGCGGCTGTGCCCGCGGCCTATTTTTGGCACACGGAGGGGGCACGCAAAGTCTCGACCCATTCCGAGTCCGGCGGACGAACTTCGCCAGCCCCACGCCCCAAGGCTATAGCCCACCGTTTTTTGGGCATTTTTCCGCTGGACGAACTTGGGGCCCCGGACTTCGGGCGCTCGTTTTTTGGGCGCCGCTGTGCCCATGGCCTATTTTTGGCACACGGAGGGGGCACGCAAAGTCTCGCCCCATTCCGAGTCCGGCGGACGAACTTCGCCAGCCCCACGCCGAAAGGCTATAGCCCACCCTTTTTTGGGCATTTTTCCGCTGGACGAACTTGGGGCCCCGGACTTCGGGCGCTTGTTTTTTGGGCGCCGCTGTGCCATGGCCTATTTTTGGCACACGGAGGGGGCACGCAAAGTCTCGCCCCATTCCGAGTCCGGCGGACGAACTTCGCCAGCCCCACGCCCAAAGGCTATAGCCCACCCTTTTTTGGGCATTTTTCCGCTGGACGAACTTGGGGCCCCGGACTTCGGGCGGTCGTTTTTGGGCGCGGCTGTGCCTGCGGCCTATTTTTGGCACACGGAGGGGGCACGCAAAGTCTCGCCCCATTCCGAGTCCGGCGGACGAACTTCGCCAGCCCCACGCCCCAAGGCGATAGCCCACCGTTTTTTAGGCATTTTTCCGCTGGACGAACTTGGGGCCCCGGACTTCGGGCGCTCGTTTTTGGGCACCGCTGTGCCCATGGCCTATTTTTGGCACACGGAGGGGGCACGCAAAGTCTCGCCCCATTCCGAGTCCGGCGGACGAACTTCGCCAGCCCCACGCCCAAAGGCTATAGCCCACCCTTTTTTGGGCATTTTTCCGCTGGACGAACTTGGGTCCCCGGACTACGGGCGCTCGTTTTTCGGCGCTGCTGTGCCCATGGCCTATTTTTGGCACACGGAGGGGGCACGCAAAGTCTCGTCCCATTCCGAGTCCGGCGGACGAACTTCGCCAGCCCCACGCCCAAAGGCTATAGCCCACCCTTTTTTGGGCATTTTTCCGCTGGACGAACTTGGGGCCCCGGGCTTCGGACGCTCGTTTTTGGGCGCGGCTGTGCCCGCGGCCTATTTTTGGCACACGGAGGGGGCACGCAAAGTCTCGCCCCATTCCGAGTCCGGCGGAGGAACTTCGCCAGCCCCACGCCCCAAGGCTATAGCCCACCGTTTTTTGGGCATTTTTCCGCTGGACGAACATGGGGCCCCGGACTTCGGGCGCTCGTTTTTGGGCGACGCTGTGCCCATGGCCTATTTTTGGCACAAGGAGGGGGCACGCAAAGTCTCGCCCCATTCCGAGTCCGGCGGACGAACTTCGCCCTCCCCACGCCCAAAGGCTATAGCCCACCCTTTTTTGGGCATTTTTCCGCTGGACGAACTTGGGGCCCCGGACTTCGGGCGCTCGTTTTTGGGCGCCGCTGTGCCCATGGCCTATTTTTGGCACACGGAGGGCGCACGCAAAGTCTCGCCCCATTCTGAGTCCGGCGGACGAACTTCGCCACCCCCACGCCCAAAGGCTATAGCCCACCGTTTTTTTGACATTTTTCCGCTGGATGAACTTGGGGCCCCGGACTTCGGGCGCTCGTTTTTGGGCACCGCTGTGCCCATGGCCTATTTTTGGCACACGGAGGGGGCACACAAAGTCTCGCCCCATTCCGAGTCCGGCGGACGAACTTCGCCAGCCCCACGCCCAAAGGCTATAGCCCTCCCTTTTTTGGGCATTTTTCCGCTGGACGAACTTGGGGCCCCGGACTTCGGGCGCTTGTTTTTTGGGCGCCGCTGTGCCCATGGCCTATTTTTGGCACACGGAGGGGGCACGCAAAGTCTCGCCCCATTCCGAGTCCGGCGGACGAACTTCGCCAGCCCCACGCCCAAAGGCTATAGCCCACCCTTTTTTGGGCATTTTTCCGCTGGACGAACTTGGGGCCCCGGACTACGGGCGCTCGTTTTTCGGCGCTGCTGTGCCCATGGCCTATTTTTGGCACACGGAGGGGGCACGCAAAGTCTTGCCCCATTCCGAGTCCGGCGGACGAACTTCGCCAGCCCCACGCCCAAAGGCTATAGCCCACCCTTTTTTGGGCATTTTTCCGCTGGACGAACTTGGGGCCCCGCACTTCGGGCGCTCGTTTTTGGGCGCCGCTGTGCCCATGGCCTATTTTTGGCACACGGAGGGGCCACGGAAAGTCTCGCCCCATTCCGAGTCCGGCGGACGAACTTCGCCCGCCCCACGCCCAAAGGCTATAGCCCACCCTTTTTTGGGCATTTTTCCGCTGGACGAACTTGGGGCCCCGGACTTAGGGCGCTCGTTTTTGGCCGCCGCTGTGCCCATGGCCTATTTTTGGCACACGGAGGGGGCACGCAAAGTCTCGCCCCATTCCGAGTCCGGCGGACGAACTTCGCCAGCCCCACGCCCAAAGGCTATAGCCCACCATTTTTTGGGCATTTTTCCGCTGGACGAACTTGGGGCCCCGGACTTCGGGCGGTCGTTTTTGGGCGCGGCTGTGCCCGCGGCCTATTTTTGGCACACGGAGGGGGCACGCAAAGTCTCGCCCCATTCCGAGTCCGGCGGACGAACTTCGCCAGCCCCACGCCCGAAGGCTATAGCCCACCGTTTTTTAGGCATTTTTCCGCTGGACGAACTTGGGGCCTCGGACTTCGGGCGCTCGTTTTTTGGCACCGCTGTGCCCATGGCCTATTTTTGGCACACGGAGGGGGCACGCAAAGTCTCGCCCCATTCCGAGTCCGGCGGACGAACTTCGCCAGCCCCACGCCCAAAGGCTATAGCCCACCCTTTTTTGGGCATTTTTCCGCTGGACGAACTTGGGTCCCCGGACTACGGGCGCTCGTTTTTCGGCGCTGCTGTGCCCATGGCCTATTTTTGGCACACGGAGGGGGCACGCAAAGTCTCGTCCAATTCCGAGTCCGGCGGACGAACTTCGCCAGCCCCACGCCCAAAGGCTATAGCCCACCCTTTTTTGGGCATTTTTCCGCTGGACGAACTTGGGGCCCCGGGCTTCGGACGCTCGTTTTTGGGCGCGTTTGTGCCCGCGGCCTATTTTTGGCACACGGAGGGGGCACGCAAAGTCTCGCCCCCTTCCGAGTCCGGCGGACGAACTTCGCCAGCCCCACGCCCCAAGGCTATAGCCCACCGTTTTTTAGGCATTTTTCCGCTGGACGAACTTGGGGCCCCGGACTTCGGGCGCTCGTTTTTGGGCACCGCTGTGCCCATGGCCTATTTTTGGCACACGGAGGGGGCACGCAAAGTCTCGCCCCATTCCGAATCCGGCGGACGAACTTCGCCAGCCCCACGCCCCAAGGCTATAGCCCACCGTTTTTTGGGCATTTTTCCGCTGGACGAACTTGGGGCCCCGGACTTCGGGCGCTCGTTTTTGGGCGCCACTGTGCCCATGGCCTATTTTTGGCACACGGAGGGGCCACGCAAAGTCTCGCCCCATTCCGAGTCCGGCGGACGAACTTCGCCCGCCCCACGCCCAAAGGCTATAGCCCACCCTTTTTTGGGCATTTTTCCGCTGGACGAACTTGGGGCCCCGGACTTAGGGCGCTCGTTTTTGGCCGCCGCTGTGGCCATGGCCTATTTTTGGCACATGGAGGGGGCACGCAAAGTCTCGCCCCATTCCGAGTCCGGCGGACGAACTTCGCCAGCCCCACGCCCAAAGGCTGTAGCCCACCATTTTTTGGGCATTTTTCCGCTGGACGAACTTGGGGCCCCGGACTTCGGGCGGTCGTTTTTGGGCGCGGCTGTGCCCGCGGCCTATTTTTGGCACACGGAGGGGGCACGCAAAGTCTCGCCCCATTCCGAGTCCGGCGGACGAACTTCGCCAGCCCCACGCCCCAAGGCTATAGCCCACCGTTTTTTAGGCATTTTTCCGCTGGACGAACTTGGGTCCCCGGACTTCGGGCGCTCGTTTTTGGGCACCGCTGTGCCCATGGCCTATTTTTGGCACACGGAGGGGGCACGCAAAGTCTCGCCCCATTCCGAGTCCGGCGGACGAACTTCGCCAGCCCCACGCCCAAAGGCTATAGCCCACCCTTTTTTGGGCATTTTTCCGCTGGACGAACTTGGGTCCCCGGGCTACGGGCGCTCGTTTTTCGGCGCTGCTGTGCCCATGGCCTATTTTTGGCACACGGAGGGGGCACGCAAAGTCTCGTCCCATTCCGAGTCCGGCGGACGAACTTCGCCAGCCCCACGCCCAAAGGCTATAGCCCACCCTTTTTTGGGCATTTTTCCGCTGGACGAACTTGGGGCCCCGGGCTTCGGACGCTCGTTTTTGGGCACGGCTGTGCCCGCGGCCTATTTTTGGCACACGGAGGGGGCACGCAAAGTCTCGCTTCATTCCGAGTCCGGCGGACGAACTTCGCCAGCCCCACGCCCCAAGGCTATAGCCCACCGTTTTTTAGGCATTTTTCCGCTGGACGAACTTGGGACCCCGGACTTCGGGCGCTCGTTTTTGGGCACCGCTGTGCCCATGGCCTATTTTTGGCACACGGAGGGGGCACGCAAAGTCTTGCCCCATTCCGAGTCCGGCGGACGAACTTCGCCAGCCCCACGCCCCAAGGCTATAGCCCACCATTTTTTGGGCATTTTTCCGCTGGACGAACTTGCGGCCCCGGACTTCGGGCACTCGTTTTTGTGCGCCGCTGTGCCCATGGCCTATTTTTGGCACACGGAGGGGGCACGCAAAGTCTCGCCCCATTCCGAGTCCGGCGGACGAACTTCGCCAGCCCCACGCCCAAAGGCTATAGCCCACCCTTTTTTGGGCATTTTTCCGCTGGACGAACTTGGGTCCCCGGGCTACGGGCGCTCGTTTTTCGGCGCTGCTGTGCCCATGCCCTATTTTTGGCACACGGAGGGGGCACGCAAAGTCTCGTCCCATTCCGAGTCCGGCGGACGAACTTCGCCAGCCCCACGCCCAAAGGCTATAGCCCACCCTTTTTTGGGCATTTTTCCGCTGGACGAACTTGGGGCCCCGGGCTTCGGACGCTCGTTTTTGGGCGCGGCTGTGCCCGCGGCCTATTTTTGGCACACGGAGGGGGCACGCAAAGTCTCGCTTCATTCCGAGTCCGGCGGACGAACTTCGCCAGCCCCACGCCCCAAGGCTATAGCCCACCGTTTTTTGGGCATTTTTCCGCTGGACGAACATGGGGCCCCGGACTTCGGGCGCTCGTTTTTGGGCGCTGCTGTGCCCATGGCCTATTTTTGGCACACGGAGGGGGCACGCAAAGTCTCGCCCCATTCCGAGTCCGGCGGACGAACTTCGCCCGCCCCACGCCCAAAGGCTATAGCCCACCCTTTTTTGGGCATTTTTCCGCTGGACGAACTTGGGTCCCCGGGCTACGGGCGCTCGTTTTTCGGCGCTGCTGTGCCCATGGCCTATTTTTGGCACACGGAGATGGCACGCAAAGTCTCGTCCCATTCCGAGTCCGGCGGACGAACTTCGCCAGCCCCACGCCCAAAGGCTATAGCCCACCTTTTTTTGGGCATTTTTCCGCTGGACGAACTTGGGGCCCCGGGCTTCGGACGCTCGTTTTTGGGCGCGGCTGTGCCCGCGGCCTATTTTTGGCACACGGAGGGGGCATGCAAAGTCTCGCCCCATTCCGAGTCCGGCGGACGAACTTCGCCAGCCCCACGCCCAAAGGCTATAGCCCACCCTTTTTTGGGCATTTTTCCGCTGGACGAACTTGGGGCCCCGGGCTTCGGACGCTCGTTTGTGGGCGCGGCGGTGCCCGCGGCCTATTTTTGGCACACGGAGGGGGCACGCAAAGTCTCGCCCCATTCCGAGTCCGGCGGACGAACTTCTCCAGCCCCACGCCCCAAGGCTATAGCCCACCGTTTTTTGGGCATTTTTCCGCTGGACGAACTTGGGGCCCCGGAACTCGGGTGCTCGTTTTTGGGCGCCGCTGTGCCCATGGCCTATTTTTGGCACACGGAGGGGCCACGTAAAGTCTCGCCCCATTCCGAGTCCGGCGGACGAACTTCGCCCGCCCCACGCCCAAAGGCTATAGCCCACCCTTTTTTGGGCATTTTTCCGCTGGACGAACTTAGGGCCCCGGACTTCGGGCGCTCGTTTTTGGCCGCCGCTGTGCCCATGGCCTATTTTTGGCACACGGAGGGGGGACGCAAAGTATCGGCCCATTACGAGTCCGGCGGACGAACTTCGCCAGCCCCACGCCCAAAGGCTATAGCCCACCCTTTTTTGGGCATTTTTCCGCTGGACGAACTTGGGGCCCCGGACTTTGGGCGCTCGTTTTTGGGCGCCGCTGTGCCCATGGCCTATTTTTGGCACTCGGATTGGGCTTGCAAAGTCTCGCCCCATTCCGAGTCCGGCGGACGAACTTCGCCAGCCCCACGCCCAAAGGCTATAGCCCACCCTTTTTTGGGCATTTTTCCGCTGGACGAACTTGGGGCCCCGGGCTTCGGGCGCTCGTTTTTGGGCGCTGCTGTGCCCATGGCCTATTTTTGGCACACAGAGGGGGCACGCAAAGTCTCGGCCCATTCCGATTCCGGCGGACGAACGTCGCCAGCCCCACGCCCCAAGGCTATAGCCCACCATTTTTTGGGCATTTTTCCGCTGGACGAACTTGCGGCCCCGGACTTCGGGCGCTCGTTTTTGTGCGCCGCTGTGCCCATGGCCTATTTTTGGCACACGGAGGGGGCACGCAAAGTCTCGCCCCATTCCGAGTCCGGCGGACGAACTTCGCCAGCCCCACGCCCAAAGGCTATAGCCCACCCTTTTTTGGGCATTTTTTCGGTGGACGAACTTGGGGCCCCGGACTTCGGGTGCTCGTTTTTGGGCGCCGCTGTGCCCATAGCCTATTTTTGGCACACGTAGGGGGCACGCAAAGTCTCGCCCCATTCCGAGTCCGGCGGACGAACTTCGCCAGCCGCACGCCCAAAGGCTATAGCCCACCCTTTTTCGGGCATTTTTCCGCTGGACGAACTTGCGGCCCCGGACTTCGGGCTCTCGTTTTTGGGCGCCGCTGTGCCCATGGCATATTTTTGGCACACGGAGGGGGCACGCAAAGTCTCGCCCCATTCCGAGTCCGACGGATGAACTTCGCCAGCCCCACGCCCAAAGGCTATAGCCGACCCTTTTTTGGGCATTTTTCCGCTGGACGAACTTGTGGCCCCGGGCTTCGGGCTCTCGTTTTTGGGCGCCGCTGTGCCCATGGCCTATTTTTGGCACACGGAGGGGGCACGCAAAGTCTCGCCCCATTCCGAGTCCGGCGGACGAACTTCGCCAGCCCCACGCCCAAAGGCTATAGCCCACCCTTTTTTGGGCATTTTTCCGCTGGACGAACTTGGGGCCCCGGACTTCGGGCGCTCGTTTTTGGGCGCGGCTGTGTCCGCGGCCTATTTTTGGCACACGGAGGGGGCACGCAAAGTCTCGCCCCATTCCGAGTCCGGCGGACGAACTTCGCCAGCCCCACGCCCAAAGGCTATAGCCCACCCTTTTTTGGGCATTTTTCCGCTGGACGAACTTGGGGCCCCGGACTTCGGGCGCTCGTTTTTGGGCGCGGCTGTGTCCGCGGCCTATTTTTGGCACACGGAGGGGGCACGCAAAGTCTCGCCCCATTCCGAGTCCGGAGGATGAACTTCGCCAGCCCCACGCCCCAAGGCTATAGCCCAACGTTTTTTGGGCATTTTTCCGCTGGACGAACTTGGGGCCCCGGACTTCGGGCGCTCGTTTTTGGCCGCCGCTGTGCCCATGGCCTATTTTTGGCACACGGAGGGGGCACGCAAAGTATCGGCCCATTACGAGTCCGGCGGACGAACTTCGCCAGCCCCACGCCCAAAGGCTATAGCCCACCGTTTTTTGGGCATTTTTCCGCTGGACGAACTTGGGGCCCCGGACTTCGGGCTCTCGTTTTTGGGCGCCGCTGTGCCCATGGCCTATTTTTGGCACACGGAGGGGGCTCGGAAAGTCTCGTCCCATTCCGAGTCCGGCGGACGAACTTCGCCAGCCCCACGCCCAAAGGCTATAGCCCACCGTTTTTTGGGCATTTTTCCGCTGGAGGAACTTGGGGCCCCGGACTTCGGGCTCTCGTTTTTGGGCGCCGCTGTGCCCATGGCCTATTTTTGGCACACGGAGGGGGCACGCAAAGTCTCGCCCCATTCCGAGTCCGGCGGACGAACTTCGCCAGCCCCACGCCCCAAGGCTATAGCCCAACGTTTTTTGGGCATTTTTCCGCTGGACGAACTTGGGGCCCCGGACTTTGGGCCCTCGTTTTTGGACGCCGCTGTGCCCATGGCCTATTTTTGGCACACGGAGGGGGCACGCAAAGTATCGGCCCATTACGAGTCCGGCGGACGAACTTCGCCAGCCCCACGCCCAAAGGCTATAGCCCACCGTTTTTTGGGCATTTTTCCGCTGGACGAACTTGGGGCCCCGGGCTTCGGGCTCTCGTTTTTGGGCGCCGCTGTGCCCATGGCCTATTTTTGGCACACGGAGGGGGCACGCAAAGTCTCGTCCCATTCCGAGTCCGGCGGACGAACTTCGCCAGCCCAACGCCCAAAGGCTATAGCCCACCGTTTTTTGGGCATTTTTCCGCTGGAGGAACTTGGGGCCCCGGACTTCGGGCTCTCGTTTTTGGACGCCGCTGTGCCCGCGGCCTATTTTTGGCACACGGAGGGGGCACGCAAAGTCTCGCCCCATTCCGAGTCCGGAGGACGAACTTCGCCAGCCCCACGCCCCAAGGCTATAGCCCAACGTTTTTTGGGCATTTTTCCGCTGGACGAACTTGGGGCCCCGGACTTCGGGCGCTCGTTTTTGGGCGTCGCTCTGCCCATGGCTTATTTTTGGCACACGGAGGGGGCACGCAAAGTATCGGCCCATTACGAGTCCGGCGGACGAACTTCGCCAGCCCCACGCCCAAAGGCTATAGCCCACCGTTTTTTGGGCATTTTTCCGCTGGACGAACTTGGGGCCCCGGACTTCGGGCTCTCGTTTTTGGGCGCCGCTGTGCCCATGGCCTATTTTTGGCACACGGAGGGGGCACGCAAAGTCTCGTCCCATTCCGAGTCCGGCGGACGAACTTCGCCAGCCCCACGCCCAAAGGCTATAGCCCACCGTTTTTTGGGCATTTTTCCGCTGGACGAACTTGGGGCCCCGGGCTTCGGGCTCTCGTTTTTGGGCGCCGCTGTGCCCATGGCCTATTTTTGGCACACGGAGGGTGCACGCAAAGTCTCGTCCCATTCCGAGTCCGGCGGACGAACTTCGCCAGCCCCACGCCCAAAGGCTATAGCCCACCGTTTTTTGGGCATTTTTCCGCTGGAGGAACTTGGGGCCCCGGACTTCGGGCTCTCGTTTTTGGACGCCGCTGTGCCCGCGGCCTATTTTTGGCACACGGAGGGGGCACGCAAAGTCTCGCCCCATTCCGAGTCCGGAGGACGAACTTCGCCAGCCCCACGCCCCAAGGCTATAGCCCAACGTTTTTTGGGCATTTTTCCGCTGGACGAACTTGGGGCCCCGGACTTCGGGCGCTCGTTTTTGGGCGCCGCTCTGCCCATGGCTTATTTTTGGCACACGGAGGGGGCACGCAAAGTATCGGCCCATTACGAGTCCGGCGGACGAACTTCGCCAGCCCCACGCCCAAAGGCTATAGCCCACCGTTTTTTGGGCATTTTTCCGCTGGACGAACTTGGGGCCCCGGACTTCGGGCTCTCGTTTTTGGGCGCCGCTGTGCCCATGGCCTATTTTTGGCACACAGAGGGGGCACGCAAAGTCTCGTCCCATTCCGAGTCCGGCGGACGAACTTCGCCAGCCCCACGCCCAAAGGCTATAGCCCACCCTTTTTCGGGCATTTTTCCGCTGGACGAACTTGCGGCCCCGGACTTCGGGCTCTCGTTTTTGGGCGCCGCTGTGCCCATGGCATATTTTTGGCACACGGAGGGGGCACGCAAAGTCTCGCCCCATTCCGAGTCCGACGGATGAACTTCGCCAGCCCCACGCCCAAAGGCTATAGCCGACCCTTTTTTTGGGCATTTTTCCGCTGGACGAACTTGTGGCCCCGGGCTTCGGGCTCTCGTTTTTGGGCGCCGCTGTGCCCATGGCCTATTTTTGGCACACGGAGGGGGCACGCAAAGTCTCGCCCCATTCCGAGTCCGGCGGACGAACTTCGCCAGCCCCACGCCCAAAGGCTATAGCCCACCCTTTTTTGGGCATTTTTCCGCTGGACGAACTTGGGGCCCCGGACTTCGGGCGCTCGTTTTTGGGCGCGGCTGTGTCCGCGGCCTATTTTTGGCACACGGAGGGGGCACGCAAAGTCTCGCCCCATTCCGAGTCCGGCGGACGAACTTCGCCAGCCCCACGCCCAAAGGCTATAGCCCACCCCTTTTTTGGGCATTTTTTCCGCTGGACGAACTTGGGGCCCCGGACTTCGGGCGCTCGTTTTTGGGCGCGGCTGTGTCCGCGGCCTATTTTTGGCACACGGAGGGGGCACGCAAAGTCTCGCCCCATTCCGAGTCCGGAGGATGAACTTCGCCAGCCCCACGCCCCAAAGGCTATAGCCCAACGTTTTTTGGGCATTTTTCCGCTGGACGAACTTGGGGCCCCCGGACTTCGGGCGCTCGTTTTTGGCCGCCGCTGTGCCCATGGCCTATTTTTTGGCACACGGAGGGGGCACGCAAAGTATCGGCCCATTACGAGTCCGGCGGACGAACTTCGCCAGCCCCACGCCCAAAGGCTATAGCCCACCGTTTTTTGGGCATTTTTCCGCTGGGACGAACTTGGGGCCCCGGACTTCGGGCTCTCGTTTTTGGGCGCCGCTGTGCCCATGGCCTATTTTTGGCACACGGAGGGGGCTCGGAAAGTCTCGTCCCATTCCGAGTCCGGCGGACGAACTTCGCCAGCCCCACGCCCAAAGGCTATAGCCCACCGTTTTTTGGGCATTTTTTCCGCTGGAGGAACTTGGGGCCCCGGACTTCGGGCTCTCGTTTTTGGGCGCCGCTGTGCCCATGGCCTATTTTTGGCACACGGAGGGGGCACGCAAAGTCTCGCCCCATTCCGAGTCCGGCGGACGAACTTCGCCAGCCCCACGCCCCAAGGCTATAGCCCAACGTTTTTTGGGCATTTTTTCCGCTGGACGAACTTGGGGCCCCGGACTTTGGGCCCTCGTTTTTGGACGCCGCTGTGCCCATGGCCTATTTTTGGCACACGGAGGGGGCACGCAAAGTATCGGCCCATTACGAGTCCGGCGGACGAACTTCGCCAGCCCCACGCCCAAAGGCTATAGCCCACCGTTTTTTGGGCATTTTTTCCGCTGACGAACTTGGGGCCCCGGGCTTCGGGCTCTCGTTTTTGGGCGCCGCTGTGCCCATGGGCCTATTTTTGGCACACGGAGGGGGGCACGCAAAGTCTCGTCCCATTCCGAGTCCGGCGGACGAACTTCGCCAGCCCAACGCCCAAAGGCTATAGCCCACCGTTTTTTGGGCATTTTTTCCGCTGGAGGAACTTGGGGCCCCGGACTTCGGGCTCTCGTTTTTGGACGCCGCTGTGCCCGCGGCCTATTTTTGGCACACGGAGGGGGCACGCAAAGTCTCGCCCCATTCCGAGTCCGGAGGACGAACTTCGCCAGCCCCACGCCCCAAGGCTATAGCCCAACGTTTTTTGGGCATTTTTTCCGCTGGACGAACTTGGGGCCCCGGACTTCGGGCGCTCGTTTTTGGGCGTCGCTCTGCCCATGGCTTATTTTTGGCACACGGAGGGGGCACGCAAAGTATCGGCCCATTACGAGTCCGGCGGACGAACTTCGCCAGCCCCACGCCCAAAGGCTATAGCCCACCGTTTTTTTGGGCATTTTTCCGCTGGACGAACTTGGGGCCCCGGACTTCGGGCTCTCGTTTTTGGGCGCCGCTGTGCCCATGGCCTATTTTTGGCACACGGAGGGGGCACGCAAAGTCTCGTCCCATTTCCGAGTCCGGCGGACGAACTTCGCCAGCCCCACGCCCAAAGGCTATAGCCCACCGTTTTTTGGGCATTTTTCCGCTGGACGAACTTGGGGCCCCGGGCTTCGGGCTCTCGTTTTTGGGCGCCGCTGTGCCCATGGCCTATTTTTGGCACACGGAGGGTGCACGCAAAGTCTCGTCCCATTCCGAGTCCGGCGGACGAACTTCGCCAGCCCCACGCCCAAAGGCTATAGCCCACCGTTTTTTGGGCATTTTTCCGCTGGAGGAACTTGGGGCCCCGGACTTCGGGCTCTCGTTTTTGGACGCCGCTGTGCCCGCGGCCTATTTTTGGCACACGGAGGGGGCACGCAAAGTCTCGCCCCATTCCGAGTCCGGAGGACGAACTTCGCCAGCCCCACGCCCCAAGGCTATAGCCCAACGTTTTTTGGGCATTTTTTCCGCTGGACGAACTTGGGGCCCCGGACTTCGGGCGCTCGTTTTTGGGCGCCGCTCTGCCCATGGCTTATTTTTGGCACACGGAGGGGGCACGCAAAGTATCGGCCCATTACGAGTCCGGCGGACGAACTTCGCCAGCCCCACGCCCAAAGGCTATAGCCCACCGTTTTTTGGGCATTTTTCCGCTGGACGAACTTGGGGCCCCGGACTTCGGGCTCTCGTTTTTTGGGCGCCGCTGTGCCCATGGCCTATTTTTGGCACACAGAGGGGGCACGCAAAGTCCTCGTCCCATTCCGAGTCCGGCGGACGAACTTCGCCAGCCCCACGCCCAAAGGCTATAGCCCACCGTTTTTTGGGCATTTTTTCCGCTGGAGGAACTTGGGGCCCCCGGACTTCGGGCTCTCGTTTTTGGGCGCCGCTGTGCCCATGGCCTATTTTTGGCACACGGAGGGGGCACGCAAAGTCTCGCCCCATTCCGAGTCCGGCGGACGAACTTCGCCAGCCCCACGCCCCAAGGCTATAGCCCAACGTTTTTTGGGCATTTTTCCGCTGGACGAACTTGGGGCCCCGGACTTTGGGCGCTCGTTTTTGGGCGCGGCTGTGCCCGCGGCCTATTTTTGGCACACGGAGGGGGCACGCAAAGTCTCGGCCCATTCCGAGTCCGGCGGACGAACTTCGCCAACCCCGCGCCCCAAGGCTATAGCCCACCGTTTTTTGGGCATTTTTTCCGCTGGACGAACTTGGGGCCCCGGGCTTCGGGCGCTCGTTTTTGGGCGCGGCTGTGCCCGCGGCCTATTTTTGGCACACGGAGGGGGCACGCAAAGTCTTCGCCCATTCCGAGTCCGGCGGACGAACTTCGCCAGCCCCACGCCCCAAGGCTATAGCCCACCGTTTTTTGGGCATTTTTCCGCGGGAAGAACTTGGGGCCCCGGACTTCGGGCGCTCGTTTTTGGACGCGGCTGTGTCCGCGGCCTATTTTTGGCACACGGAGGGGGCACGCAAAGTCTTGGCCCATTCCGAGTCCGGCGGACGAACTTCGCCAGCCCCACGCCCCAAGGCTATAGCCCACCGTTTTTTTGGGCATTTTTCCGCTGGAGGAACTTGGGGCCCCGGACTTCGGGCTCTCGTTTTTGGGCGCCGCTGTGCCCATGGCCTATTTTTGGCACACGGAGGGGGCACGCAAAGTCTCGCCCCATTCCGAGTCCGGCGGACGAACTTCGCCAGCCCCACGCCCCAAGGCTATAGCCCAACGTTTTTTGGCATTTTTCCGCTGGACGAAACTTGGGGCCCCGGACTTTGGGCGCTCGTTTTTGGGCGCCGCTGTGCCCATGGCCTATTTTTGGCACACGGAGGGGGCACGCAAAGTATCGGCCCATTACGAGTCCGGCGGATGAACTTCGCCAGCCCCACGCCCAAAGGCTATAGCCCACCGTTTTTTGGGCATTTTTTCCGCTGGACGAACTTGGGGCCCCGGGCTTCGGGCTCTCGTTTTTGGGCGCCGCTGTGCCCATGGCCTATTTTTGGCACACGGAGGGGGTACGCAAAGTCTCACCCCATTCCGAGTCCGGGCGGACGAACTTCGCCAGCCCCACGCCCAAAGGCTATAGCCCACCCTTTTTTGGGCATTTTTCCGCTGGACGAACTTGCGGCCCCGGACTTAGGGCGCTCGTTTTTGGGCGCGGCTGTGTCCGCGGCCTATTTTTGGCACACGGAGGGGGCACGCAAAGTCTCGGCCCATTCCGAGTCCGGAGGACGAACTTCGCCAGCCCCACGCCCCAAGGCTATAGCCCAACGTTTTTTGGGCATTTTTCTGCTGGACGAACTTGGGGCCCCGGACTTCGGGCGCATCGTTTTTGGGCGCCGCTGTGCCCATGGCCTATTTTTGGCGCACGGAGGGGGCACGCAAAGTATCGGCCCATTCCGAGTCCGGCGGACGAACTTCGCCAGCCCCACGCCCAAAGGCTATAGCCCCACCGTTTTTTGGGCATTTTTTCCGCTGGACGAACTTGGGGCCCCCGGACTTCGGGCTCTCGTTTTTGGGCGCCGCTGTGCCCATGGCCTATTTTTGGCACACGGAGGGGGCACACAAAGTCTCGTCCCATTCCGAGTCCGGCGGACGAACTTCGCCAGCCCCACGCCCAAAGGCTATAGCCCACCGTTTTTTGGGCATTTTTCCGCTGGAGGAACTTGGGGCCCCGGACTTCGGGCTCTCGTTTTTTGGGCGCCGCTGTGCCCATGGCCTATTTTTGGCACACGGAGGGGGCACGCAAAGTCTCGCCCCATTCCGAGTCCGGCGGACGAACTTCGCCAGCCCCACGCCCAAAGGCTATAGCCCACCCTTTTTTGGGCATTTTTTCCGCTGGACGAACTTGGGGCCCCGGACTTCGGGAGCTCGTTTTTGGGCGCGGCTGTGCCCGCGACCTATTTTTTGGTACACGGAGGGGGCACGCAAAGTCTCGGCCCATTCCGAGTCCGGCGGACGAACTTCGCCAGCCCCCACGCCCCAAGGCTATAGCCCAACGTTTTTTTGGGCATTTTTCCGCTGGACGAACTTGGGGCCCCGGACTTCGGGCGCTCGTTTTTGGGCGCCGCTGTGTCCATGGCCTATTTTTGGCACACGGAGGGGGCACGCAAAGTATCGGCCCATTCCGAGTCCGGCGGACGAACTTCGCCAGCCCCACGCCCAAAGGTTATAGCCCACCGTTTTTTGGGCATTTTTCCGCTGGACGAAATGGGGCCCCGGACTTCGGGCTCTCGTTTTTGGGCGCCGCTGTGCCCATGGCCTATTTTTGGCACACGGAGGGGGCACGCAAAGTCTCGTCCATTTCCGAGTCCGGCGGACGAACTTCGCCAGCCCCACGCCCAATAGGCTATAGCCCACCGTTTTTTGGGCATTTTTCCACTGGAGGAACTTGGGGCCCCGGACTTCGGGCTCTCGTTTTTGGGCGCCGCTGTGCCCATGGCCTATTTTTGGCACACGGAGGGGGCACGCAAAGTCTCGCCCCATTCCGAGTCCGGCGGACGAACTTCGCCAGCCCCACGCCCAAAGGCTATAGCCCACCCTTTTTTGGGCATTTTTCCGCTGGACGAACTTGGGGCCCCGGACTTCGGGAGCTCGTTTTTTGGGTGCGGCTGTGCCCGCGACCTATTTTTGGTACACGGAGGGGGCACGCAAAGTCTCGTCCCATTCCGAGTCCGGCGGACGAACTTCGCCAGCCCCAAGCCCCAAGGCTATAGCCCAACGTTTTTTGGGCATTTTTTCCGCTGGACGAACTTGGGGCCCCGGACTTCGGGCGCTCGTTTTTGGGCGCGGCTGTGCCCGCGGCCTATTTTTGACACATGGAGGGGGCACGCAAAGTCTCGGCCCATTCCGAGTCCGGCGGACGAACTTCGCCAACCCCCACGCCCCAAGGCTATAGCCCACCGTTTTTTGGGCATTTTTTCCGCTGGACGAACTTGGGGCCCCGGACTTCGGGCGCTCGTTTTTGGGCGCGGCTGTGCCCGCGGCCTATTTTTGGCACACGGAGGGGGCACGCAAAGTCTTGGCCCATTCCGAGTCCGGCGGACGAACTTCGCCAGCCCCACGCCCCAAGGCTATAGCCCACCGTTTTATGGGCATTTTTCCGCTGGACGAACTTGGGGCCCCGGACTTCGGGCGCTCGTTTTTGGGCGCCGCTGTGACCATGGCCTATTTTTGGCACACGGAGGGGGCACGGAAAGTATCGGCCCATTCCGAGTCCGGCGGACGAACTTCGCGAGCCCCACGCCCAAAGGCTATAGCCCACCCTTTTTTGGGCATTTTTCCGCTGGACGAACTTGGGGCCCCGGACTTCGGGAGCTCGTTTTTGGGCGCGGCTGTGCCCGCGGCCTATTTTTGGCACACCGGAGGGGGCATGCAAAGTCTCGGCCCATTCCGAGTCCGGCGGACGAACTTCGCCAGCCCCACGCCCCAAGGCTATAGCCCACCCTTTTTTGGGCATTTTTCCGCTGGACGAACTTGGGGCCCCGGACTTCGGGCGCTCGTTTTTGGGCGCCGCTGTGCCCGCGGCGTATTTTTGGCACACGGAGGGGTCACGCAAAGTCTCGCCCCATTCCGAGTCCCGCGGACGAACTTCGCCAGCCCCACGCCCAAAGGCTATAGCCCACCCTTTTTTGGGCATTTTCCGCTGGACGAACTTGGGGCCCCGGACTTCGGGCGCTCGATTTTGGGAGCGGCTGTGTCCGTGGCCTATTTTTGGCACACGGAGGGGGCACGCAAAGTTTCGGCCCATTCCGTGTCCGGCGGACGAACTTCGCCCGCCCCACGCCCCAAGGCTATAGCCCACCGTTTTTTGGGCATTTTTCCGCTGGACGAACTTGAGGCCCCAGACTTCGGGCACTCGTTATTGGGCGCCGCTGTGCCCATGGCCTATTTTTGGCACACGGAGGGGGCACGCAAAGTATCGGCCCATTCCGAGTCCGGCGGACGAACTTCGCCAGCCCCACACCCAAAGGCTATAGCCCACCGTTTTTTGGGCATTTTTCCGCTGGACGAACTTGGGGCCCCGGACTTCGGGCACCTCGTTTTTGGGACCCGCTGTGCCCATGGCCTATTTTTGGCACACGGAGGGGGCACGCAAAGTCTCGCCCCATTCCGAGTCCGGCGGACGAACTTCGCCAGCCCCACGCCCAAAGGCTATAGCCCACCCTTTTTTGGGCATTTTTCCGCTGGACGAACTCGGGGCACCGGACTTCGGGCGCTCGTTTTTGGGCGCGGCTGTGCCCGCGGCCTATTTTTGGCACATGGAGGGGGCACGCAAAGTCTCGGCCCATTCCGAGTCCGGCGGACGAACTTCGCCAGCCCCACGCCCCAAGGCTATAGCCCAACGTTTTTTGGGCATTTTTCCGCTGGACGAACTTGGGGCCCCAGACATCGGGTGCTCGTTTTTGGGCGCGGCTGTGCCCGCGGCCTATTTTTAGCACACGGAGGGGGCACGCAAAGTCTCAGCCCATTCCGAGTCCAGCGGACGAACTTCGCCAGCCCCACGCCCCAAGGCTATAGCCCACCGTTTTTTTGGGCATTTTTTCCGCTGGACAAAACGTGGGGCCCCGGACTTCGGGCGCTCGTTTTTGGGCGCGGCTGTGCCCGCGGCCTATTTTTGGCACACGGAGGGGGCATGCAAAGTCTCGGCCCATTCCGAGTCCGGCGGACTAACTTCGCCAGCCCCACGCCCCAAGGCTATAGCCCACCCTTTTTTGGGCATTTTTCCGCTGGACGAACTTGGGGCCCCGGACTTCGGGCGCTCGTTTTTGGGCGCCGCTGTGCCCGCGGCGTATTTTTGGCACACGGAGGGGTCACGCAAAGTCTCGCCCCATTCCGAGTCCCGCGGACGAAGTTCGCCAGTCCCACGCCCAAAGGCTATAGCCCACCCTTTTTTGGGCATTTTTTCCGCTGGACCAACTTGGGGCCCCGGACTTCGGGCGCTCGTTTTTTGGCGCGGCTGTGCCCGCGGCCTATATTTGGCACACGGAGGGGGCACGCAAAGTTTCGGCCCATTCCGAGTCCGGCGGACGAACTTCGCCAGCCCCACGCCCCAAGGCTATAGCCCAACGTTTTTTGGGCATTTTTCCGCTGGACGAATTTGGGGCCCCAGACTTCGGGTGCTCGTTTTTGGGCGCAGCTGTGCCCGCGGCCTATTTTTGGCACACGGAGGGGGCACGCAAAGTCTCGGCCCATTCCGAGTCCGGCGGACGAACTTCGCCAGCCCCACGCCCCAAGGCTATAGCCCAACGTTTTTTGGGCATTTTTCCGCTGGACGAACTTGGGGCCCCAGACTTCGGGTGCCTGTTTTTTGGGCGCAGCTGTGCCCGCGGCCTATATTTGGCACACGGAGGGGGCACGCAAAGTCTCAGCCCATTCCGAGTCCGGCGGACGAACTTCGCCAGCCCCACGCCCCAAGGCTATAGCCCACCGTTTTTTGGGCATTGTTCCGCTGGACAAACGTGGGGCCCCGGACTTCGGGCGCTCGTTTTTGGGCGCGGCTGTGTCCGCGGCCTATTTTTGGCACACGGAGGGGGCATGCAAAGTCTCGGCCCATTCCGAGTCCGGCGGACTAACTTCGCCAGCCCGACGCCCCAAGGCTATAGCCCACCCTTTTTTGGGCATATTTCCGCTGGACGAACTTGGGGCCCCCGGACTTCGGGCGCTCGTTTTTGGGCGCCGCTTTGTCCGCGGTGTATTTTTGGCACACGGAGGGGTCACGCAAAGTCTCGCCCCATTCCGAGTCCCGCGGACGAACTTCGCCAGCCCCACGCCCCAAGGCTATAGCCCACCGTTTTTTGGGCATTTTTCCGCTGGACAAACGTGGGGCCCCGGACTTCGGGCGCTCGTTTTTGGGCGCGGCTGTGCCCGCGGCCTATTTTTGGCACACGGAGGGGGCATGCAAAGTCTCGGCCCATTCCGAGTCCGGCGGACTAACTTCGCCAGCCCCACGCCCCAAGGCTATAGCCCACCCTTTTTTGGGCATTTTTTCCGCTGGACGAACTTGGGGCCCCGGACTTCGGGCGCTCGTTTTTGGGCGCCGCTGTGCCCGCGGCGTATTTTTGGCACACGGAGGGGTCACGCAAAGTCTCGCCCCATTCCGAGTCCCGCGGACGAAGTTCGCCAGTCCCACGCCCAAAGGCTATAGCCCACCCTTTTTTGGGCATTTTTCCGCTGGACCAACTTGGGGCCCCGGACTTCGGGCGCTCGTTTTTTGGCGCGGCTGTGCCCGCGGCCTATATTTGGCACACGGAGGGGGCACGCAAAGTTTCGGCCCATTCCGAGTCCGGCGGACGAACTTCGCCAGCCCCACGCCCCAAGGCTATAGCCCAACGTTTTTTGGGCATTTTTCCGCTGGACGAATTTGGGGCCCCAGACTTCGGGTGCTCGTTTTTGGGCGCAGCTGTGCCCGCGGCCTATTTTTGGCACACGGAGGGGGCACGCAAAGTCTCGGCCCATTCCGAGTCCGGCGGACGAACTTCGCCAGCCCCACGCCCCAAGGCTATAGCCCAACGTTTTTTGGGCATTTTTCCGCTGGACGAACTTGGGGCCCCAGACTTCGGGTGCCTGTTTTTGGGCGCAGCTGTGCCCGCGGCCTATATTTGGCACACGGAGGGGGCACGCAAAGTCTCAGCCCATTCCGAGTCCGGCGGACGAACTTCGCCAGCCCACGCCCCAAGGGCTATAGCCCACCGTTTTTTGGGCATTGTTCCGCTGGACAAACGTGGGGCCCCGGACTTCGGGCGCTCGTTTTTTGGGCGCGGCTGTGTCCGCGGCCTATTTTTGGCACACGGAGGGGGGCATGCAAAGTCTCGGCCCATTCCGAGTCCGGCGGACTAACTTCGCCAGCCCGACGCCCCAAGGCTATAGCCCACCCTTTTTTGGGCATATTTCCGCTGGACGAACTTGGGGGCCCCGGACTATCGGGCGCTCGTTTTTGGGCGCCGCTTTGTCCGCGGTGTATTTTTGGGCACACGGAGGGGTCACGCAAAGTCTCGCCCCATTCCGAGTCCCCGCGGACGAACTTCGCCAGCCCCACGCCCAAAGGCTATAGCCCACCCTTTTATGGGCATTTTTCCGCTGGACGAACTTGGGGCCCCGGACTTCGGGCGCTCGTTTTTTGGCGCGGCTGTGCCCGCGGCCTATATTTGGCACACGGAGGGGGCACGCAAAGTTTCGGCCCATTCCGAGTCCGGCGGGACGAACTTCGCCAGCCCCACGCCCCAAGGCTATAGCCCACCGTTTTTTGGGCATTTTTCCGCTGGACGAACTTGAGGCCCCGGACTTCGGGCGCTCGTTATTGGGCGCCGCTGTGCCCATGGCCTATTTTTGGCACACGGAGGGGGCACGCAGAGTATCGACCCATTCCGAGTCCGGCGGACGAACTTCGCCAGCCCCACGCCCAAAGGCTATAGCCCACCGTTTTTTGGGCATTTTTCCGCTGGACGAACTTGGGGCCCCCGGACTTCGGGCTCTCATTTTTGGGGCGCCGCTGTGCCCATGGCCTATTTTTGGCACACGGAGGGGGGCACGCAAAGTATCGGCCCATTCCGAGTCCGGCGGACGAACTTCGCCAGCCCCACGCCCAAAGGCTATAGCCCACCCTTTGTTGGGCATTTTTTCCGCTGGACGAACTTGGGGTCCCGGACTGCGGGCGCTCGTTTTTTGGGCGCGGCTGTGCCCGCGGCCTATTTTTGGCACACGGAGGGGGGCACGCAAACTCTCGGCCCATTCCGAGTCCGGCGGACTCACTTCGCCAGCCCCCACGCCCCAAGGCTATAGCACACACGTTTTTTGGGCATTTTTCCGCTGGACGAACTTGGGGCCCCAGGCTTCGGGTGCTCGTTTTTGGGCGCGGCTGTGCCCGCGGCCTATTTTTGGCACACGGAGGGGGCACGCAAAGTCTCAGCCCATTCCGAGTCCGGCGGACGAACTTCGCCAGCCCCACGCCCCAAGGCTATAGCCCACCGTTTTTTTGGGCATTTTTCCGCTGGACAAACGTGGGGGCCCGCGGACTTCGGGCGCTCGTTTTTGGGCGCGGCTGTGCCCATGGCCTATTTTTGGCACACGGAGGGGGCACGCAAAGTATCGGGCCCATTCCGAGTCCGGCGGACGAACTTCGCCAGCCCCACGCCCCAAGGCTATAGCCCACCCTTTTTTGGGCATTTTTCCGCTGGCGACGAACTTGGGGCCACCGGACTTTGGGCGCTCGTTTTTTGGCGCGGCTGTGCCCGCGGCCTATATTTGGCACACGGAGGGGGCACGCAAAGTTTCGGCCCATTCCGAGTCCGGCGGACGAACTTCGCCAGCCCCACGCCCCAAGGCTATAGCCCACCGTTTTTTGGGCATTTTTCCGCTGGACGAACTTGAGGCCCCGGACTTCGGGTGCTCGTTATTGGGCGCCGCTGTGCCCATGGCCTATTTTTGGCACACGGAGGGGGCACGCAAAGTATCGGCCCATTCGAGTCCGGCGGACGAACTTCGCCAGCCCCACACCCAAAGGCTATAGCCCACCGTTTTTTGGGCATTTTTCCGCTGGACGAACTTGGGGCACCGGACTTCGGTGCGCTCGTTTTTGGGCGCGGCTGTGCCCGCGGCCTATTTTTGGCACATGGAGGGGGCACGCAAAGTCTCGGCCCATTCCGAGTCCGGCGGACGAACTTCGCCAGCCCCACGCCCCAAGGCTATAGCCCAACGTTTTTTTGGCATTTTTCCGCTGGACGAACTTGGGGCCCCGGACTTCGGGTGCTCGTTTTTGGGCGCGGCTGTGCCCGCGGCCTATTTTTGGCACACGGAGGGGGGCACGCAAAGTCTCAGCCCATTCCGAGTCCGGCGGAACGAACTTCGCCAGCCCCACGCCCCAAGGCTATAGCCCACCGTTTTTTTGGGCATTTTTCCGCTGGACAAACGTGGGGGCCCCGGACTTCGGGCGCTCGTTTTTGGGCGCGGCTGTGCCCGCGGCCTATTTTTGGCACACAGAGGGGGCATGCAAAGTCTCGGCCCATTCCGAGTCCGGCAGACTAACTTCGCCAGCCCCACGCCCCAAGGGCTATAGCCCACCCTTTTTTGGGCATTTTTTCCGCTGGACGAACTTGGGGCACCGGACTTCGGGCGCTCGTTTTTTAGGCGCGGCTGTGCCCGCGGCCTATTTTTGGCACATGGGAGGGGGCACGCAAAGTCTCGGCCCATTCCGAGTCCGGCGGGACGAACTTCGCCAGCCCCACGCCCCAAGGCTATAGCCCAAGCTTTTTTGGGCATTTTTCCGCTGGACGAACTTGGGGCCCCGGACTTCGGGTGCTCGTTTTTGGGCGCGGCTGTGCCCGCGGCCTATTTTTGGCACACGGAGGGGGCACGCAAAGTCTCAGCCCATTCCGAGTCCGGCGGACGAACTTCGCCAGCCCCACGCCCCAAGGCTATAGCCCACCGTTTTTTGGGCATTTTTCCGCTGGACAAACGTGGGGCCCCGGACTTCGGGCGCTCGTTTTTGGGCGCGGCTGTGCCCGCGGCCTATTTTTGGCACACAGAGGGGGCATGCAAAGTCTCGGCCCATTCCGAGTCCGGCGGACGAACTTCGCCAGCCCTTCGCCCCAAGGCTATAGCCCACCCTTTTTTGGGCATTTTTCCGCTGGACGAACTTAGGGCCCCGGACTTCGGGACCTCGTTTTTGGGCGCCGCTGTGCCCATGGCCTATTTTTGGCACACGGAGGGGGAACGCAAAGTCTCGCCCCATTCCGAGTCCGGAGGAAGAACTTCGCCAGCCCCAAGCCCAAAGGAGCCCACCCTTTTTTGGGCATTTTTCCGCTGGACGAACTTGGGGCCCCGGACTTCGGGCGCTCGTTTTTGGGCGCGGCTGTGCCCGCGGCCTATTTTTGGCACACGGAGGGGGCACGCAAAGTCTCGGCCCATTCCGAGTCCGGCGGACGAACTTCGCCAGCCCCACGCCCCAAGGCTATAGCCCACCGTTTTTTGGGCATTTTTCCGCTGGACAAACGTGGGGCCCCGGACTTCGGGCGCTCGTTTTTGGGCGCGGCTGTGCCCGCGGCCTATTTTTGGCACACGGAGGGGGCATACAAAGTCTCGGCCCTTTCCGAGTCCGGCGGACGAACTTCGCCAGCCCCACGCCCCAAGGCTATAGCCCACCCTTTTTTGGGCATTTTTCCGCTGGACGAACTTGGGGCCCCGGACTTCGGGACCTCGTTTTTGGGCGCCGCTGTGCCCATGGCCTATTTTTGGCACACGGAGGGGGCATGCAAAGTCTCGGCCCATTCCGAGTCCGGAGGAAGAACTTCACCAGCCCCAAGCCCAAAGGCTATAGCCCACCCTTTTTTGGGCATTTTTCCGCTGGACGAACTTGGGGCCCCGGACTTCGGGCGCTCGTTTTTGGGCGCGGCTGTGGCCGCGGCCTATTTTTGGCACACGGAGGGGGCACGCAAAGTCTCGGCCCATTCCGAGTCCGGCGGACGAACTTCGCCAGCCCCACGCCCCAAGGCTATAGCCCACCGTTTTTTGGGCATTTTTTCGCTGGACGAACTTGGGGCCCCGGACTTCGGGCACTCGTTTTTGGGCGCGGCTGTGCCCGCGGCCTATTTTTGGCACACGGAGGGGGCACGCAAAGGCTCGCCCCATTCCGAGTCCGGCGGACAAACTTCGCCAGCCCCACTCCCAAAGGCTATAGCCCACCCTTTTTTGGGCATTTTTCCGCTGGACGAACTTGGGGCCCCGGGCTTCGGGCGCTCGTTTTTGGGCGCCGCTGTGCCCATGGCCTATTTTTGGCACACGGAGGGGGCACGCAAAGTCTCGCCCCATTCGGAGTGCGGCGAACGAAATTCGCCAACCCCAAGCCCAAAGGCTATAGCCCACCCTTTTTTGGGCATTTTTCCGCTGGACGAACTTGGGGCCCCGGACTTCGGGCGCTCGTTTTTGGGCGCGGCTGTGCCCGCGGCCTATTTTTGGCACACGGAGGGGGCACGCAAAGTCCCGGCCCATTCCGAGTCCGGCGGACGAACTTCGCCAGCCCCACTCCCAAAGGCTATAGCCCACCCTTTTTTGGGCATTTTTCCGCTGGACGAACTTGGGGCCCCGGGCTTCGGGCGCTCGTTTTTGGGCGCCGCTGTGCCCATGGCCTATTTTTGGCACACGGAGGGGGCACGCAAAGTCTCGCCCCATTCCGAGTCCGGCGGACGAACTTCGCCAGCCCCACGCCCCAAGGCTATAGCCCACCGTTTTTTGGGCATTTTTCCGCTGGACGAACTTGGGGCCCCGGACTTCGGGCACTCGTTTTTGGGCGCGGCTGTGCCCGCGGCCTATTTTTGGCACACGGAGGGGGCACGCAAAGGCTCGCCCCATTCCGAGTCCGGCGGACAAATTTCGCCAGCCCCACTCCCAAAGGCTATAGCCCACCCTTTTTTGGGCATTTTTCCGCTGGACGAACTTGGGGCCCCGGGCTTCGGGCGCTCGTTTTTGGGCGCCGCTGTGCCCATGGCCTATTTTTGGCACACGGAGGGGGCACGCAAAGTCTCGCCCCATTCTGAGTGCGGCGAACGAAATTCGCCAACCCCAAGCCCAAAGGCTATAGCCCACCCTTTTTTGGGCATTTTTCCGCTGGACGAACTTGGGGCCCCGGACTTCGGGCGCTCGTTTTTGGGCGCGGCTGTGCCCGCGGCCTATTTTTGGCACACGGAGGGGGCACGCAAAGTCCCGGCCCATTCCGAGTCCGGCGGACGAACTTCGCCAGCCCCACTCCCAAAGGCTATAGCCCACCCTTTTTTGGGCATTTTTCCGCTGGACGAACTTGGGGCCCCGGGCTTCGGGCGCTCGTTTTTGGGCGCCGCTGTGCCCATGGCCTATTTTTGGCACACGGAGGGGGCACGCAAAGTCTCGCCCCATTCCGAGTCCGGCGGACGAACTTCGCCAGCCCCACGCCCCAAGGCTATAGCCCACCGTTTTTTGGGCATTTTTCCGCTGGACGAACTTGGGGCCCCGGACATCGGGCACTCGTTTTTGGGCACCGCTGTGCCCATGGCCTATTTTTGCCACACGGAGGGGGCACGCAAAGGCTCGCCCCATTCCGAGTCCGGCGGACGAACTTCGCCAGCCCCACGCCCAAAGGCTATAGCCCACCCTTTTTGGGCATTTTTCCGCTGGACGAACTTGGGGCCCCGGGCTTCGGGCGCTTGTTTTTGGGCGCCGCTGTGCCCATGGCCTATTTTTGGCACACGGAGGGGGCACGCAAAGTCTCGCCCCATTCTGAGTACGGCGGACGAAATTCACCAACCCCAAGCCCAAAGGCTATAGCCCACCCTTTTTTGGGCATTTTTCCGCTGGACGAACTTGGGGCCCCGGACTTCGGGCGCTCGTTTTTGGGCGCCGCTGTGCCCATGGACTATTTTTAGCACACGGAGGGGGCACGCAAAGTCTCGCCCCATTCCGAGTCTGGCGGACGAACTTCGCCAGCCCCACGCCCAAAGGCTATAGCCCACACATTTTTGGGCATTTTTCCGCTGGACGAACTTGGGGCCCCGAACTTCGGGCGCTCGTTTTTGGGCGCGGCTGTGCCCGCGGCCTATTTTTGGCACACGGAGGGGGCTCGCAAAGTCTCGCCCCATTCCGAGTCCGGCGGACGAACTTCGCCAGCCCCATGCCCCAAGGCTATAGCCCACACATTTTTGGGCATTTTTCCGCTGGACGAACTTGGGGACCCGGACTTCGGGCGCTCGTTTTTGGGCGCGGCTGTGCCCGCGGCCTATTTTTGGCACACGGAAGGGGCACGCAAAGTCTCGCCCCATTCCGAGTCCGGCGGACGAACTTCGCCAGCCCCACGCCCCAAGGCTATAGCCCACACATTTTTGGGCATTTTTCCGCTGGACGAACTTGGGGCCCCGGACTTCGGGCGCTCGTTTTTGGGCGCGGCTGTGCCCGCGGCCTATTTTTGGCACACGGAAGGGGCACGCAAAGTCTCGCCCCATTCCGAGTCCGGCGGACGAACTTCGCCAGCCCCACGCCCCAAGGCTATAGCCCACACATTTTTGGGCATTTTTCCGCTGGACGAACTTGGGGCCCCGGACTTCGGGCGCTCGTTTTTGGGCGCGGCTGTGCCCGCGGCCTATTTTTGGCACACGGAGGGGGCACGCAAAGTCTCGCCCCATTCCGAGTCCGGCGGACGAACTTCGCCAGCCCCACGCCCCAAGCCTATAGCCCACACATTTTTGGGCATTTTTCCGCTGGACGAACTTGGGGCCCCGGACTTCGGGCGCTCGTTTTTGGGCGCGGCTGTGCCCGCGGCCTATTTTTGGCACACGGAAGGGGCACGCAAAGTCTCGCCCCATTCCGAGTCCGGCGGACGAACTTCGCCAGCCCCACGCCCCAAGGCTATAGCCCACACATTTTTGGGCATTTTTCCGCTGGACGAACTTGGGGCCCCGGACTTCGGGCGCTCGTTTTTTGGCGCGGCTGTGCCCGCGGCCTATTTTTGGCACACGGAAGGGGCACGCAAAGTCTCGCCCCATTCCAAGTCCGGCGGACGAACTTCGCCAGCCCACGCCCCAAGGCTATAGCCCACACATTTTTGGGCATTTTTCCGCTGGACGAACTTGGGGCCCCGGACTTCGGGCGCTCGTTTTTGGGCGCGGCTGTGCCCGCGGCCTATTTTTGGCACACGGAAGGGGCACGCAACGTCTCGCCCCATTCCGAGTCCGGCGGACGAACTCTGCCAGCCCCACGCCCCAAGGCTATAGCCCACACATTTTTGGGCATTTTTCCGCTGGACGAACTTGGGGCCCCGGACTTCGGGCGCTCGTTTTTGGGCGCGGCTGTGCCCGCGGCCTATTTTTGGCACACGGAAGGGGCACGCAAAGTCTCGCCCCATTCCGAGTCCGGCGGACGAACTTCGCCCGCCCCACGCCCCAAGGCTATAGCCCACACATTTTTGGGCATTTTTCCGCTGGACGAACTTGGAGCCCCGGACTTCGGGCGGTCGTTTTTGGGCGCGGCTGTGCCCGCGGCCTATTTTTGGCACACGGAAGGGGCACGCAAAGTCTCGCCCCATTCCGAGTGGGGCGGACGAACTTTGCCCGCCCCACGCCCCAAGGCTATAGCCCACACATTTTTGGGCATTTTTCCGCTGGACGAACTTGGGGCCCCGGACTTCGGGCGCTCGTTTTTGGGCGCGGCTGTGCCCGCGGCCTATTTTTGGCACACGGAAGGGGCACGCAAAGTCTCGCCCCATTCCGAGTCCGGCGGACGAACTTCGCCAGCCCCACGCCCCAAGGCTATAGCCCACACATTTTTGGGCATTTTTCCGCTGGACGAACTTGGGGCCCCGGACTTCGGGCGCTCGTTTTTGGGCGCGGCTGTGCCCGCGGCCTATTTTTGGCACACGGAAGGGGCACGCAAAGTCTCGCCCCATTCCGAGTCCGGCGGACGAACTTCGCCAGCCCACGCCCCAAGGCTATAGCCCACACATTTTTGGGCATTTTTCCGCTGGACGAACTTGGGGCCCCGGACTTCGGGCGCTCGTTTTTGGGCGCGGCTGTGCCCGCGGCCTATTTTTGGCACACGGAAGGGGCACGCAACGTCTCGCCACATTCCGAGTCCGGCGGACGAACTCTGCCAGCCCCACGCCCCAAGGCTATAGCCCACACATTTTTGGGCATTTTTCCGCTGGACGAACTTGGGGCCCCGGACTTCGGGCGCTCGTTTTTGGGCGCGGCTGTGCCCGCGGCCTATTTTTGGCACACGGAAGGGGCACGCAAAGTCTCGCCCCATTCCGAGTCCGGCGGACGAACTTCGCCCGCCCCACGCCCCAAGGCTATAGCCCACACATTTTTGGGCATTTTTCCGCTGGACGAACTTGGGGCCCCGGACTTCGGGCGCTCGTTTTTGGGCGCGGCTGTGCCCGCGGCCTATTTTTGGCACACGGAGGGGGCACGCAAAGTCTCGCCCCATTCCGAGTCCGGCGGACGAACTTCGCCAGCCCCACGCCCCAAGGCTATAGCCCACACATTTTTGGGCATTTTTCCGCTGGACGAACTTGGGGCCCCGGACTTCGGGCGCTCGTTTTTGGGCGTGGCTGTGCCCGCGGCCTATTTTTGGCACACGGAAGGGGCACGCAAAGTCTCGCCCCATTCCGAGTCCGGCGGACGAACTTCGCCAGCCCCACGCCCCAAGGCTATAGCCCACACATTGGCCTATTTTTGGCACACGGAAGGGGCACGCAAAGTCTCGCCCAATTCCGAGTCCGGCGGACGAACTTCGCCAGCCCCACGCCCCAAGGCTATAGCCCACACATTTTTGGGCATTTTTCCGCTGGACGAACTTGGGGCCCCGGACTTCGGGCGCTCGTTTTTGGGCGCGGCTGTGCCCGCGGCCTATTTTTGGCACACGGAAGGGGCACGCAAAGTCTCGCCCCATTCCGAGTCCGGCGGACGAACTTCGCCAGCCCACGGCCCAAGGCTATAGCCCACACATTTTTGGGCATTTTTCCGCTGGAAGAACTTGGGGCCCCGGACTTCGGGCGCTCGTTTTTGGGCGCGGCTGTGCCCGCGGCCTATTTTTCGCACACGGAAGGGGCACGCAAAGTCTCGCCCCATTCCGAGTCCGGCGGACGAACTTCGCCCGCCCCACGCCCGAAGGCTATAGCCCACACATTTTTGGGCATTTTTCCGCTGGACGAACTTGGGGCCCCGGACTTCGGGCGCTCGTTTTTGGGCGCGGCTGTGCCCGCGGCCTATTTTTGGCACACGGAGGGGGCACGCAAAGTCTCGCCCCATTCCGAGTCCGGCGGACGAACTTCGCCAGCCCCACGCCCCAAGGCTATAGCCCACACATTTTTGGGCATTTTTCCGCTGGACGAACTTGGGGCCCCGGGCTTCGGGCGCTCGTTTTTGGGCGCGGCTGTGCCCG
The DNA here is from genome assembly GCA_029618585.1 of Citrus australasica. Classification (NCBI taxonomy): domain Eukaryota; kingdom Viridiplantae; phylum Streptophyta; class Magnoliopsida; order Sapindales; family Rutaceae; genus Citrus; species Citrus australasica. The sequence goes on along the minus strand of JARCIV010000098.1, from coordinate 14,800 downwards.
CGGCCTATTTTTGGCGCACGGAAGGGGCACGCAAAGTCTCGCCCCATTCCGAGTCCGGCGGACGAACTTCGCCAGCCCCACGCCCCAAGGCTATAGCCCACACATTGGCCTATTTTTGGCACACGGAAGGGGCACGCAAAGTCTCGCCCCATTCCGAGTCCGGCGGACGAACTTCGCCAGCCCCACGCCCCAAGGCTATAGCCCACACATTTTTGGGCATTTTTCCGCTGGACGAACTTGGGGCCCCGGACTTCGGGCGCTCGTTTTTGGGCGCGGCTGTGCCCGCGGCCTATTTTTGGCACACGGAAGGGGCACGCAAAGTCTCGCCCCATTCCGAGTCCGGCGGACGAACTTCGCCAGCCCCACGCCCCAAGGCTATAGCCCACACATTTTTGGGCATTTTTCCGCTGGACGAACTTGGGGCCCCGGACTTCGGGCGCTCGTTTTTGGGCGCGGCTGTGCCCGCGGCCTATTTTTCGCACACGGAAGGGGCACGCAAAGTCTCGCCCCATTCCGAGTCCGGCGGACGAACTTCGCCAGCCCACGCCCCAAGGCTATAGCCCACACATTTTTGGGCATTTTTCCGCTGGACGAACTTGGGGCCCCGGACTTCGGGCGCTCGTTTTTGGGCGCGGCTGTGCCCGCGGCCTATTTTTGGCACACGGAAGGGGCACGCAACGTCTCGCCCCATTCCGAGTCCGGCGGACGAACTCTGCCAGCCCCACGCCCCAAGGCTATAGCCCACACATTTTTGGGCATTTTTCCGCTGGACGAACTTGGGGCCCCGGACTTCGGGCGCTCGTTTTTGGGCGCGGCTGTGCCCGCGGCCTATTTTTGGCACACGGAAGGGGCACGCAAAGTCTCGCCCCATTCCGAGTCCGGCGGACGAACTTCGCCCGCCCCACGCCCCAAGGCTATAGCCCACACATTTTTGGGCATTTTTCCGCTGGACGAACTTGGGGCCCCGGACTTCGGGCGCTCGTTTTTGGGCGCGGCTGTGCCCGCGGCCTATTTTTGGCACACGGAGGGGGCACGCAAAGTCTCGCCCCATTCCGAGTCCGGCGGACGAACTTCGCCAGCCCCACGCCCCAAGGCTATAGCCCACACATTTTTGGGCATTTTTCCGCTGGACGAACTTGGGGCCCCGGACTTCGGGCGCTCGTTTTTGGGCGTGGCTGTGCCCGCGGCCTATTTTTGGCACACGGAAGGGGCACGCAAAGTCTCGCCCCATTCCGAGTCCGGCGGACGAACTTCGCCAGCCGACGGCCCAAGGCTATAGCCCACACATTTTTGGGCATTTTTCCGCTGGAAGAACTTGGGGCCCCGGACTTCGGGCGCTCGTTTTTGGGCGCGGCTGTGCCCGCGGCCTATTTTTGGCACACGGAAGGGGCACGCAACGTCTCGCCCCATTCCGAGTCCGGCGGACGAACTCTGCCAGCCCCACGCCCCAAGGCTATAGCCCACACATTTTTGGGCATTTTTCCGCTGGACGAACTTGGGGCCCCGGACTTCGGGCGCTTGTTTTTGGGCGCGGCTGTGCCCGCGGCCTATTTTTGGCACACGGAAGGGGCACGCAAAGTCTCGCCCCATTCCGAGTCCGGCGGACGAACTTCGCCCGCCCCACGCCCGAAGGCTATAGCCCACACATTTTTGGGCATTTTTCCGCTGGACGAACTTGGGGCCCCGGACTTCGGGCGCTCGTTTTTGGGCGCGGCTGTGCCCGCGGCCTATTTTTGGCACACGGAGGGGGCACGCAAAGTCTCGCCCCATTCCGAGTCCGGCGGACGAATTTCGCCAGCCCCACGCCCCAAGGCTATAGCCCACACATTTTTGGGCATTTTTCCGCTGGACGAACTTGGGGCCCCGGGCTTCGGGCGCTCGTTTTTGGGCGCGGCTGTGCCCGCGGCCTATTTTTGGCACACGGAAGGGGCACGCAAAGTCTCGCCCCATTCCGAGTCCGGCGGACGAACTTCGCCAGCCCCACGCCCCAAGGCTATAGCCCACACATTGGCCTATTTTTGGCACACGGAAGGGGCACGCAAAGTCTCGCCCCATTCCGAGTCCGGCGGACGAACTTCGCCAGCCCCACGCCCCAAGGCTATAGCCCACACATTTTTGGGCATTTTTCCGCTGGACGAACTTGGGGCCCCGGACTTCGGGCGCTCGTTTTTGGGCGCGGCTGTGCCCGCGGCCTATTTTTGGCACACGGAAGGGGCACGCAAAGTCTCGCCCCATTCCGAGTCCGGCGGACGAACTTCGCCAGCCCCACGCCCCAAGGCTATAGCCCACACATTTTTGGGCATTTTTCCGCTGGACGAACTTGGGGCCCCGGACTTCGGGCGCTCGTTTTTGGGCGCGGCTGTGCCCGCGGCCTATTTTTGGCACACGGAAGGGGCACGCAAAGTCTCGCCCCATTCCGAGTCCGGCGGACGAACTTCGCCAGCCCACGCCCCAAGGCTATAGCCCACACATTTTTGGGCATTTTTCCGCTGGACGAACTTGGGGCCCCGGACTTCGGGCGCTCGTTTTTGGGCGCGGCTGTGCCCGCGGCCTATTTTTGGCACACGGAAGGGCACGTAACGTCTCGCCCCATTCCGAGTCCGGCGGACGAACTCTGCCAACCCCACGCCCCAAGGCTATAGCCCACACATTTTTGCGCATTTTTCCGCTGGACGAACTTGGGGCCCCGGACTTCGGGCGCTCGTTTTTGGGCGCGGCTGTGCCCGCGGCCTATTTTTGGCACATGGAGGGGGCACGCAAAGTCTCGCCCCATTCCGAGTCCGGCGGACGAACTTCGCCAGCCCCACGCCCCAAGGCTATAGCCCACACATTTTTGGGCATTTTTCCGCTGGACGAACTTGGGGCCCCGGACTTCGGGCGCTCGTTTTTGGGCGCGGCTGTGCCCGCGGCCTATTTTTGGCACACGGAAGGGGCACGCAAAGTCTCGCCCCATTCCGAGTCCGGCGGACGAACTTCGCCAGCCCCACGCCCCAAGGCTATAGCCCACACATTGGCCTATTTTTGGCACACGGAAGGGGCACGCAAAGTCTCGCCCCATTCCGAGTCCGGCGGACGAACTTCGCCAGCCCCACGCCCCAAGGCTATAGCCCACACATTTTTGGGCATTTTTCCGCTGGACGAACTTGGGGCCCCGGACTTCGGGCGCTCGTTTTTGGGCGCGGCTGTGCCCGCGGCCTATTTTTGGCACACGGAAGGGGCACGCAAAGTCTCGCCCCATTCCGAGTTCGGCGGACGAACTTCGCCAGCCCACGCCCCAAGGCTATAGCCCACACATTTTTGGGCATTTTTCCGCTGGACGAACTTGGGGCCCCGGACTTCGGTCGCTCGTTTTTGGGCGCGGCTGTGCCCGCGGCCTATTTTTGGCACACGGAAGGGGCACGCAACGTCTCGCCCCATTCCGAGTCCGGCGGACGAACTCTGCCAGCCCCACGCCCCAAGGCTATAGCCCACACATTTTTGGGCATTTTTCCGCTGGACGAACTTGGGGCCCCGGACTTCGGGCGCTTGTTTTTGGGCGCGGCTGTGCCCGCGGCCTATTTTTGGCACACGGAAGGGGCACGCAAAGTCTCGCCCCATTCCGAGTCCGGCGGACGAACTTCGCCCGCCCCACGCCCGAAGGCTATAGCCCACACATTTTTGGGCATTTTTCCGCTGGACGAACTTGGGGCCCCGGACTTCGGGCGCTCGTTTTTGGGCGCGGCTGTGCCCGCGGCCTATTTTTGGCACACGGAGGGGGCACGCAAAGTCTCGCCCCATTCCGAGTCCGGCGGACGAATTTCGCCAGCCCCACGCCCCAAGGCTATAGCCCACACATTTTTGGGTATTTTTCCGCTGGACGAACTTGGGGCCCCGGGCTTCGGGCGCTCGTTTTTGGGCGCGGCTGTGCCCGCGGCCTATTTTTGGCACACGGAAGGGGCACGCAAAGTCTCGCCCCATTCCGAGTCCGGCGGACGAACTTCGCCAGCCCCACGCCCCAAGGCTATAGCCCACACATTGGCCTATTTTTGGCACACGGAAGGGGCACGCAAAGTCTCGCCCCATTCCGAGTCCGGCGGACGAACTTCGCCAGCCCCACGCCCCAAGGCTATAGCCCACACATTTTTGGGCATTTTTCCGCTGGACGAACTTGGGGCCCCGGACTTCGGGCGCTCGTTTTTGGGCGCGGCTGTGCCCGCGGCCTATTTTTGGCACACGGAAGGGGCACGCAAAGTCTCGCCCCATTCCGAGTCCGGCGGACGAACTTCGCCAGCCCCACGCCCCAAGGCTATAGCCCACACATTTTTGGGCATTTTTCCGCTGGACGAACTTGGGGCCCCGGACTTCGGGCGCTCGTTTTTGGGCGCGGCTGTGCCCGCGGCCTATTTTTGGCACACGGAAGGGGCACGCAAAGTCTCGCCCCATTCCGAGTCCGGCGGACGAACTTCGCCAGCCCACGCCCCAAGGCTATAGCCCACACATTTTTGGGCATTTTTCCGCTGGACGAACTTGGGGCCCCGGACTTCGGGCGCTCGTTTTTGGGCGCGGCTGTGCCCGCGGCCTATTTTTGGCACACGGAAGGGCACGTAACGTCTCGCCCCATTCCGAGTCCGGCGGACGAACTCTGCCAACCCCACGCCCCAAGGCTATAGCCCACACATTTTTGCGCATTTTTCCGCTGGACGAACTTGGGGCCCCGGACTTCGGGCGCTCGTTTTTGGGCGCGGCTGTGCCCGCGGCCTATTTTTGGCACATGGAGGGGGCACGCAAAGTCTCGCCCCATTCCGAGTCCGGCGGACGAACTTCGCCAGCCCCACGCCCCAAGGCTATAGCCCACACATTTTTGGGCATTTTTCCGCTGGACGAACTTGGGGCCCCGGACTTCGGGCGCTCGTTTTTGGGCGCGGCTGTGCCCGCGGCCTATTTTTGGCACACGGAAGGGGCACGCAAAGTCTCGCCCCATTCCGAGTCCGGCGGACGAACTTCGCCAGCCCCACGCCCCAAGGCTATAGCCCACACATTGGCCTATTTTTGGCACACGGAAGGGGCACGCAAAGTCTCGCCCCATTCCGAGTCCGGCGGACGAACTTCGCCAGCCCCACGCCCCAAGGCTATAGCCCACACATTTTTGGGCATTTTTCCGCTGGACGAACTTGGGGCCCCGGACTTCGGGCGCTCGTTTTTGGGCGCGGCTGTGCCCGCGGCCTATTTTTGGCACACGGAAGGGGCACGCAAAGTCTCGCCCCATTCCGAGTTCGGCGGACGAACTTCGCCAGCCCACGCCCCAAGGCTATAGCCCACACATTTTTGGGCATTTTTCCGCTGGACGAACTTGGGGCCCCGGACTTCGGTCGCTCGTTTTTGGGCGCGGCTGTGCCCGCGGCCTATTTTTGGCACACGGAAGGGGCACGCAACGTCTCGCCCCATTCCGAGTCCGGCGGACGAACTCTGCCAGCCCCACGCCCCAAGGCTATAGCCCACACATTTTTGGGCATTTTTCCGCTGGACGAACTTGGGGCCCCGGACTTCGGGCGCTCGTTTTTGGCCGCGGCTGTGCCCGCGGCCTATTTTTGGCACACGGAAGGGGCACGCAAAGTCTCGCCCCATTCCGAGTCCGGCGGACGAACTTCGCCAGCCCCACGCCCCAAGGCTATAGCCCACACATTTTTGGGCATTTTTCCGCTGGACAAACTTGGGGCCCCGGACTTCGGGCGCTCGTTTTTGGGCGCGGCTGTGCCCGCGGCCTATTTTTGGCACACGGAAGGGGCACGCAACGTCTCGCCCCATTCCGAGTCCGGCGGACGAACTCTGCCAGCCCCACGCCCCAAGGCTATAGCCCACACATTTTTGGGCATTTTTCCGCTGGACGAACTTGGGGCCCCGGACTTCGGGCGCTCGTTTTTGGGCGCGGCTGTGCCCGCGGCCTATTTTTGGCACATGGAGGGGGCACGCAAAGTCTCGCCCCATTCCGAGTCCGGCGGACGAACTTCGCCAGCCCCACGCCCCAAGGCTATAGCCCACACATTTTTGGGCATTTTTCCGCTGGACGAACTTGGGGCCCCGGACTTCGGGCGCTCGTTTTTGGGCGCGGCTGTGCCCGCGGCCTATTTTTGGCACACGGAAGGGGCACGCAAAGTCTCGCCCCATTCCGAGTCCGGCGGACGAACTTCGCCAGCCCCACGCCCCAAGGCTATAGCCCACACATTGGCCTATTTTTGGCACACGGAAGGGGCACGCAAAGTCTCGCCCCATTCCGAGTCCGGCGGACGAACTTGGCCAGCCCCACGCCCCAAGGCTATAGCCCACACATTTTTGGGCATTTTTCCGCTGGACGAACTTGGGGCCCCGGACTTCGGGCGCTCGTTTTTGGGCGCGGCTGTGCCCGCGGCCTATTTTTGGCACACGGAAGGGGCACGCAAAGTCTCGCCCCATTCCGAGTTCGGCGGACGAACTTCGCCCGCCCCACGCCCCAAGGCTATAGCCCACACATTTTTTGGCATTTTTCCGCTGGACGAACTTGGGGCCCCGGACTTCGGGCGCTCGTTTTTGGGCGCGGCTGTGCCCGCGGCCTATTTTTGGCACACGGAAGGGGCACGCAAAGTCTCGCCCCATTCCGAGTCCGGCGGACGAACTTCGCCAGCCCCACGCCCCAAGGCTATAGCCCACACATTTTTGGGCATTTTTCCGCTGGACGAACTTGGGGCCCCGGACTTCGGTCGCTCGTTTTTGGGCGCGGCTGTGCCCGCGGCCTATTTTTGGCACACGGAAGGGGCACGCAACGTCTCGCCCCATTCCGAGTCCGGCGGACGAACTCTGCCAGCCCCACGCCCCAAGGCTATAGCCCACACATTTTTGGGCATTTTTCCGCTGGACGAACTTGGGGCCCCGGACTTCGGGCGCTCGTTTTTGGCCGCGGCTGTGCCCGCGGCCTATTTTTGGCACACGGAAGGGGCACGCAAAGTCTCGCCCCATTCCGAGTTCGGCGGACGAACTTCGCCAGCCCACGCCCCAAGGCTATAGCCCACACATTTTTGGGCATTTTTCCGCTGGACAAACTTGGGGCCCCGGACTTCGGGCGCTCGTTTTTGGGCGCGGCTGTGCCCGCGGCCTATTTTTGGCACACGGAAGGGGCACGCAACGTCTCGCCCCATTCCGAGTCCGGCGGACGAACTCTGCCAGCCCCACGCCCCAAGGCTATAGCCCACACATTTTTGGGCATTTTTCCGCTGGACGAACTTGGGGCCCCGGACTTCGGGCGCTCGTTTTTGGGCGCGGCTGTGCCCGCGGCCTATTTTTGGCACACGGAAGGGGCACGCAAAGTCTCGCCCCATTCCGAGTCCGGCGGACGAACTTCGCCCGCCCCACGCCCCAAGGCTATAGCCCACACATTTTTGGGCATTTTTCCGCTGGACGAACTTGGGGCCCCGGACTTCGGGCGCTCGTTTTTGGGCGCGGCTGTGCCCGCGGCCTATTTTTGGCACATGGAGGGGGCACGCAAAGTCTCGCCCCATTCCGAGTCCGGCGGACGAACTTCGCCAGCCCCACGCCCCAAGGCTATAGCCCACACATTTTTGGGCATTTTTCCGCTGGACGAACTTGGGGCCCCGGACTTCGGGCGCTCGTTTTTGGGCGCGGCTGTGCCCGCGGCCTATTTTTGGCACACGGAAGGGGCACGCAAAGTCTCGCCCCATTCCGAGTCCGGCGGACGAACTTCGCCAGCCCCACGCCCCAAGGCTATAGCCCACACATTGGCCTATTTTTGGCACACGGAAGGGGCACGCAAAGTCTCGCCCCATTCCGAGTCCGGCGGACGAACTTCGCCAGCCCCACGCCCCAAGGCTATAGCCCACACATTTTTGGGCATTTTTCCGCTGGACGAACTTGGGGCCCCGGACTTCGGGCGCTCGTTTTTGGGCGCGGCTGTGCCCGCGGCCTATTTTTGGCACACGGAAGGGGCACGCAAAGTCTCGCCCCATTCCGAGTTCGGCGGACGAACTTCGCCAGCCCCACGCCCCAAGGATATAGCCCACACATTTTTGGGCATTTTTCCGCTGGACGAACTTGGGGCCCCGGACTTCGGGCGCTCGTTTTTGGGCGCGGCTGTGCCCGCGGCCTATTTTTGGCACACGGAAGGGGCACGCAAAGTCTCGCCCCATTCCGAGTCCGGCGGACGAACTTCGCCAGCCCCACGCCCCAAGGCTATAGCCCACACATTTTTGGGCATTTTTCCGCTGGACGAACTTGGGGCCCCGGACTTCGGGCGCTCGTTTTTGGGCGCGGCTGTGCCCGCGGCCTATTTTTGGCACACGGAGGGGTCACGCAAAGTCTCGCCCCATTCCGAGTCCGGCGGACGAACTTCGCCAGCCCCACGCCCCAAGGCTATAGCCCACACATTTTTGGGCATTTTTCCGCTGGACGAACTTGGGGCCCCAGACTTGGGGCGCTCGTTTTTGGGCGCGGCTGTGCCCGCGGCCTATTTTTGGCACACGGAGGGGTCACGCAAAGTCTCGCCCCATTCCGAGTCTGGCGGACGAACTTCGCCAGCCCCACGCCCCAAGGCTATAGCCCACACATTTTTGGGCATTTTTCCGCTGGACGAACTTGGGGCCCCGGGCTTCGGGCGCTCGTTTTTGGGCGCGGCTGTGCCCGCGGCCTATTTTTGGCACACGGAAGGGGCACGCAAAGTCTCGCCCCATTCCGAGTTCGGCGGACGAACTTCGCCAGCCCCACGCCCCAAGGCTATAGCCCACACATTTTTGGGCATTTTTCCGCTGGACGAACTTGGGGCCCCGGACTTCGGGCGCTCGTTTTTGGGCGCGGCTGTGCCCGCGGCCTATTTTTGGCACACGGAAGGGGCACGCAACGTCTCGCCCCATTCCGAGTCCGGCGGACGAACTCTGCCAGCCCCACGCCCCAAGGCTATAGCCCACACATTTTTGGGCATTTTTCCGCTGGACGAACTTGGGGCCCCGGACTTCGGGCGCTCGTTTTTGGGCGCGGCTGTGCCCGCGGCCTATTTTTGGCACACGGAAGGGGCACGCAAAGTCTCGCCCCATTCCGAGTCCGGCGGACGAACTTCGCCCGCCCCACGCCCCAAGGCTATAGCCCACACATTTTTGGGCATTTTTCCGCTGGACGAACTTGGGGCCCCGGACTTCGGGCGCTCGTTTTTGGGCGCGGCTGTGCCCGCGGCCTATTTTTGGCACATGGAGGGGGCACGCAAAGTCTCGCCCCATTCCGAGTCCGGCGGACGAACTTCGCCAGCCCCACGCCCCAAGGCTATAGCCCACACATTTTTGGGCATTTTTCCGCTGGACGAACTTGGGGCCCCGGACTTCGGGCGCTCGTTTTTGGGCGCGGCTGTGCCCGCGGCCTATTTTTGGCACACGGAAGGGGCACGCAAAGTCTCGCCCCATTCCGAGTCCGGCGGACGAACTTCGCCAGCCCCACGCCCCAAGGCTATAGCCCACACATTGGCCTATTTTTGGCACACGGAAGGGGCACGCAAAGTCTCGCCCCATTCCGAGTCCGGCGGACGAACTTCGCCAGCCCCACGCCCCAAGGCTATAGCCCACACGTTTTTGGGCATTTTTCCGCTGGACGAACTTGGGGCCCCGGACTTCGGGCGCTCGTTTTTGGGCGCGGCTGTGCCCGCGGCCTATTTTTGGCACACGGAAGGGGCACGCAAAGTCTCGCCCCATTCCGAGTTCGGCGGACGAACTTCGCCAGCCCCACGCCCCAAGGATATAGCCCACACATTTTTGGGCATTTTTCCGCTGGACGAACTTGGGGCCCCGGACTTCGGGCGCTCGTTTTTGGGCGCGGCTGTGCCCGCGGCCTATTTTTGGCACACGGAAGGGGCACGCAAAGTCTCGCCCCATTCCGAGTCCGGCGGACGAACTTCGCCAGCCCCACGCCCCAAGGCTATAGCCCACACATTTTTGGGCATTTTTCCGCTGGACGAACTTGGGGCCCCGGACTTCGGGCGCTCGTTTTTGGGCGCGGCTGTGCCCGCGGCCTATTTTTGGCACACGGAGGGGTCACGCAAAGTCTCGCCCCATTCCGAGTCCGGCGGACGAACTTCGCCAGCCCCACGCCCCAAGGCTATAGCCCACACATTTTTGGGCATTTTTCCGCTGGACGAACTTGGGGCCCCAGAATTGGGGCGCTCGTTTTTGGGCGCGGCTGTGCCCGCGGCCTATTTTTGGCACACGGAGGGGTCACGCAAAGTCTCGCCCCATTCCGAGTCCGGCGGACGAACTTCGCCAGCCCCACGCCCCAAGGCTATAGCCCACACATTTTTGGGCATTTTTCCGCTGGACGAACTTGGGGCCCCGGACTTCGGGCGCTCGTTTTTGGGCGCGGCTGTGCCCGCGGCCTATTTTTGGCACACGGAGGGGTCACGCAAAGTCTCGCCCCATTCCGAGTCCGGCGGACGAACTTCGCCAGCCCCACGCCCCAAGGCTATAGCCCACACATTTTTGGGCATTTTTCCGCTGGACGAACTTGGGGCCCCAGACTTGGGGCGCTCGTTTTTGGGCGCGGCTGTGCCCGCGGCCTATTTTTGGCACACGGAAGGGGCACGCAAAGTCTCGCCCCATTCCGAGTTCGGCGGACGAACTTCGCCAGCCCCACGCCCCAAGGATATAGCCCACACATTTTTGGGCATTTTTCCGCTGGACGAACTTGGGGCCCCGGACTTCGGGTGCTCGTTTTTGGGCGCGGCTGTGCCCGCGGCCTATTTTTGGCACACGGAGGGGGCACGCAAAGTCTCGGTCCATTCCGAGTCCGGCGGACGAACTTCGCCAGCCCCACGCCCCAAGGCTATAGCCCACACATTTTTGGGCATTTTTCCGCTGGACGAACTTGGGGCCCCGGACTTCGGGCGCTCGTTTTTGGGCGCGGCTGTGCCCGCGGCCTATTTTTGGCACACGGAGGGGGCACGCAAAGTCTCGCCCCATTCCGAGTCCAGAGGACGAACTTCGCCAGCCCCACGCCCCAAGGCTATAGCCCACACATTTTTGGGCATTTTTCCGCTGGACGAACTTGGGGCCCCGGACTTCGGGCGCTCGTTTTTGGGCGCGGCTGTGCCCGCGGCCTATTTTTGGCACACGGAAGGGGCACGCAAAGTCTCGCCCCATTCCGAGTCCGGCGGACGAACTTCGCCAGCCCCACGCCCCAAGGCTATAGCCCACACATTTTTGGGCATTTTTCCGCTGGACGAACTTGGGGCCCCGGACTTCGGGCGCTCGTTTTTGGGCGCGGCTGTGCCTGCGGCCTATTTTTGGCACACGGAAGGGGCACGCAAAGTCTCGTCCCATTCCGAGTCCGGCGGACGAACTTCGCCAGCCCCACGCCCCAAGGCTATAGCCCACACATTTTTGGGCATTTTTCCGCTGGACGAACTTGGGGCCCCGGACTTCGGGCGCTCGTTTTTTGGCGCGGCCGTGCCCGCGGCCTATTTTTGGTACACGGAAGGGGCACGCAAAGTCTCGCCCCATTCCGAGTCCGGCGGACGAACTTCGCCAGCCCCACGCCCCAAGGCTATAGCCCACACATTTTTGGGCATTTTTCCGCTGGACGAACTTGGGGCCCCGGACTTCGGGCGCTCGTTTTTGGGCGCGGCTGTGCCCGCGGCCTATTTTTGGCACACGGAGGGGGCACGCAAAGTCTCGCCCCATTCTGAGTCCGGCGGACGAACTTCGCCAGCCCCACGCCCCAAGGTTATAGCCCACACATTTTTGGGCATTTTTCCGCTGGACGAACTTGGGGCCCCGGACTTCGGGTGCTCGTTTTTGGGCGCGGCTGTGCCCGCGGCCTATTTTTGGCACACGGAGGGGGCACGCAAAGTCTCGGTCCATTCCGAGTCCGGCGGACGAACTTCGCCAGCCCCACGCCCCAAGGCTATAGCCCACACATTTTTGGGCATTTTTCCGCTGGACGAACTTGGGGCCCCGGGCTTCGGGCAATCGTTTTTGGGCGCGGCTGTGCACGCGGCCTATTTTTGGCACACGGAAGGGGCACGCAAAGTCTCGCCCCATTCCGAGTCCGGCGGACGAACTTCGCCAGCCCCACGCCCCAAGGCTATAGCCCACACATTTTTGGGCATTTTTCCGCTGGACGAACTTGGGGCCCCGGACTTCGGGCGCTCGTTTTTGGGCGCGGCTGTGCCCGCGGCCTATTTTTGGCACACAGAAGGGGCACGCAAAGTCTCGCCCTATTCCGAGTCGGGCGGACGAACTTCGCCAGCCCCACGCCCCAAGGCTATAGCCCACACATTTTTGGGCATTTTTCCGCTGGACAAACTTGGGGCCCCGGACTTCGGGCGCTCGTTTTTGGGCGCGGCTGTGCCCGCGGCCTATTTTTGGCACACGGAAGGGGCACGCAAAGTCTCGCCCCATTCCGAGTCCGGCGGACGAACTTCGCCCGCCCCACGCCCCAAGGCTATAGCCCACACATTTTTTGGCATTTTTCCGCTGGACGAACTTGGGGCCCCGGACTTCGGGCGCTCGTTTTTGGGCGCGACTGTGCCCGCGGCTTATTTTTGGCACACGGAGGGGGCACGCAAAGTCTCGCCCTATTCCGAGTCCGGCGGACGAACTTCGCCAGCCCCACGCCCCAAGGCTATAGCCCACACATTTTTGGGCATTTTTCCGCTGGACGAACTTGGGGCGCCGGACTTCGGGCGCTCGTTTTTGGGCGCGGCTGTGCCCGCGGCCTATTTTTGGCACACGGAAGGGGCACGCAAAGTCTCGCCCCATTCCGAGTCCGGCGGACGAACTTCGCCAGCCCCACGCCCCAAGGCTATAGCCCACACATTTTTGGGCATTTTTCCGCTGGACGAACTTGGGGCCCCGGACTTCGGGCGCTCTTTTTTGGGCGCGGCTGTGCCCGCGGCCTATTTTTGGAACACGGAGGGGGCACGCAAAGTCTCGCCCCATTCCGAGTCCGGCGGACGAACTTCGCCAGCCCCACGCCCCAAGGCTATAGCCCACACATTTTTGGGCATTTTTCCGCTGGACGAACTTGGGGCCCCGGACTTCGGGCGCTCGTTTTTGGGCGCGGCTGTGCCCGCGGCCTATTTTTGGCACACGGAAGGGGCACGCAAAGTCTCGCCCCATTCCGAGTCCGGCGGACGAACTTCGCCAGCCCCACGCCCCAAGGCTATAGCCCACACATTTTTGGGCATTTTTCCGCTGGACGAACTTGGGGCCCCGGACTTCGGGCGCTCGTTTTTGGGCGCGGCTTTGCCCGCGGCCTATTTTTGGCACACGGAAGGGGCACGCAAAGTCTCGCCCCATTCCGAGTCCGGCGGACGAACTTCGCCAGCCCCACGCCCCAAGGCTATAGCCCACACATTTTTGGGCATTTTTCCGCTGGACGAACTTGGGGCCCCGCACTTCGGGGGCTCGTTTTTGGGCGCGGCTGTGCCCGCGGCCTATTTTTGGCACACGGAAGGGGCACGCAAAGTCTCGCCCCATTCCGAGTCCGGCGGACGAACTTCGCCAGCCCCACGCCCCAAGGCTATAGCCCACACATTTTTGGGCAATTTTCCGCTGGACGAACTTGGGGCCCCGGACTTCGGGCGCTCGTTTTTGGGCGCGGCTGTGCCCGCGGCCTATTTTTGGCACACGGAGGGGGCACGCTAAGTCTCGCCCCATTCCGAGTCCGGCGGACGAACTTCGCCAGCCCCACGCCCCAAGGCTATAGCCCACACATTTTTGGGCATTTTTCCGCTGGACGAACTTGGGGCCCCGGGCTTCGGGCGCTCGTTTTTGGGCGCGGCTGTGCCCGCGGCCTATTTTTGGCACACGGAAGGGGCACGCAAAGTCTCGCCCCATTCCGAGTCCGGCGGACGAACTTCGCCAGCCCCACGCCCCAAGGCTATAGCCCACACATTTTTGGGCATTTTTCCGCTGGACGAACTTGGGGCCCCGGACTTCGGGCGCTCGTTTTTGGGCGCGGCTGTGCCCGCGGCCTATTTTTGGCACACGGAAGCGGCACGCAAAGTCTCGCCCCATTCCGAGTCCGGCGGACGAACTTCGCCAGCCCCACGCCCCAAGGCTATAGCCCACACATTTTTGGGCATTTTTCCGCTGGACGAACTTGGGGCCCCGGACTTCGGGCGCTCGTTTTTGGGCGCTGCTGTGCCCGCGGCCTATTTTTGGCACACGGAGGGGGCACGCAAAGTCTCGCCCCATTCCGAGTCCGGCGGACGAACTTCGCCAGCCCCACGCCCCAAGGCTATAGCCCACACATTTTTGGGCATTTTTCCGCTGGACGAAATTGGGGCCCCGGACTTCGGGCGCTCGTTTTTGGGCGCTGCTGTGCCCGCGGCCTATTTTTGGCACACGGAAGGGGCACGCAAAGTCTCGCCCCATTCCGAGTCCGGCGGACGAACTTCGCCAGCCCCACGCCCCAAGGCTATAGCCCACACATTTTTGGGCATTTTTCCGCTGGACGAACTTGGGGCCCCGGACTTCGGGCGCCCGTTTTTGGGCGCGGCTGTGCCCGCGGCCTATTTTTGGCACACGGAGGGGGCACGCAAAGTCTCTCCCCATTCCGAGTCCGGCGGACGAACTTCGCCAGCCCGACGCCCCAAGGCTATAGCCCACACATTTTTGGGCATTTTTCCGCTGGACGAACTTGGGGCCCCGGACTTCGGGCGCTCGTTTTTGGGCGCGGCTGTGCCCGCGGCCTATTTTTGGCACACGGAGGGGGCACGCAAATTCTCGCCCCATTCCGAGTCCGGCGGACGAACTTCGCCAGCCCCACGCCCCAAGGCTATAGCCCACACATTTTT